>CM067342.1:28841231-28981231 GCA_034190875.2 Urechis unicinctus
AGATTTTAAGTCCCCACTCTGAATGACTATAGCGCAATATTGGATATCACCTTACAAAAAGAAGCTTTTAAAATATTCGGTGCGTGGTTAGAAATATTGAGAAGTCATCTTTATATTGATCTTAATCGATAATTACCTGACAATATTTTATGAACATCTTAATATCGTTTACACAAGGAAAGCAGTCGTAAGCTAAGCGGGTATATTGTTATATTCCAAATGTTACTGGTTTATCCACTGATACAAAAAGCGAGCAAAAAAATACCGACGTTTACCGTATGCGGGAATAGTTTTTGTTTACAAGCAGTGATATCAGGACCTGTCCGCTGAAAGGCTGAGTACTCAAAATGCTTTTGTGCTCACTTCGGTCCCACAAATGTATTAAGCGACAAGTTGTAGGCGAATTGACGAATCAGACGGCCAATAGATAATTGAAGTATTTATATTTTGACGATTGTGAAGACAAGTCAGACGTGCTTGTAAATTCAGTTTGTTATAATACTTATCACTGATACTTATTTACCAGTTGATAAAAGAGTTCCATGCAAAGCATAGAATGAGGTTGCAGGTTATCAATCAACAGTTCTGACCCTGGGAATTGTCGTTGGGACTGGCTATACCCGGACTTATACCAAGTTTATTCTCGTAATTTAAGGGATTATGTATGTATGTATGTATGTATGTATGTATGTATGTATGTATGTATGTATGTATGTATGTATGTATGTATGTATGTATGTATGTATGTATGTATATGTATGTATGTATGTATGTATGTATGTATGTATGTATGTATGTATGTATGTATGTATGTATGTATGTATGTATGTATGTATGTATGTATGTATGTATGTATGTATGTATGTATGTATGTATGTATGTATGTATGTATGTATGTATGTATGTATGTATGTATGTATGTATGTATGTATGCATGTATGAACGTCAGTACGTATGTATGTATGCATGTTTGTATGTAGGAATGTATAATGCATGTACGCACGCTCGTGTCCATGTTTGTATTAATCTTTTTTTATATGTTTCATATGCATTATTTTGTCGAAAAATAAATTAGTACTTCAATGATTATAAATTCTTTATCCAACAAGATACCAGATCGGACCCAAGAAATATAAGCAAATACACCCATTATATGTCTTGGACACCATTATGTGTGATAATAATAACACTGTATGTGCTGCAATCAATTGCAACGCTCGAAACTCTAACTGACTAATGTGCAGCCATCGGAAGCGTGAAACCATCAATAACCGTCTGTAAGATCATGCACCTTCCTCGTTTGCTTAGTTACAACACATGGAGGTTTGGTTTCATATTCGGAGATCTCAATCATGAGCAATATATCTGGATAAACCGTGTGAGCGAATCAATGTAACCCAACCTGGTACAAACAAAGGCTCGGCTTCAATGGAATTTATCGATGAAGGCGGTCGTCATTGTGCACTAAGCAAGTTATACAATGCTGACTCAAATCGAAAAGCAGCTGGTACAGTGAACCAGACAAAGTGACCATTTCACATTCGAAGCAGTGATAACGATGTTATAAAGTGATATAAACTGCCTCTAAATATCGCGATTATGATAAGGACTGTGACGCTTTGGTTGACTTGCATCTAACTGCCGCCATCTTCTGACCAGAGATAGGGCAAGATCGCTGTGGATAATTGAGGCACTCAGTCTAACACCTGAGCGCGGTGACGATTACTCAATTTAAAAAAATACCACCAATCCTAACGTGGTCAAGTTAGCTGTGAGCATTTCACAACGTCGGAATATCACACCGGTGCAACATTTGCTGAACAAAACAAGCCGATCATGGAAGGTTTGCAATGACTTATGTCAACCTGAGAAACACAGCCTGTTATCCTCCAAGCAAATCTCGTCCAGAGGCGACCTCACTCACGTCGGCGTTAGACACCTGTCGGTTCCTTTGTTCCTCTCTGGCGATGCCGCACAAGACGCTCTTTGTACGAACCGCCGAGAGGGCTTTGTCTTGGTTCGATCTATTAATCAGCTGTCTCTTCAAGAGAAAAGTTTCCATGGAATGCATCGGCTTCGGAGAGAGCAGCTTATTATGAATGTGCGACATTGCGAATGTATCAAATGCAACTCAAAGATGAGACTAACAAGCTGGATTATAGGAACTCTACCAAGACAACAGGGCGAGGAGGTACTGATACAGATAACGAGGTCAGTGTAGGTTGCTCCGCGACCTCTGCTCGTGTTGAAGCTACGTGGGTGACAGAAAAATCTTATTTATCGACCAAGTCCAAACATGAAGGCAATATATATGTCAGCATAAGAATTGTGTGTGAAACTGAGCGCAGTGAACTGTGACAAACCGCCTATGACAAGCCAAGGGCTGCTTGGGTAAACTTGTCATCTGTTCGGTATTCCATTTTCGGTTGAACATTTGTCTATGAAACTAATGGAGGATGTTATATATACATTGATGCATATCTAATAGGGTTCGCTGGTTTTCGTATGCATTCATTGTGACATTGAAGAGTAAATTGTCGATGTAACATTTGTAGATATCGCAACTAGATAACTAGAAAACTATTTATGCAAATCCCCATAAAAACGCCACAATAAAAGAAATATCGTCTGTTGTATGAGTACATTTGTGCTAGTGTCCCAGTGCCTGCCTCTCCAATCAAATGAAATTATCTGATCAAAGGATTATCGTTATCTGTCAGCGATGAGATCGTTGTGCATTCAAACAAGACCAGTTGGCCATGGAATTGTTGCATCGTCAAACGCTGTGTGAGTTCGCAATATCACTGTTCTGAATAAGATTATATCATATTCAACACCAAAGGGAGACGACATTAATGATTTACAAATTAACGTAAATACGGTCATTCAGGGAGTAAAACAAATGATAAGAGGGGTGGGGATTAAATAACACCCAAAACTGCAATGCAAGCTGTATGACGGCATCTCGATCGACCATGTATCGGTGATAATTGAGCTGAATAAGCCCAGCAAGAAGTGCAATCAGTAATAGGCTAGTGCAACCACTTGAACTCAGCTCTTTTTCGATATTACTGGTGGAACATTTCAAATAATCATACGAATGGAAAGCGACCTTTTCCCCCATAAAAGCACCGAATCTCAGTAAAAAGTTTGATAGTGGGCTTAATTTCATCAACGAAAGCCTCGCTATAATTACCCACCAATTGCGTTTCCGCACAGCATAAACTACGCCTGGACCGCCGAAAGTTGATGTAATATCGCTTATTGCTAATTTATGGATGGAATTATTCCTCAATATTGAGACTCATGCACGTTGTTGATAACGACAAACACCGATTAATTGTGTCTGTTATTAACAGTACACTGTCCCATCCCTAGATATTAAAGGATAATGATTGAAGAAGATCAAAGGATCAGCGATGGCGATAACATTCATTGTTTATTTTAAATACTGCAATTGCATGTTGACTTGTGTGGTTTGAGTGGAAATGTCATAAATTATTCTATAAAAACACGTGTTTGGTCGATCTCATCATTCAGGTCGGTTGCATCGAGGCATTCACTGCTCCACAGCCATGTTTAACGTATACCTTACTCTGGGTGTATTTGTGGTTTCTACCTCATTGTATGGGACATCCAGCGAGATTATTGAAGACACATCTGCCGCCAACGACGATTTGATAAGGAACCTCCCTGGCGCCGAGAATAACCTTCCTTTCCGTCAGTACTCGGGCTTCCTGAATGGTCAGGGAACACGCAGACTACATTACTGGTGCGTGCTTCTTAATTATCTCACCCTATTTTGTTGATAACAATGTGATTATTCAAGCAAATGGACGAAGACATATTAAAGAAATCAGATGGTCTATTACATTTGTTATCATATCCAAGTACTTGATATGCAATGCATTAACAACGACAGCATAAGAATTGTAAATATTTATACACCACATATCGTTCTAGAATAAGGGATTGAGTTGAGCCACCAGCATTGCTCTGCATCTCCAGAGCTTTAATTATAAACAAGTGCATGTCCTTTGGTGACGATGTATTCAAATAACGAAATCCTCTGTTTTCTGTTCAGCGTGATTTATTACACCCTTGCAACACCGTTATAATCATAGTCGGGTACAGACGACTAAAATGTTGATGGTATTGAATTATAAATTGATATCAAATGCCATGACCTGCAAACTTAATTCCCGAAGGCTGTCTGTACGTAGTTCATTTGGTCACACCTGCCCCCGTGCATGTTGGTCATCCTTGCCGAGTTGATTTTGGTTATACCTGCCTAAATGGTATTGGTCACCTCGCCAAGCTCATTTTGTGATCACTTTCTAGTACGAGTTGGTTCCCCTTCTTAATTTGTGTTGGTTATCCCCTGATATGTATATGGCTGGTCGCACTGCTTCATTCTCCTTGGTCACCTTGTCAGGGTCCTGATGTTTACCGCTGCCTAGTTCATGGTGGTCGCTTCGTCTAGTTTATATTTGATACACTACCAAGCTCATGTTGGTTATCCCTGTCTTGTTCATATTTGATGCACTACCAAGCTCATGTTGGTTATCCCTGTGTAGTTTATATTAGATACACTACCAGGTTAATGTTGGTTATCCCTGTCTTGTTCATATTTGATGCACTACCAAGCTCATGTTGGTTATCCCTGTCTAGTTCATATTTTATGCACTACCAGAATCATATTGGTTATCCCTGTCCAGTTCATATTGGATACACTACCCAGCTCGTGTTGATTATCCCTGACTAGTTCATATTGGATACACTGCCCAGCTCGTGTTGATTATCCCTGACTATTCATATTGGATACACTGCCCAGCTCATGTTGGTTATCCCTGACTAGTTTATATTTTATACACTATCTAGCTTATATTTGATGCACTATCTAGTTATGTTAGTTATCCCTGTTTTTTTCATATTGGATACACTAATGTTAGTAATCCCGGTCTTGGTGATCCTTGCTTAGTTCCTGGTGGTCGTCACCTCGCCTAGTTCATGTTCTTCATTCTTTCAGGTCCGCTAAACTGGAGAGACTTTATTGCTTATCAGTACCTGCATAGCTTCACTCAAAAACAACAATCTACCAATACATTTAGCAGTTTACGATTTCAACATTGGGCATGATTGTGTATGGTTGAATATGTTTCACTCTGTCATTATGCGTGACGTTTGAAATAATGAGCCAATACAGTGGTCATTGCCGAACGAACAATCAACAAGTTCGGTCTTATTTCGGCACTGTCAAACATGTTGACCTTTTCAAATGACAATCATACTAATATCATTTGAACTAGTTCAAGCTTTTTATGTTCTTGTTATAATTAACACACAGATGAATGGCGCTATCATTCCTTGTTTTGGACAATCAATCTCGCTGCAGGAATAAATTGCTTCTGATGAATGCCGTCCATTATAACATTATAACATGAGCGGATGACGTCAATGGTCGTTTATTAGGACCGAGCATGTTATGCCCCCGATCATTGCACAATGGCAAGCATCAGCATGTATAGTACAATGTTAGGTTTCTTCGACGTTCTCTGCCTCGTAGGTTGGTGGAGTCAGAAAGTAATGTTCGAGATGACCCTCTCGTGATTTGGTTCAACGGCGGGCCTGGATGCAGTTCTCTTACTGGGCTACTTGAGGAAAATGGGCCGTTTCGGGTGACTTTTTTTGTGCAATTCAATTACAAATGAAGCCATGTGGATTGGTGGCTGTCTTGTCCATAATAAGCCTAACACATTCTTCCGTCTCCTACAGGTCGCTGAGGATGGAAGAACACTTGTCTCCAATCCTGATCGCTGGAACAGAGTACGTATTATCGAATGGGGCATATATCTGCGTGGGCGTGATGACGTTATGCTGAAAGTGGAGAATGTCGCGGTGATGTAGGCTTGTTTTGTGCGATGACGTCATGCTGTAGTATGTGGCGGTGCGTGTTGTGGCGTGATGTTGGCGTGTTGCGTGAAGACATTATGTTTCGTATTGTGAGGAGGATGAATGTTATGTGTCCCTGTAAGGAAGATGAATGTTTTGTGTCCCTGTCTTGTTTGTGGTGTGGTGTATTGTGAGGGGGCTGAATGTGTTGTGTTTCAGGTGGCATCCATGCTCTATATAGAATCTCCCGCTGGTACCGGCTTCTCTTATTCCACGGACGCCAACTACGCCACTAACGACATCGACGTAAGCGCGCTGTCATCTGCCACTCAACACACGCCATGCATTCACGCTTCTCCCTATTTCTCTCCTAGCTGTGAGTTCATTGTGCGTGCTCGACACGTGTTGTGTGTGATCAGGCCAGAGACAACAAGTACGCAGCTATCCTCAGCTTCTTCCGCCGTTTCCCGCGCTTCTCTCACAGCGACCTCTACGTCTTTGGACAGAGTTATGGCGGAGTGTATGTGCCCATGTTGGCTGACCTCCTCAATAACAACTCACGTATCAACCTTAAGGTAGACTATATCAAATAAATATATAAATGTATTTGAAAAAGATGCATACGTTAACCCCGCCGACCATTCTATTCCTTGGCTGTTTTGTTTGCTCATAGGGATTTGCTGTAGGCAATGGTTTTGTGGACTCCAAATATATCCTGGAATCCGTTCCATTCTACGAATACTCGCATGGCGTGATCGGGGAGAGGTAATATTTAGTTTACAATACAACACTAGCAAGGGGTTTGGAATCACCTCCTGTGTCCTAATTGAATAAACTTGTTGAGTGTGGATGAACAGAGAATGGCAGCAAATGCAGTCCGACTGCTGTAGACACGCGGAGCCAGGTGATGCGGGGAGCAAGCTGTGCGACTTCATCAACTGCCTCGGTGGCGAATACGTAAGCACATTCGAACATCATTTTGCCTTCATTAGCATCTATTCATAGAGACATTCACACCAATGTGTGTAATTGTAATGCAGTTGCTTTGGAGGATCTTGGCAGCAGTTGAAGGAGGTGTCAATCCGTACGACGTCAATGCCCCGTGCTCGTATGGTATCGAGGGTCCACCATGGTTTGCTGAGGTAGGCTGCTCACTTGCCCACTGGTTATAGCGAGTAAGGGCAAATGTGCGCATAAAGTATTTTTATTCAGTCAGGGATGACATGGTATGTGGCTTTTCTGTGTTTAAATTGATCACCATTCTAAATTGGCACTGTGATGAGGTTGACTCCCCGTTGTCCGAGAGAGCGCAGTATATGGGCTACCCGTGTATGAACTCCACGGCTGTCATCGTTTATCTCAACTCACCTCAAGTCCGCCATGCACACATCCCCGATCAACTGCCTGGCATCGATGAGTGGCGCATGTGTGGGTCAGTCTAACCGGCTATGGATTTATACATAACCCCATGCTACACATTCAAGTTTTCTACTTCTAATTTGATGACTTGGCAATGCAATGATCATAGACGAATTTTTGAAAGAAACCAAGTTGTGTCATATACTAAGCCATCATTCGTGCTTACGTAAATGTTGAAATGTTCAGTTTAGTGTTGATGTATGTGTGCGACAGGGGTGAAAAACATTATGACTACAGTCTGCTTGGTCGACACATGGCACCAAACGTACAGCGCGTTCTGGACAGCGGCAAGAAAGTGATGCTTTACTACGGAACGGCCGACATGATCTGTAACTTCTTGGGTGCACGCTGGTTCGCAGAGAGTTTAATGAGAGAGGTATTGGATCAAGTACCGCGTGGTATCTTTAAAGTCGTTGCTGCTTTCGTTTTTTCCGTCAATGTTGAGAACAGTGAAAAGGCGCTCATATTTATCCTGCATTCCTTATTGTTGAGGGTTGCGTCATTACTGTATGTGTTGTCAAGGTCAAAACTGAAGAGCGTAACTGGTTCTATGAAGACGAACATGACTTGAGGCAGATTGGGGGCTCAGTCGCACATTATGATCACCTCGACTACGTCACAATCAGGGTGAGATTCAAACACGTTCTCTCTCAGATATCCTAGAGTGATCAAATTCGACTCGAGTGTCCATGCTGCACGTGGCGGGCATGTGTTCACAGGGCGGTTCACATATGGTGCCGAAGTCTAGCGGCAAACAAGCATTTGAGATGTTCCAGAGATTTCTCACAGGATGGCCGTCTGATCAGTGATATGCTGTCACCGAGATGAAATACTGGAATCAGATGTCTTCAACTGGTGTGGCATCCTAGGAATTAGCAAATTGTTGTAGAGTCGATTTTATTGCATAGCATCACACACTTGCACATGCGCGTGAAGGCACTCTCTGTGCGTGTCATCAGGAACAACATGATAAATATTTATGTTGCGTGCAACCACTCGGTAATTATCACTGGATTTGACAGCCTAAATCGGATAATGCAAAACAGAGGTCCTCAAGTTGAAAATCAACTAATTTATTATCAGGATCTAAAGACATTCATGTATATAAACAGACAGTCCGCACAAATGATTTAATGGTAAACTGACGCTGCATGGGGGAAAGAGGAAACATAAAAGAGAATATAGAGTAGAGTTAGAGCTGTCGTATACAAACAAATGACATCATTACATTAGACCAATGCACACCACATAATAGAAAACAATTAATAACACCAAACATATCACAATAATGTCAATTCATACATGCATCAGTGATCAGGCAGAATCGATTTTGATATTGGCCAGATAAAATACGCAAATAAACCGGAAGCATAAAACGCTCCTGGCAGCGACATACAAGCATGCATAAATTGAAAAGCGGCATAGCATGATGTATACACATGTACCTGTCAAGTTAACGAAAACCTCGTTATTGTTTGCTCAACAAATACTTAAACATTCAAGAAGTAGGTATATGCATACATTCACAATTTTGATTTGAAGGAAGCGACGAATTTAATATTATCAGTGGAATATCCAATCTGCTAACTCGTCAAAGCCAGGGAAGATAGGATGGTGATGACTGGGTGCGGGGTGGTGGGGTTGACAAGGTATTGGGTCGGTGGCAGCAATGTGTAGGGAAAATGGAGTTGTCAGGTAAAAGCTTGGCAATGGCTCCAGTCGAAACTACATATTAATTCAAAATGCTCTGCGTCAAAGCACATAACTTGTCGTTAACTACTGCAATCGCTCAAGGCTAACTCTTCTGAACTCTCCGGAATGATAAATATTTGATAATATCTTAAGCACGTTCATATATATACACACTAAGCACTGGATACACCTGGTTTCCCTGTTAAGCAATGTTTAGCAGTCGTAGAAAACTTGCAAGAATGAAACGATTAATTTGATTAATAACCAGTTGATATTAAATATATTCATTTAGTCCGTGTGCTTCATAGCGATAGGAATTGAGGGGAACGATGAAACAGGAAAGAGTATTTTGCAATAGTTCAGGTATGATGGCGTATTAAGGACCATTCTAACCAGATATTGAATGCATGGTGTAAATAGGATGTCAGGACAGGACCAGTCTTTGTTGTCTTAGTAACGACTACTATACGATTTCACCCTTTTGGCTTATTTGTCCCTAGAAGCATGGACGAGTGGTGGATTTTAGCAATGATTGACGCCAACATCAGCGTTGGATCATCCTCGACAGTCGACAAGATTGTGAGATGTGCTTCGATTGTCTGTGTTGACACAATTTGTTAACATTCATCACAGCACCCGAACTGTCCACATGTATATAGTTATATATGTATAAATATATATATACTTATATATATACTTATACATATATACTTATATATATATATTATATAGTATATATATATATATATATATATATATATAATAAATATATATATATATATATATATATATATATATAGATATATATCTCTCTCTATCTATATATCTCTAAATATATATTTGTATATATATTTGTATATATCTATATAGATCTATCTATCTAATCTCTCTCTATCTCTATCTATATATATATCTCTATCTCTCTCTATATCTATATATCTATATATATATATCTCTATATATATATGTACATATCTATCTATATATATCTCCCTGCCTCTGTCTCTGTCTCTCTCTCTATATATATATATATCTCTATATATATATCTCTCAAATCTCTCTATATATATATATATATATATGCAAATATATATACTATATATATATGTATATGTATATGTTTATATGTATCTCTCTCTCTCTCTCTCTATCTCTCTCTCTCTCTATATATCTCTCTATATCTATATATATATATATCGCTCTCGCTCTCTCTCTCTATCTCTCTATAGATCTATATATAGATATATAGATATCTCTCTATATCGCTATCGCTCTCGCTCTCGCTCTCGCTCTCTCTATCTCTCTCTCTCTCTCTATCTATATATCTCTCTCTCTCTATATATATCTATCTATCTATATATATCTCTATCTCTCTCTATATATATATATATATATACGATTTTTTGAGTATTCATTTGCATTAACACGGTTAAACCATGGTTATGCCACCCAACATGCATAAGGATATAATTTTCGACAATACATTTCCATCATTAACGATAAAGTGTTTATTTCTGAACAGGTAATAAAATGAAAACTGCCACTACTTTATGAGGGAATTGTTGACTGATCCATCCAAATATCAATATTTGCTCTTGTCAGAAATGTCAGACGCTTCTCGTTTACTTATCTATGTCATTTAGCTCAAAGATGAATGCATACGTTCATTTTAGAAACAGCTAAGCTTTTGGTTCTGCAAAAATTACAACCACAACTTCCGTTTGTCGTGACATTATGGATGTTTTATACGCAAAATTAGCTTCAATGAATTGACTTAAGGTCTAGGTGTGCATCTATGAAAGAAGCAGAATCTGTCAAAATGCTATGTTGTAATATGATCTCCGGTGTTGCTGAACTCTACAGGGACTAATAAATATAAGCCATTGTCGAGTTGCATCGACGATTTTTACAGCAACAATAACCCTCTCAACAGGAAGTTACGTTCAACCTCAGCACCTTCCCAAATTATACACGCTGCAAATCTGGCTGCATGATTGCTCAAGCACAAAATGTAATTTTTATTGAGCTGTGCAACGATGTGTTCATTTTTGACTGCGCAAAACCTGCTTAGATAGCTCAGCATTGTAAACCAAACTGAAACTTCTGGGCAAGTTATGTAAGCCATTAAATATTAAGTCAGTTATTACGTGTAGTCTATCAAGCCTAATGATGGAGAGAGTTTCGACATGCTCAAAATAATATGAATGTACTCACACGCTAAATGTCTTTGTACACAGATGGTGTTTAATCGACTAAGTACATAATGACGTGCGGTGCCTATCAGACAAGCACTGAGTGCCACATAGACCAGAATATTAATGACGTCTTTGGCTTCCTCTCGCCTGTAACAATGGCGCAATATACCGACGGATAGTATCACCTAGAACCCGGCCTACTGCTAATTGCAATTTCTCACATCCATACTTGGAATTGATATTCTTCTGATAACATGGGATGATTTCGGTGCAAACATCGACGCGATTTCAGGATGGCTGGTGAGCGTGACAGTGTCGCATTCTCGTTTGCTTCATGCTTAAGTCAACAGGCTGAGCTGAGCACTCAATTTGCAAAAGTCATTGGCCCTGCGTGAAAGTTTTCAATTACATATTGTGAATTACAATCCGTTGACTATTTTTACAGCACGTGTACATCATTTACAACAACCTTAAGTTTGGATCATCACACGACTGTGTATATAGTAACTGTGTGGACAGTCTCTCTAGTCATATAACTGATTACTCACAATACTACTTAATATATGAACCAACGAGCTACGGGGAATAACTTTAGCGTAGACGATAGTTCTGTATTTTGCAATTATAGGATTTGTAGGCATCGTTCCCAACTACGTACGGATTTAAGACCTGCATTAACAATCTATATGAGAGCTGATTGTACAAATTATGCGATCCATTGAAATATATGAGAAGATGAATTCGAGTGTCAGTCAGAGCGCATCCGGGTCAAAACGCAACATGTAAAAGACGCAACTAGGTTAAAACGTAAAGAGTCGAAAACACTTCTTACCCTCACGCAACAGTTGTTTTCGCCTTTCGAATCTTGCAGTGGGTGGGAAGCATACGGCCCAAATCCCCCGCCCCCTTTGAAATGACGCTGTTGATAGTTGATATGCAAAATTAGCTTCAATATATTTACCCAATATATGGCTGGGCTTATTTACGTTAGAACAATTCAAACCGGTTATGTTCCGACATTTCCAGCATTGCTCATCTTGATTCAAAGAACCCCTATTACGAGACAAGGGGGTAAGCCATACACAAAATGCCTTCGCCAACGATAGCAGTGTTAACAGGTACATTACTTCCTGCTTTGTGCAGTGATTAGAATGCATGTTCATTATCTCTCTACAGTAGTCAACTGTTAGCGTAATTTCCCATTACAGTGAAGTATAATTGCTCGATAACTGATGTCTTTCTTACCGCTCAGAATGCACGCCAGGGTTTCTTTAATGTACAGTCCATTGGGCCTGATATCGTAGCCTCCATAGATTCCTAAATCGATATTCGTTCAATCTCATCTGCTATTCAGTTAAAGAGTATGCATCATTTCGGAAAGATGTGTTGCCATTATGATCGATTACAACACATAGTCGATTCTGCTCGACCGTTAAGACAGCATGCCTTGCGGTTAAATCACTCGCGTCAGCTTGGTTTTGGAGCAAGTACAAGCGGGACTGGATTATACTCCTTCATAGTATTGACACAAATGTCGATTAAGTGAATACACCTGAGATGCAAGAGAGTGACTTGCATGACTGGTGCTGATTAGTGTCACAGGAGGAAACAGCAGACGAAGCGACCTGTGGTTTTGTTATTGATTTTCATAACTCTCCTACGGCAGGCTCACCGGCAAAATGTCCTTTTCTCAAAATCACTCTCCTTTTATACAGCTAACACATTCCGTGAATTTACTCAATGCATGGCATACAGGTTTTGAAACAGCCTTTCACTCATTCATTCACGACACACATATTATGTTTGTTCACTCAATACATGAAAGAACGAAATACACAAATACAGGTTTCGAGACAACCTTTTATTCAATACTCCACGACTCACTCCTGGAACACTCAAATCCATCCAACACAATTCAACCACGCCCAACAATTAAAAAGACAATTTTAAACCAGTCTGTGACAATAATTCACCCTTCGAAAACATGGGTCTGGGGTTATTTGAGTACTTTTACCTGACTCAATACTTTCCGAAGTTTCATCGGTTTTAATTGACCTAGGCTGCGTAACTTACACACGAGTTTGGAGTTGCAGGTTACGGCTGGATATCATCGGTTAGACTTCATTGGAGCACTTTTACAATTAATATGGTTTTGTGTGTTTTTACTGTATGTAAATACAACCATCTTCAATATTATATGCTTTTCAATTGCCAATTTCTTGATGTAGTTACATACTGACTCTGAGTAGGAAAACAAATTAGCAGAGGATGGGGAAATATGGCCCCGTTCAGTCATAGAGTCTGTACTGTTACTCTTTTCTTCAATGCAGTGCTCTGATACATTGAATGTAATTCATAACTTATCAATAATCAATGCCAGCAGCCAGTCCGTCCACTCCCTGACCAAATACATAGAATTTGTATCCATGACTACATTGAAACGGCCATGATTTGCCATAATCTCGGCATGACCGTAAACGCCATACATGTCCTTTACATTAACCTGATCGTAAATAGCTGAATGGCAGTTGAAAATTAGTTCAGATTTGGTCGCCATAAATACAAATTACACGTTACGAACCAGACGTATTGCTGTATTGATGACGACATTATTCATGGAAGCACTGGGGGGTGTTCTCCAATAGGGATAATTAGCTTAATCAGTTAAGGTGGCATTGAGCAAGGAGTTGGAGACGTCAAGGCTATGTATGTGGATGGTTGGTCACCAAGTGTACCTTTGAAATATTCATGACATCAAATGAGTATAGGTGTTATGACCACTAAGCAGCAACCTACTTATGGACGATAAAACGCCTGACGAACATGAAGAGGACCATTTATGCAGTGCAAAATGCATTACCATATCCTTGAGCAACCGTCATCACACCTGTTAAAATGTCCTATTTGGAAATACGTATTAGTACATAACTAGGTTAAGCGGTTTAAATCTCTGCAAGAAAGGTTGTGATATTGAACGAATACAATGTCTATGGGCTATGATGTTAACTAATCAGTATAGGGAATAGCACTACTTGCATGAAGTAAGTACAAAACGTTTCCGGATTGTAGTATCCATTGTAATCATCATTTCACAAACATAAAAGGGTTGTCATTACATTGATGGAATAGTTTAACACTAGCATAGTTAACGTCATATTGACGTTATGGCATAGTTTAACACTAGCATAGTTAACGTCGTATTGACGTTATGGCATAGTTTAACGCTAGCATAGTTAATGTCATATTGACGTCATTGATCCACACAGAATTCATATGCCAATATGCCACTGCCCAGCCGCCATACAAGCGACATACCTAACCAAAAATCCCCTAGAGTAGTTTTTCAGCCTTTCATGTGTATTCAGCAAAATAATTGTTGATGTACTGTGAACCGCGTCGTTAAACTATTGCTCTGGTTGGGATTGTGAGCTCTATATATAAATATATCTCGTGTGGTTATATGTCCATTTATCCATGTTCTGTTGCAATAATATATGCAGTTGAGATACATTTTGTTAACATAATTGTTTTGTTTGTGAAAAACTTCTCAGTAGCTTTTGCAAATTTTTCCACGGCTAAATATAAATGACAACCTACCGCAGCGGTGGGTGTATCACATTTTCAGCGCAAAGTGGAAACGCTGTTTTCTAAAGCATTCATTTCTCATCAAGCAACGTTGTCTTTCATTGCACTATTGGGGCTGTGTTGTGTGTTGAATATAATGTTAAATGGAGTAGAGGGTTGTGGATGCTCAAAGCCACGTGCTCATATATGAGGCACTGACAACCTAAACTAATTTCCACATTCTCATTGCCAGACACAGATGGCCCCCATCAACTCAATTAGCAGTGTATGTGTTTTGGATGTCATTATGCGTCACATAGAACAGCACTTATATGACGCCACTGGTTTAATATGTATTTTGACAACGTCTCAAAAAACAGAGGCCTATTCTCAGAAGACACATGATCTATTTTTACACGGCTCTTTGCTATTTGGAAATTGATCATGGATTGAAACCTAATAAACTGACGTAGCCTTATCCACCAGCTTGGTTGTTGTTGTCTTATTGACTTCATTGTCGACCTTTTTCAAATCCAAGCAACGTCACAGTTCCAGGATTGCTGGTGGTCCAAGTAAACTATGACGACCCGTTGTCTCCGTTAGGCACATGTGTGTATGTGGTCATCACATTCATATTTATCCCTTCACGATAGTCGCCATTCAAACGGACCATTTTGGCATCAAAATATTGGATTACAGAAAAACTTTAGTTGAATTCAATTCTTGGAACGGAATGTACAAGCGTTCTTAGTTAAGACTTGCTATAATCTGATTACACTGGGGATGACCCCCGAGTCATCAGAGCGCATGCGCATATGCCGTTATATAATAATAGCATATTGTAGTTTAACAGTGAAACATAAATTCTCGAAAAGTATTTTAATGTATGGGCAACCGTTGTGGTCATTACACTAATTATAAATATTTACATTTAACATCATGAAAGGCGATGGGTTATAGCAAATGGCGTGGACGACAGTTCTACTACTAGTTTCACTTGCATAATCGCCCATAAACAGCAGGGATCTATTCAATTAAGAACCGAATTTTCCCAATAATCCCCAGATTTCTATTGACCAAATAGCGGTGGATGGGTGTAACGGGTCGAATGTTGGTTACCTGCCAGCAGTAGTGCTGCTGTACTGATCAGGTACTAAACCAGGTACCAAGTATTCATTACAAAGCCTTGTTAACTAAAAAAAAGAAGAGAGTATAAAAAAGAGCCACACTAAGCGCACGTATTACCGCCGAGATCTCATGAGGAACAGATCAACAAAGTAGTTATTTTGCCAACAAAACGCATGACTATCACCAGAGGATGTTACCTTGGCAATGGTCGGGGCTAATGGAACTGAACAGTGTAACAGTCCTGTAAAAAAAACGCCTCGTGCCTTTCAGTCTTATAAAATTGGTGAATTTGTCATTGAGTCTTGACTGTTCCGAAGTCAACCCTCATAAATACATACGGATGTAAGCTCGTATCACCTGTTCTATTAACGATATGTTTTCTGAATTATGTGAAATATATACGAAAACTTCGGCTGTGTGAATCGTGAGGACATTCAGAACAACAGTATTTCCATATATTAGAAATATCTCGTGTCTCGCTACTTCAGTTAGTATGTATATGACTGAGTAACAGGGTGCTTTATTGAGAGAATATTTTATAATAATTGTCAAATCTGATAAAGCAAATCGACAAAATTCGTACGAAAGACCATAATTACTAATGCATGTTCTGTTTTATATAACACTATGGATTGCTAATATGGTTCAATAACATTTTGATGTCACCGCTTGAACCAGGTGCATATACAGTAGAACAATAACATTTATATTCAATTATAATGTCTTTTTCAGCATTGCTGATACATATCGACTATTAACACAGCATTAATAATCCTGCCGGAGGCGGTAACGTCACATCGGACAGCTTGTCTATTTTACGTATGTGCACTGTTGCTATAAAGCGTCCAATCGTGAGAGCTATTTCGAAGTTGCCATGGAGTCAGCAGCATAATTGTATTGCGACTGACGTGCTCTTCACCTGCCAGAATGCAGATTAGGGCGTCTAGACGCAGCAGTCAGCTATGAATCCTTTAAGTGATTCGTATATATAGATCAATTTAATCTACATTGGCAAGTATCCACAAAAGTAAATAAATCTTCATAAGTGTCATACTGCCTGAGCGTAAATGTATTGTGTTAATAGCATTTAATGATAGGACCCCAAGGTGTCGCCACAAGTACAAATAAATACCATTGAACGCATTGCCTCACTGATGACTGATAGTTACCATTAACGCACAGACGGCTGTTCTATTTAAAGAATCGGTCATCCACTAATGCCGCTTTATGCCAGCAGCTCGAGATCAATTTTATCGTTAAATCGTTGCCGCGGGGTTTCTGCAAGAGCATTTGCACCGTGGGTCAACGGGTGGAATATTGCTTATTTATAGCATCCCCAATGTACAGGTGTCATGACAAAGCCAGGACCTATTAGAGATTTAAATGAAAATCTGCGAAAAGACATCACAGACTGGCATAGCGGGGGTGACAAAGTGCAAATGAGCACACTGGACCAATAATAGCGCACACAGGGCACTATCAGACAATTATATCTTGCAATCTTTTTCTCTGTAATCATTGCTTGGAAGACAGTTGTCATGGAAATGATAACATTCATACATTTTGAGTAGGCGGGCTCAGCCTAAAGTAGGGCTTTTGTAAAAATAAAATCGCTATCCAAAAAGAATAACAAATCTCATGGGAATGGACTGTTGATTTCGTAACCTTTTTTTTTCCTGAAAAAAAATTATGTACCTCGACGCTATTGAACAAAATTACGCAGCAATAAAAGTGAGCCCGCTTCTCCAACTCGCGTGCCGCATTCCACAACGCTGGCCAGAGCGACCTTGACCTCATCCTGTGACGTAGACGGAGGTTAACGAAGTCGATTGTTTGGTCGATCCGTGGAAAGACGCGCGTATTTATCGCTTGTTCGTTTCGGATTTTGTTGAAAAATCTCGAGAAAGGACATCTATTTTGTGACCCTTATGAACAATTCGTGAGTACTGGCGTCAAAATGTCTACGCGTTTTACTCCAAATTGCAACAAAACTTTTCATGTCAAAACTGAGAAAAGCCACCAACATCAATCTTTCTTCACCTTGCTATGGAATACACGTGAGCGTTTTCAACAATGTCTGACTTATTTGAGACTTCATCAACTATCCAAGGAACCTCAGCGCTCTTCATCTATTCCCGAAAACGCGATAAAGTCTCACTGAAGATGCACTACGAGCCATTTTCCCGCACCACCCTCGTCCTCTCGTAAGGTGCGGCACGGTCAGCGGAATCAACAAACACAAGCAAACTGAGGTAAGTCAAAGACTTCAGTTGCTGGGGAAAAAAAGATCATGTTTGAAAGTTGTGTATGCATGTGCTAATGGTCACAAGGGACAATGGTTGTCTCAGCCATTACTTAGAGGAATGACTGCAAGGAACCTGTAAGTCTCTGGTGCCATTCTTACGAACGTGTGCATGAGCTGGAATGTTTGAAAATTCCAATTATGTGTGAAAACCAGTTTGATCTTGTGCATTCAAAATATTTGTTCCCTGTTGTCCACTCGGTGTACATGCACCAGAAAGAGTTCCTGGTGGCAGCATTCGGTGATGCACCTGTCACTTCAGTTGGTGATGCCAGAGGTAACTCCCCAGGTGTTTCCGCCAAATATTCGACTTCATGAGACGCTCAAGGAAGTGATTCTAGACAAGACCCTTGTCACAGACATCCAGCAAACTAATCTGTCCATTCATACTGGTGCATTTAAGGTGTTCCACTCGCTGGTCAACAAATACTGTCCCAAGCATCAAAGCTTCTCTTTTCCCTGTATACTTATTCGCTCAGAATCCGCCAACTTGGACCACAACAGCAATACTGGTCCCGTGTATGCAATTGCGCTTCAACACGGTACACCCAAAAAGGTCGCCAAACCAGTGACTGAACCAAAATCGCATGTGTGGAGACTTGATTTGATCAGACAGTTTATAGCTTCGCTGCGAGGACTCACTTTGAGTGGCTCTGTGGTGATCGCTTCCCTAATTATAAATACACTGCAATCGTAAGGTGGCGCTACTGTGGCACAAACAAAAGCACATGGGAATACTGGGCTGACGTCACTGCGATTGATGAGAGTGGGAAAATGTCGTTTTACAGAAAATAACAAGTACTCTATTTATTAAATGTCAACTTGATAAATTGCCCGTCCTGGGGTACACCTATTGAAAACAGGTCGCACAGTTTACAATTCTCGGTTTTTCATGTCCGCTCTGTAGATGGTGGTTTTAAATTGTCAATAACTGTCTAGAGCGAGGGAACTGGCCTGGAGTAGACATTAACATCTGTTGGCTTATCAGGGACATGTGAAGGTCTTGACCAAATCCCTTCTTTAAACTAGGGTAATAATAAAGTAATGAAATCTGAATTAAGGAGTCATGACATATTTACATTTTTACAAACTGTATGTATTGCTTATAGAGCAATCTGAAAGACCTACCTCATAAAAAGGCTGTTGTTGTCACTTAAACTGCCTTATATGCGTATTGAGCCATATTGAGTGGCAGGCCAACCGATCAATGGAGGCATATGTGAACTTTTGCAATTGTTGGGACCGAGAACACCAACTCAACATTCCAGGTAACTAGGGTGGGAAAAGTGATCTACAACACATTTCACAGCGCTATATCCGCGATGTATGATAAACGAGGAATGGGGGAGATAGCTGGCCATCGTATCAATGTTAAATTCATTCGGTTGTTTTAACTGTGCTTCTTCCAAAGTGGATGTTTAACAATCCATTTTCTGATGTTATTTCACATAATATTTAGCAAGAGGTGAGCTATTACATCATCAGCGTGTTATTACGCGCAGTCAATCGTTGTGAATGATGCCCGTAATAAAAGTACACCGAACCCAAATACATTTCTATATTTAGTTCTCCAAACACAGATGGTGCTAATAAATTTTATAAATAGAACACCTCTAACTGACTTTGGACGTCATCAGGAGTCGCGCGATCCAGCATGTGTGTGACGTCATTGGCTGGTCCCCGTCTGTAACAATGGCCCAATAAACCAAGACTAATTCCCCATGGGGGCGTGATACCATCTCGAACTCGGTCCTTGGTTAATCATAAATTACTCGGATCCAGGTGTGGGGTAATTTGTCTTATGGCGACGTGGGATAATCTACTACTAGCTAATTAGCCAGACGTTGTCGTCTCCGCATTGCGCTGCTGGTTCGTGATCGCTGGTGAGCATGACGTCACAATGCTGCCGTTTGATCATACTGCCATCGACCGCCTCGATTTGACGCACGCCAATTACACCCCATTTTAACCCTTCGCCAAATTCAACCGAATCGTTTTAGCCTGGAAATAGCTCTCGCAATATCGATTGTTGGTGAGATTTATATATAGTTATTGCATGACGACTTGTCATTTCTCATATGATAAAGAGAAATAAATACCGACGGCTAGAGTACAGCACATCGTGATGAGTTGTTACCGACTACCATTCCATCCATTGGCTTGGCTAATGTTGTTATGCCCGACTTCTTAGATATTATTATCCTCATGATATTAGGAAGAATGACGCGCCCCGGAACTCATGTAGCAAACCTTGAATATAGCCGAGTGAACATTGATTATGGGTGTGTGCCCGCTTGTTGTGTAAGACACGTACTCATAATTCTGTCAGATATAACCTTACTGTCATCACAGGTAATGAATGAGCAAGGACTACTTCCTGTTGCGATGCCCTCATTAAGCGACGAGAACGTCTATTGGGGGGGGGGGGGTAGAGTGAGCTGTCCGTGTATAATCTTCAAAGGGCTTACTATCATACTTATAGGCTGTGTGCAATTATGCAATAACTGAGAGATACTGGTACACAACAGCACACAATTCCTCTCATTTGTCTGGCCGTATTTTACGTACAGCGTTTAGTGCGACCATTTCCTGAATACATCCAGAATATCGGATGAATCCCAGAAAGAAAGAAATGAAAGTTGAGCAATGCCCTGTGCTTTGCTGGATCGGGAAAGCAGAGGTACAGCAGCTGTCTGGTGTTGACAGCTAACCTTGTCAACGTTTTCGATGGACCTTGAGATCGTCGATCCGTTTCATTATTGATCTCAATTAGGCACTGTGGAATCGAACGGTGATGTCTGCGGTTACAACAGAAAATGGATCGTACGTAAGTCGTGAAGTGTATTTAGGGGTAAGCTCGCGCGGGGATATTGTGGGCTTCAAGTCGTTGACATTTCCTGACGAAAAGTCTGGCGTGTAGTTAATGCAGCAGGAAGCTTTTGTCGTTTCTTATCCCTGATGCGATCTGAAAGGACAAACGTACTGAGACAAAAGGAGGTTTTGATGCTACGCATATGTTGATTCATAGTTCATTCCTTGCATGCGGTACAAGCCACGGTTGCGGGGGTATGGCAGCGTGAAATCTGTGTATTTGATGAATATTTATGATCGTCCCCCGCACGTACACACGTGTGCCCTGACACGCCAAACACACCCACGCTATCAAACCTGCCAGATCTTATCCTCAACACGCTCATGTGCTATTATGGTTGGCCGTTGCTTTCATTATGGAATACTGACCTGATAGTATTGTACTAGGTCGTTGGTTCCCCTATTTGATCCCGCTCGTAACTCCTCTATCTCGCCCCTTCCTATGTTCAATCCTTGGTTATAAATCCACCCGGTGAGTGATCAAATTGCAATGTCGTAATTTAGCCCTACCGCGGACTTATCTCAGGCTGTATGAACAAGCATTCTATAATTAGAAGCTTTGACGTCAGAAATGCGCGATCGGGAAAAGCCGAGTGCATGCAGCGGGTGTTGAGTTCGATCGTAGAATCGATCACTTTCATCCATGCTCTCTGCCCACCATCTGTCCGCCCGCCATGTTTATTTTACTGTACTTGATAGCGTGGCGCGATTCCTGAACGCTAGCGCTACCTTCATAAGGGACAAGGGCGAATCGTTCCAAGTCAAATTCGACCTGGTCTACATTGACCAGCAATAACAACAGAATGGCCGTTATTCTCTTCGTTGTAATCCCCTGGATAGAATATCATCACATATTGGCGCGTTCGTGAGAAGCATGGTGTACAGACTTCTAAGGAACAGCTACTGAGGGGAAAAAAACTTTGGATTCAGCGTAGACACCACTCGTTTTTCCTGTTTTGACAAGAACCTGCTTATCAGATGTTAAGAAGCCTTGTGTGAGTCATCAAAGCTTGTTGTGGAAGAAAGGCAAATTGCTTCCCAGAAGAGTACGCTGGTGAATTCGCCCTTCGCTGGATTCGTCTACATCCGCGGAAGTCGCTATCGCTATCTCCCGCTATTGCTATAATGGACGACCTTGCGTGAGCTGCTGTAGGCAAAACTTCTCGTTTTTTTAAAGCAGCATGGTTTGGCGTTGATTACATCATTGACCTCGCTTGAGTTCGCAGCATTTAGTTTGCTGAGGCTTATATAAACAGCGCCTGGTGCTGGCATCCTCAGTTGAACACCGGAGAGCCCCACGCGCATACAGCTAGCGAGGGACTATAATTAGAACAATTACGAACACCTCTTCTTGTAGGTACACGGACAAGAGTTGATTAGCGTAGTGATAAACACAACGGACATTTCCAGTGGTGGTGAAGGAAACCTGTGTATTTGGCAACTTTAAAGAAGCGATCATTTCCGCACAATTCTTCCGACATATACAGTGAGTATCGAGCCATCGTTGTGTATGGGATTATTGGTTTAACAAATGTTCTTTGATACTCGCCAATCGCCTCCGTCACGACCAATCTCGTTTGAAATGTATCCGTCACCTTAAAAACTGCATACCCCAATAGTAACAAACACTATAGGCCATCGTGTTTGTCATATGAGACTAGAGAGAAACTGTTAAGTAACGTGATGTAATGCCCCCAGCACACTCAACGCCTTTTCTAGTTTCGAGGGCGCAAAGCGTGCTTAGGACAGGATGCGAGCATAATGCCGATGGGGATTTAACATGTAAGCGTTCTTGACAAGTTCGGACTGGTTGATGGACGCTGACATTTCACAGTCATCATCGGAGCTGACAGCTCGATAATGATAGTGGCAGCTGCTTCTAAACTCTGAGTGTCTGTCTTAGACAAGAACTTATTTTCTAATCAAAACTCCTCTCAGTGGGTACCCGGAGGCTGTGTGACTTTAACAGCGAATATGCCACGGGAAATGACGCATATAGCGGCAAGTTGGCTCGCTGCTTAATGGAAAACTGAAAGGCCACATAAAACGAAGGTATTTACGATGGCGCGACGCTACTGTTAGTTTAGCTGATGACAGATCTGAGATGATGAGAGCTGTTATAACAGGATACTTATTAGTGAGGAAGTCGAGTCCACGCAACGGCGATTGAGGCTGAAAATCTCATATAGAATAATACGCACTGACAAAACCCTAATTACTCTGTCCCTAAGCAGGCAACAAGATTGCCCTCTGCACCCAGCGCCTACGCGCAGATGCTGAGCCAATTTCCTAGATGTAAATTGAATAAAACATCCCTCCATCTCTCGATATTGCTATAAAACTAAGCCAGACGTCAGGGGCTTTAATACCTTGATTATAAAAATATGCAAGCGATATTCCTCTTCGCTAATCCATCGTTTGGTTGATGAACGATATGATGAAAACACAATACATACGGGTGTATCAATGTATGCACATATATATCTAATGGTGATTACTATCTTATATATATATATATATATATATATATATATATATATATATATATATATATATATATATATACATTCATATATATATATATATATATATATATATATATATATATATATATATATATATATATATATATATATATATATATATATATATATATATATATATATATATATATATATATATATATATATATATATATATATATATATATATATACGAACGATGAATTAAGCCTCTTAGGATTACGTCCCACACGCCTCCCGTCCCTCGGTTCCTCGTTGTCCATTTTTGCTCCGTTTCTCGACATTGCAGATAAGAGAAGACGGGGTGGAAAATGTTTATTGTATAGCGGACTGTGGAGCATTCAAATACTTTGGCAGTTAGACAGAGGCCGATCAAAGCTCCAAAAAGGCGGTGCCGGTGTATTTTTTCGCAGGTTTTTCAGCTGATAATGTTCGCAACATATTTACCGTGTGAAGAAACCCCGAATCGAAGGTATGTCACCAAATATATGCGATGTAGCGTCGTTTGCAATTTACTTCCATGTAGTTGACCCTCCATACGTCCCACTGAATTACTGTCCGATCCCCTCTGCACGCTGTGCGTCATGGTTGCGTTCTGTTTTGCCATGACAGTACTGCTCACCTACTCACCCGTCCACGACACCATTATACATTTACAAATTGATGACCGGCGATGACATTGGTATTGATCGTGTATACCGCCAGCTTCAATATTCATTCATGTACAGTGTGCCCTTGAACTCATTCGCACGTGGAGTGTACCTGTCTTAAATAATAAGGTCGTCGGAGAATGCTCAATGAAAACACATTGTTTTTACCGATGTAATAATAGCACTGGTCGATCCATCGGCCTTTCCCTTGCATCCATAGCGACGCTTAGCTGCAAGCACTATTACTGTAGTCATAGACACGCGACGAGTCACTGCGGCTCAAGTGAGTCAAGCGTCTTTGTTCTCAACTCACGCGCATGCGCGCAGTTGCAGTGACTCAAAGGCCTTGGTGGGGGAGACAAAGACCAAAGACTATATTAGGCGGTGGTCAAAGGGATTGTACACGGAGTCTTCAATGGAGTTATTGCATCCAAACCAGTTACGCCCCAGTGGTATCAGATGGTAGTCTCCGGCTGAATCACACATGGTAACCGGGTATAGCCACCGTGTGGTGATTCATAACAGATTCATATAAAGACGAGCGTCAAACATGGAATGAACACATGGAGATTATCGTCTGCAAGATACTATTCTGTTCTTCCTCGTTCGAGCTTAATAGTAAGTAAATATTCATTAATGTTCCAGCCAGCGTTACTATCGTACATCCTATAGACGCTAATGTTTACATCACTCATGTGTTTGATGTAGGATAATTCATTCAAGTTTCCGAATGTTTATCTGGGTATGGACGATATGAAATGATAGCGAAGCGCACGCGCTGAATTGACTTCGTGACGCAAATTGCTCCCCCACCCCCATTCAACTCCACGCTCCACGTCAAATAGTGGTAACGCACGTAGGTTTTGCTCCCAAAAGCTACGATAGCATCAAACAAGCTGACTGTTAACCCCGCTAGCCACACTGTCCGCCTATTGCCCCGACCCGCACGCGTTTGCTCAGCTGCACAGTATGCCAACCAGCAATATTCAACACAGGCAGAGGTACATCTGCTTGAGATCACTGCGGCAAGTGTACACTTACCAAGAGGTGTAGGAGTCTAGACTTTTGCAACGATAGACCCTCATGGGTAAGTGGAAGATAAAAATAGAGTGGAGGCAGCAGGAAATGTAGCCAGGCAGCATGTTAGGTGTAGGCTACGGACACTTCATTCGACATCTCTATTCTGTGGAGTTTATCAAAAGGCTGTAATTAGCTTTCAAGACTTCAGAAGTGGTAACAAACAAAACCCCGAAATGCCGCATTACTCGTAATAATGCTATTCATTGGGTTTTTTCCCCGTGCGTTTAGATATTTAAATGTACTTCCAATCACGCGGGGGAGTTAGCTTTTAAAATGACGCGGCTGTCATTGTCAGCGTCGGG
Organism: Urechis unicinctus; assembly: GCA_034190875.2. Classification (NCBI taxonomy): domain Eukaryota; kingdom Metazoa; phylum Annelida; class Polychaeta; order Xenopneusta; family Urechidae; genus Urechis; species Urechis unicinctus. The sequence goes on from CM067342.1 coordinate 28,866,849, forward strand.
TGGTGTGGTCTGAATACCGTGTCCATTATGATTCTTACCCCACTCACAACGCCTCTTCAAGTTAGCCTGCCTACTGCCGAGCAGGTAAATACAGCCCTCCGTCGTGACCATGCCCTATCTATTCACCGCTACTCTATCAGCATCTTCACAAAGACTCGCGGCTAGCCATACCCCACGCTGTGATTGGCGCAAACAGCTTGTTGAGAGGATGGACAGCAGGGGGCACTAGAGCACGTAGGTCCGAGCAATAATGGATGCGCGGATTCTGGCCTAGAGCTTGGCCGGGAGATGCTGCTGATGCCGTAGTTTGCCGTGCTGCGCTATATTATTCCGGGCCTTTGGCCAGTTAACGCATTCCATTGTGTGATAGTCAAAGCCGCAACTGTAAACTCACGTCCGTCGAGCTGCACATTCATGTGATATCGAAGCAGCAGTGAAGAACTCTTTTAGAGTTGCTAGATTAGTGTGTTGTTTCAACCAGTCAACTCAGCCGTATACAGCAGATAAAGCGCTCCGAGAATCAGTCAACCTCAGCAGCATACAGCGATGAATCAGTCAACCTCAGCAGCATACAGCAATCAATCAGTCAACATCAGCAGCATACAGCGGATGGAGCGCTCCGTGAATCAGTCAACCTTAGCAGCATACAGCGGATGGAGCGGCCGGTGAAGCCTTTGTTATAGAGATAAAATAGGAGACCCTGGGAACCAGCTTCTGTAGGGCAATCTGCCCATGTGTCCTTCTGACTACAGGCATCTCCAGTTCAATCCACCACGTGGTTAGCGGTAGGTTAGGTGCTGGGTTGCTGAGGTCGTCTAGCCATTGATTTCCGGTTCCCCCTCTTGCTAACAGCTTGTATAGTCGCTTGAACAATAGCTTCATTCGAATAATATTCGTGCCAGAACACTAACGAGGTGTGGTGTTACGGGTCCAGTCATCGCAAGGTATTCGTCCTGTCAAGTCCTGATTGAGCGACGCCATCAGACCAGATGTGTGATCAGATGGCAAGGTAAGTGATGATCGATGGAAGATGTTTGATGTCTCAGCAAATAGGGTGTGTCGCGTCTACTACCGATCGATGAGCATCGGCTCGTTGTTAATGAGTGGGTCTAGTACATATTGAGTTCGAGGTAAGCAACGTGGGAATAACTCATGTTATTGTAGTCCAACCCGTATTGACGGGCGGTGCACAACAGAAGTACACCAAACAGGGGAAACCTGGGTGGCGTTGATCAGGTCCGGTTCGTGTCGGTGTTGTGTCTCTCAAAAAGCCTGATTATTTACACAGGACTGCGAACGTAACGGACGCTCTCACAAGCAAAACTATTGGGTCTCCAATAACAATCTTCATTGATACGAATCGTTGAGCTACTTTAACCCAGTATGTGTTCTTGCTGTTACAGGCCGTCGCCTCAGATATGAGACAAGACGAACTCAACCACAGCTATACGAGCATCATGGATAATTCTCCAGATGAATTTGACGTATACTTCGCGCGGGCAGCTCTAGCCGCGGAAGTTGATTCGACGTGCCTTGAGGCGGCCCGTCGAGGTAGCCTTCCCGGGGGTGGTCCGCCACAGCTGATTGTGGAGGATAGCAACGGCCCGCGACGCGCCGCCAGCTGCAAGTACCCCTCTCGACGCCGAAGTGGGACGCACTCGCGGGAGTCCTCGCGCTCACCACGACGACCGTCCCACGAATCGTCACCTGTCCCTTCCCCTCTTGCCGTCACTCCCAGCTACGCTACCGAGTCCTCACTCAGAGCTCCCAGCCCACGCTGTGGCATGAAGAGCCATTCAGCTCCCCACAGTCGCTCCAGTTCATGGAAGAAAATGAAGCGCCCCAGAAGCATTAAGGACTTCCAGGAAATGCACGGGGATAGCCCAGGACGACGTGAACGGACTAACAGCATTCCCCTAGAGGAGTCGATACGTCAAAAGCTTCAAGAACTCAAACTCATTCAATCTGAAGACTGTTGTGTGGTACGGAACTTCACGATTTCATCTAAACATGGCGTGGTCAACCGCGGAGACTCATTTAAACGGAAGAGTAACCAGAGTTTGGCTTCAGACAACGGCTCCTGTGGCTCGGCAGTACAGAACCGATCCCGCGTGAACTCTCAGGGTGGAAGCACGGCTGCGTCGTCGGTGGGCAGTCCGGCGTGCGTGCGCGTCCTCATGCTGGGTGACACGGGCGTCGGCAAAACGGCGCTCCTTCAGCAGTTCATGACGTCAGAATACATGGGAGCCATCGAAACTTCTTTCGGTGAGTACCAAGTGTAGCGTATAACGTGTAGATCGCAGGACTATTGCCTGTACTTGAGAGTACTATTAAATGGTTCATAACTAAACAGAAACATGCTGCCATATCCATGACGTTTAGTACTATTGCAGTCAGATCAAACCGGCTGTATACGACCAATACAAACCACTTGATCGTAGCTGGCTTTCCCATGGGCATCGGCGAGTTAAACAGTCATATATGTTTGGCTCAACTACCGTGTATTATAGGCGATGTCAATAAACTGCGTGTACTACCCCATGCAGGCCATGGCGTGCTGTTGGGGAACCCCAAGTCTTTTTTTAACCCAGCCAGCTTTTAGATCGAAATCCTCGGCTTTTTTGTCCGCTTGATTATTCTAGGCGCTCTGTGGGTGCTTCATTTCTCAATTGCTATCGCGAAAGACTCGGATTGCGGAGCTATTATACCAGAGTACTCATTCCATTGATGCTACGAATGTGTCGATTTCAACTCCGAGCCCGGGGAAAGCGAGTGATTTCAACTCCGAGCCCGGGGAAAGCGAGTGATTTTAACTCCGAGCCCGGGGAAAGCGAGTGATTTTAACTCCGAGCCCGGGGAAAGCGAGTTGAAGGTCAGCCTCACGACGTCGCCAAGTGGTGACACTAACTGTGTTCATCTACCCTGGCGACGCCAAGCTGTGGCGTCATTCGTGTTCATCTGTCCCGGCGACGTTAAGTAGTGGCACCATCAGTGATCACCTACCCTGGACGTTAAGTGGTGGCACCATCAGGGATCACCTACCCTGGTGACGCCAAGTGGTGGCACCATCAGTGTTCACCTAGCCTGGCGACGTTAAGTGGTGGCACCATCAGTGTTCACCTAGCCTTGCGACGTTAAGTGGTGGCACCATCAGTGATCACCTACCCTGGCGACGTTAAGTGGTGGCACCATCAGTGATCACCTACCCTGGACGTTAAGTGGTAGGATCATCAGTGTTCACCTAGCCTGGTGACGCCAAGTGGTGGCACAGTCAGTGTTAATCTATCCCGGCGACGTTAAGTGGTGGCACTATCAGTGTTCACCTTCCCTGGCGACGATACGCATACGAACCTCATAATTTTCCTTGTTTCGAGCAAAACGCAAAGCGAGAATAAGGCTCAGTTGCTATTACAAGGTATTGTCGACATGTTCTGCGTCTAGGTGCTACCCCCTTTGTAAGCAGCTCCACAAATAAACTAGCCGTGAAGCTGGCTGGCAGTAAACCGGTCGCCACGGCAACATCATTATTTTCTTGTTGTCCTATTTAATTCCTTCCGCTGCTAATAACACTCAACGAGGCTTGAGACACGGGTGTTGTGGCGTGCTTAAAAAACCTGACACAGCTGGCGAATGTTGGCCGTTAAGGGCGACAGGCGATGAGTAAATCCATACTCTCATCAAGCGTTCATCGCTAATTACACAGGTAGGCATGGCATAGCTGACCTACTGGCCTTCATTTTTCATTTATCCATAACAGTCTAAAACATATGATGTGCGTCAAATAAACGATGTCAATGCTTATCGAAATACATACCATCTCAAGGTGAAAGGTGCTCCCTTATTTGCTAAAAAGCGCCGTGGTCGATTTTGAACGTCTGCTGTCATCTGCCAAGGTGTCCTGTCACTGATAGGGACGAAGGTCATGCCATGGGAAGATTAGGGATTGTTCAAATCCACCCGCTCTCCCCTCCAACGATCGAATCAAACAACCTCCTCGTGTATGAGGGTCGACGTATATCGTGTTTGTGCCTCCTCAGTACTCGTTCAGCGTATTCACACAGCAGTTGTTTTGCCCGCGCCCAATCGATATGGGTGATGACATAATCGCATGTCATATTGAACTTGTTTCAGATGATGAATGTGAAAAAACAGTGTCGGTGCTGCTTGATGGGGAAGATACCATGCTTGACTTTCTGGACCTCTCACGAGATCAGGTGCTTACATTCAAACATTCTGTGTTCAATTATCCTTATAGATGATATCATGACAAACTTAGTTCCAGCTTCCTCGCCGTTGCTGGCACAGGTTCTTATAAAGAAAATCACAAAGATATATTGTTCTTTGCCGTTCTCTTGTTAATTGCTGATATATGACACGTATATATGTATTGCGCCGTGTGGGTGGCAGCTTACGTTCATTCGTATCGCAAAATAGATTCCTTGATTTGTTGGGAACTAGAAGAGATATGTCTAAATGCAACGGTAATTCTGTTACTTCACTGCGTGGGGTTAATGATTCAAAGGCAACCTTTGTAACTGCATCTCTATTTACGTGGGCGTTTCTAAAACTTTCGACGAAGATGTGTATTGTGTATTGAATAATGGTGTTGGAATTCGCCATCAATCATGTAAGGTAATGATTGTGTTTTGTGACTGCAGGAGTTCCGGAATGTGGCTGATGTGGAGGCATTCGTTCTCGTTTACTCTATTACAGACAGAGCTTCCTTTCACTTCACTATAGACCTTATTCACCAACTACGCAGCGAAATGTCGAAAACCTGCGCCATGATTGTTGTCGCAAACAAAAGTGATCTGGTTCGAACGCGTCAAGTTACTGCCGAAGGTGGGGTGATGATTTCATTTGGCACTACTAGAACGAGATTGGGTAGAGTATCGCTAGCATGATTAGCTTATATACCTCGTTTATTCATCTGTGTTCGATGTTTGTCTGCTCAGAGGGCATCGACATTTGTCAAGACTACGATTGTAAATACGTCGAAGTATCCGCTGCACTGAACCACCGAGTGGATGAACTTCTGGCTGGGATAGTAAAACAAATCCGCCTCAACCCGAAACGAGAGAAAAGGCGAAGGAAATTGGCAGAGCAACAGGCTGATGAGCTGTCCGGAAGCGGAAGCAACGGATGTGTTCAAAATGCCAAGGGAATTATCAGCAAGCTTTTCGCCAAAAGGTCGAGTCCTACCCATACCTCGAAATCATGCGACAACCTCCTCGTCTTATAAATGGATTTCTTGCGTTCTGACATTCGTTAAAAGACCCTCTGTGTTCCAACCATTCCTTGTGTTTGGGCCTTGTTCAATATAGTGCTCCCAATGACAATGACATTCAGCTTGAGTGTGTATGGTAACCATGTGATTATTGTGATGACACTTGTATGTATCGTTTTGTGGATGACATGTTATGTGAATCAGGCAGCAGGCAGTGGCAATACACATCTGTTGCTGTGACCAGCAGGGCATGGTGTACATATTACAATTCAACATGTTCTTAGTATTGAATGTAGTTAGTAGATAAAAATATCTGGCTTGAATAATTTCCCCTCTAGGTAATCACCTGTAGATCTGGGCACTTAATGCCTTAATAGCAATCGTGCACGTACTTATTGTAATAATCCAATCTATGTTTCCTCAGAGAGCAACAATGCATTGAAAAAACAAGTGAAAGTCTTCTTGTTTATTGAAGGCACAATGTGAGCCATTATATAATTTTAACTGTATACTGAAAACCTGTGTTAAATTTCCAGGTTATATTGTAACACCAACAAAATGTGAAGGTGATGAACCATATTTTGCTTGTCATCTTGCATTTCATGTTTCCTTTTGCTGTTGCTCATGAATTCCTACTCGTCGAATGGTGCTTTGCACTGCTATGCCCAGTGGCTGCCTCTTCCCTCTCCTCACCCTCTAGGATCAATGCCCCTTTGTCACATTGAAGGCCAGCGACTTTGAACATATGTAATTCAAAAGATTATGAGAGACTGTTTGTTATGGGCTGTCTCTGTAATGTACTATGCTTTATAAATACAACCTTGTGCCATAGAACTGCCTATTTTCAAAAACAAAATGAGTGTATAGTTTGACTCAAGACAGATACTCCTGCCAGAAAGATATTGCTTACGAAGTTACTGTTTATTACTTAATACATCTACTGATTCAAATGGCCAGTTTTCACTGAATTGGTCCAAATTGTGGAACCTTGTGCCAGAGACCGTACTTACCCTATAGGTGAATGTGCAAAATATGTAGCACATCATTCGGTCCTGGTCACACGCATTCAATCGAGCCTCATCCCAGACTATTGGCCTTACCGTTATCTTATCATCGACCAGGTGTTAACAATGTGCTTATCAATCATCGTATTATTAGGAGATGTTCAAAGTTTGTACATATCATAGTCTGCCGTTACCAAGGTATGTGAATCGATGGTTGGTTTGTGAGTTGTCCCTTGAAATTAATAAATGAAACTACATATACTATTGTCTTTGTTTTCCGCAGTTTCGTAAAGGTAATGCTGTTATCAGTGCCACAAGAAGCGCCAGTATCGACACACCTCTACATTGGAAGGAGTTAGTGCCTAAGGTTTATCAGTGACGTCACCTGACATAATACCCTATTTTTTTATTTCTTTGCCGCTATATACCATAAATAGCCACTGATGTCATCTCACAAAATCAAAAGAGCAGGTTATATAGTATAGTGGCATTGATTGTGCTCACTGGAACAGATCGATGATGCTGTGTCGGGATGATTTTGGTCTAATCATCTAGGCCACATAGACCATATCCATATTCTATGTTGTCGGTGATCTTTATACCTCCCTACGTTGTATTTTGATTTAGCTCAGGTCACATTCAAATCAAATAAGAAGCTATTTATGCCATTTTCAATGTCTATTCTAAACTACGGTCGTGCCTATTGAGCGCTTGATTTTGGCCCCGTATAATACTGTGATCGTTTAAATCATACCGATTCCGAATTAGCAAGTCGCATGGCAAGAAAAAGCGAGATTTTACACAAATGCAGATGGTAGTGTTTCCCTGTATCGGGCACAGTATTTCTGTTGTCAATACATAATAAAGCGGGTCCAGTTATAGTTTTTTTCCACCAGGATAGTAAAGTTACAATCGCGATATCTCATCATGTATCCCGTAATGCTAATGTACCTTTTGAACGATCCCAAGACAACAGAAATCGTTATCCAAAGCAATGCATATCTATGGAAGGAACGTAAATAATTCTTGGCTAGAACACTCTTCTTGTCAAGGAACTGAGTGAAAACACTAACCACGCCACGACAAGTGCTCTCGGTTATCATCAACTAAACGTGAATAAGTCACTTTAGGGCGTGATCAAATCGGTAAACAGCGTCCACGAATGCTATCTGTTATTTCCACCTTTACTAACGGTCAGTGCAAATGGATTTCTCTGCGAGATAAACACTTCCTGTGAATGTCGACAAGGTCGTCTAAAGTTCAGAGACTTTTATCGAGACATAAATGTCACATGGTCCAGAGGACGTACATGGCTAAATGAGGCAAATGCTTGACGAAGTAGAGGAACATTTGAAAACCCATTAGTGCTCACAAATACATTTTATTTATTGGTGTTGAAGCTAGCGCTTGCCTTGGAGCTCAACACGATACACACTTGTACCAGGTGATCTAATCTATTTAAGTATAATAGGACGGGACTATAGATATACATTCTGACATTTGTTTTTCCCAGTCATTATTTGCAGCATGTTGCATGTGTATATAGCCTAAAGTGCTTTACCTGACCGAAAACAAAGAGTTGGCGGGACACGAAATATTGCCAGTACATATGCATCAGATCAGTCGCAATAACAGCTCGTAGAGCAAAATTGCTTGTCTAATCAATTAGGCGCAAACAGCCGTCTGCTGTGTAAATTATCTATGTAGCCCAGACACGAATATAGACCTTCACTATATGGATTATGATGCGCAACCTTATGGGTAAATGTAAGGGTATGTACTTGCTCACACTGTGTTTCTGCTGTGCCATCCCATGCTATTGATTAATGATTGCTATTGACAACACATCGCTGGCGAAGTGTGATTTTACACTTTCAGAAAGTTTTGTCAGTCCTATGCTCTCAGGCATAAAAATGCTATTGTTATCGTCAGCACAATACAAGAATGTTCAAATCTGCTTATGCTGCTTGCAATCACGATTAATGATAAAATGCGTTAGTGTCATTATCATTAGCGTTAGTGTCATTATCATTAACGTTAGTGTCATTATCATTAGCGTTAGTGACATTATCATTAGCGTTAGTGACATTATCATTAGCGTTAGTGACATTATCATTAGCGCCTTATCTGTTGTTGCGGCTGTCTCCTTACTGCCAATAAATAGCTGTTACTATCACAGAATGGTCGAGACTCCCGCTAAGTGGGTGGCGATCATTAAGTTTTAATACATATGCATACTGAGCAGCGTGGTCTGGAGTTACCGCAGTTAAGCCATATGTCCAAGGAGATTGCATGGTCGCGTTTGTTTTGTGTTCAATAAGGCCTTAAATAACGGTGATTCGTCATACTTCTGATGACGGATATGACAGTATCGGGAGTTCAGTACCATATATAACCTGTCTTGTGCATACGTGGCTACGAAAACAGCAATGTTTAGTTTCAAATCAAGGTAACAACTTTGGCACGTCAGGAAACCGCAAAGTAAAAAAGCTTTCTCTGAGGGATTAGCGATGTTTAAGCCAGAAACAAATAAATTGCTTTCCATATCTGTCTCAATTTCCGCTGCCTAATTGGATCCTTTCTCCCATAAACAGAACCTGACGATGTAGCGTGCGAGCAAGTGCAAAACAGTGCGGGTAAACAGCGGAGAGTGATGACCATATCATTAATCATTGAAATCTAACTACGATTGCGGATTATTTTGCTACCACACGGAATCAGTTTAACTTTGTAAGATGAAAATGTCCATTCTAAGGTTGAACCAGATAAATGCAATATGTCATCTGTGAAAGCCTGTTCCGTCAATAACAGAAATCGAGCAGTATGGTCCGGTGGAAGGAGCTTGTTACAGAGCACCATGCTCCCGATATTCACACGGCAACCTAGAGAGAAGTTATCCATGCTAATACTGCTCCCCATTTAAGCATTGACATATCACATTCAAGGTTTTCACTCAGCGTCGATTTGAGTGATCATATAAGCGCCTTGGAATATCAGTCACGTATGTTATTAAAGGAGGATTGGCGCCGTTGAAACGAGACAAAACACCCCTAATGTGATATGTCAAAGCAAAGGTAGAAACCTGGACCCGCTTGTTATTGAAATGATAAGCGCTATTCCCATCCCACCTATCTAAGCAGCGTTTGGGACTTCTGCGTCCTTCATATAAACATATATATTCACCTCAGACACCCAGAAAATGAAATTGGCAGTGTCCTGGTGTCTACTTCATACTTGTTGTACACAGACGAATCCGGGACTTAGAGAAAAGCCATTGTATATTTCGAATATGTATAGTTCATAGCGGCGCTGACCGCTAGCTGCGAGCTGATTGTCCGCGCTCGTCAGCACAGTACTTCATTGATGCACAATAAAAGATACACGCCTGAAACCGAGACGTTGAGATACCCATTGAAGAGTAACGTGGTAGCGGCGCAGCTCCTTAGCATAAAGTATTTATGGTGTTTTAGGCTCATCTTTCAGTTTTAAAATCAAAACGTCTATCGGATGGAAGCTGTCATTTGCTATTAGTGAGCTCAAAAACCCTGGGGCCACACCAAGCCCCTAAGTCACGATATTTAGAGGCCCGGAGCTGTTTCTGGGGGTCACTGGCACCAGTGGCACTGCCTATTTCGACCACTGCGAATTGACCATTACTATTGGTCATCTTCAACTATTGGACCACTAAAGGGCACGATCAATAGATATGTGCTTTCGACAACAGCTGTACAATGCCTGCCTGGTCCACTTTCAGTTACGCGAATTGTGGCATGCGTAAATGGATTTATCAAGTGCATTTACAGCAGCAAGGACGTCGCTCAAGGCCTGAAATCCACTTCAGTCATGGCTTAATGAGGCAAATGTCATTTTACAGAGCAGCGGAACATCTAAAAATACAGCAGAGCTTTTAGTCGCCTTACATTCATGAAACATTTCACCTGCAGCAAACCTGAGAGCTTCGACCGATTCAAGCGCATGCCTAGACCCTTTACGTTATACTGTCGATAAAGGTCTGATACAATTAGCGGACACATAGAGGTGTGATTTGTCTGTTTCTAATCAGTCGTTGTAACATTGCTCTATACACGTAAACAATAAATGGTTTGTGAGACAGAATGGCAGTATGATTCATTATGAAGGATCAACAGTCGCCGGTGTATATACGCCATATAGGCCGGATGCGTGTGCATCATTACGCTATTGCGAGATTAATGGTACGCGAGCTTTGAATGTATTGATAAAACCGTATGAAATTATCACCACCAATATCTTTATTCGTGCTCACGAATAGTGTAGAACAAAACAGCTCTCAACAATCTGATAGATAAATGTCAGCCTAGGAAGTAGCTTCAGCACTGTCAATTTCACCAAACAAAGACAATGGTGGCGGGCCAGATCCTGATGATCATAATGATGATTATGATAATGATAATACTAATAACATTGATAACATCAAGAACAATAATGATAACAACAATAATAATGATGATGACCCTGATGATGATGATTATGATAATGATAATACTAATAACATTGATAACATCAAGAACAATAATGATAACAACAATAATAATGATGATGACCCTGATGATGATGATTATGATTATGATAATGATAATACTAATAACATTGATAACATCAAGAACAATAATGATAACAACAATAATAATGATGATGACCCTGATGATGATGATTATGATAATGATAATACTAATAACATTGATAACAACAAGAACAATAATGATAACAACAATAATAATGATGATGACCCTGATGATGATGATTATGATAATGATAATACTAATAACATTGATAACAACAAGAACAATAATGATAGCAACAATAATAATGATGATGACCCTGATGATGATGATTATGATAATGATAATACTAATAACATTGATAACATCAAGAACAATAATGATAGCAACAATAATAATGATGATGACCCTGATGATGATGATTATGATAATGATAATACTAATAACATTGATAACAACAAGAACAATAATGATAGCAACAATAATAATGATGATGACCCTGATGATGATGATTATGATAATGATAATACTAATAACATTGATAACATCAAGAACAATAATGATAGCAACAATAATAATGATGATGACCCTGATGATGATGATTATGATAATGATAATACTAATAACATTGATAACAACAAGAACAATAATGATAGCAACAATAATAATGAGATCGCATCCGGTGAGACATAACATTATTAATGAACAACTACAAAACACTTGGAGATTACACGTTTATAAAATGTAAAAGCATTACGAAAGATTCTCTGAGATTTTGGGTTCAGTCACAAAATGCGGCAATTGTTGTAAACTTATTGCATAAGCCGTTTTGCTATTACACTACGAGATATTAGCATATATTTAGACGAAACAGCAGATGTGCTGATGATGGAATTATGTCATGTGCTTTCCACTAAAGCCTGCGATTATGTACATTGGCCTTTAGCTTATAATTGTCATATACATCCGATATTCAACAAGCGGTAGTGTCACTGTGTAAATGTAAGCATCTATGCCTTGCCTTTACCACTGTCTCGGACAGTGCATTAGCCTATGGCAGTAACAGTATAAAGGTGTCATGATAAAAACCGTCATACCTTATTTTAGCTTACCTTGGCCGAACGTTTGACACTATAAAATGGAGCGCATTGCTTATAGGCCATACAGCTAGCATAATGAACACTATCAGCCTGCAGAAACCAATGGTTGTGCCTATGCGAGTAGTGTTGCTTTTTAAGCTAACTTTCTTAGTTGAAGCGCGATATTGCTACCTTCCAAATGATGTTACTGATCCGAGTCCGTTAGTTCTGTCAGACAAATGCATAACATATATATCATCAGAATACAGCTGCTGTGCTGTGGAGGCTATCTACAACCTGCTTTCTTTGATACGGAACATATGTATTTAGCGGAGCCGACAAAACTTCTTATTATTGTTGCTAATGCATGCACCAATACTAGCGACAACTTGCTGATCAATTATCTTGGCACGAAACTGAAATGAGTTTCAAAGGTCACAGACATTATCGCCAGGGCTTCTATAAAAGCTTCCAAATGAGGGTACAACCTTTTAAGGCTGCAGGGAGCGTTCTGACGGCTTAATTTTCAAATTCATGTGTCCTTTACCCTAAGAAACAAACACGCTTGGTTCAATGGCATTATCCAAAATGTAAGTGACATTCGCCTTGTTTGTGTCCGTGGGCTGGTGTAATCATTGTGATGGATAACTTTTATAGACATTTTCGGTCAAGTGTTGTATTTACCAATAGTGTAAAACCAATAGTGAAGAACGACTTATGTAGGGCCAGTCTCTCGCAGTTCCTGTCTCTGTTTTGAAACGATGTAAAATGTCGGCAAATTTCGGCTGAAAACTAGTGTCCCTCTTCATTTACTTCGCCTTGCGTGATACATAATACACAATTTGTAATTAGATGCCCGATGTTGCAATGCCACTGCCATCCATATTACCTCATCAAAGTATATCGAAGGTATCTATAGTGTGAGAAACCTATTTTTATAACCATAACCATTCCTCACCCGTAAGCAGTATGTGGTTGGATGATTGCTTAATTTAACCTAATAGGACAAATCTCAGGTTCCGTCACACCAATCAATTTTTAGAAAAGCTGGCGCCTTAATTATACAGGCATTGTTTTTTGTGTTACTCTAAAGGGAATATCAAATTGATGATATTAATAATAATCTTTTGGACTGGCGACGCTAAATTTAGCCTCCATATTTCTTTATATAAACTGCATGTTACAATGTTTCAATAGTCGATGACATATTACTAAGTAATCAGTCATTTTTACGAAGCTCGTAATTCAGCCTAATATTGGCTTATCTATACTATTCTTAAGCTTTTTTTCCAAGCACATTTTCATGCAATCGGTGATCACTCCAAGACACTGGCAGCGTCAATTTGGCTAGCGACCTGAAAATGCCTCAGAACAACGATAGTAAATATACCCTTTATGAGGAAGATCTTTGCAATATATTTGTCCAGAGCACTTAATATTGTTATGCCAACAGTACATATGTTGAATTTTATCAGTAACCAAGAACTATGTCAGTTACAATATTTTCGTGTTAATGGTTGTTCATTGTGTTGAATAATGTGGAGTTTCTCCAAACTAGTCACTGAACCATTTCCATTTCGTCAATATCGACGATGAATGTTGACGAATGACCCTCACATCTACACAGACACAGGCCAACTTGGTCACCACATGAATACTTATTAACATCATCGGTATGTTTATGAGGCGAACTACCAATTCAATCAGGGCAATCATTATCATAATCAATTTCATTGTCTGTGGCATCATTGACAATAGCTATGATCAGTGATTGAACAGTTTTCTTTATGACATCATTATAGTGACTCTGCTAACCTATGAAAACAACAGTCATAATGGGAGCCAGCTTGAGGACAGATACGATGTGTTCAATGCCGTCAAGCATGTTTGTTGAAAAAAAATTGTCACTATGATAGGTATTTGAAAATATATGTCGTGGACATATGCGGTCCAGCCATCTTCAATATGGTCCGTATGCGTCTGTACTCGTCATCGTAGCTGCTGGCACAAGTGTAAATGTACAAACAAAGTGAGTTTCGTCAAGTTCGCGAAATATTATCTACCCTTTGACCCCATTATATAACCAGATTAAGTGTCGCCACGTAATATTTTTTTTTAACATTGGGTTAAGTAGAAGAAGTTTTGTTGAAAGTGGCATGTGTCCTTGTTCCGTTATCGGATCAAATAACCGAAGATGGTCAACAATGAAACGAATGTGTACACAGTTTTATATGATGATGATCATGATGATGATCATGTCTATGATGTTGGTTATGATGGTGGTACTTATGGTGGTGATGGTGGTGGTGATGTTGATGGTGGAACTGCATCACGACGAGTATTAATGCTGCTTAAACTCCATTTATATCGGTACACTTATTTTAATAGCACACGATATGCGATACGATATATGTCAGACACATTCACCTAATAACTGATATGATTTACCTGAAGGTTAATGCTTTGTAAGCTGTCATGATAACTTGTCGAGAATTGTGATTGCATACACTGTCGCATCAAAACATTTCCAATACCGCATGAACTCTTTTACTGCTCTTATGCGTTCTCACTTGCCGAATTGGCATTGTTCTCACTTTTTGATCGACGATCTACAGCACAAATACACGGCATCTGACTGAAGGTAACACAATCAAGAATTGAGAATCGCCGCAAGTGCACCACGTTTGTCACGAATTCGTTGAGGTTAGGGGAGATCACATCTGCTCTTTTTGAGCCCAACAAATTCATTATTCACAATTTTGTGGACTCGATGCGACATTTTTAAGGAACATTGAACAGAATTACTGCAAGAGAAAGCGAAGCGTGCGTAGGGTGAAATCATCAGCATAGACCTGTCAGCAATCGTTACCTGTGCAGATGCCTCTAGTGGCATCGACTTATAGAGGCCACAAAACAAACAGAGGGCTGGAAGGCATCCAAACAGCTACTGGTGTTAATTGCCCGGTCATTAAAGAAACATGGTCTCCGTCTCCACTGTTCCAAGCAACACTTCATCCCACCAAACATTTGGAAAGCATGCTGTTGCATACATTTAGCCGCCCTCGTAATTTCGCAAGGTAAATTTTACCACCGATAGATGAAACGAACATTCACAAAGTGGTTGGTAAAAGCCACAGCTTAATTAATCTTCTTTGCTTATTGTCGTTTACACCTGCCGTCACAGTAAGAAAACCTCTAGACTAATCTTCATAATGACATAAAACTCGTCTCGGTATGATATACCACGCGAGGTTAAAGAGCACTCAGTCATCTTCAAAAATCACTGATGATAATGGAGCAGATCACATCTATAGAGGCACTGCCTATACCCAAAATATGACGTTGGTCCCAAAGCTTTCATTTTGGTAAGCCATGTTGCATAATTCATTGTATTGTAATCTTGCAAAGCAGGAAGACCAATGCATAGGCATTCGCCGCACATTTAAACCTGCATTTAAACTTGCACAAACAAATATCTTATGATGAAGATTTATTGAAAAATGGCAAACACTCATAATACTGCGTGTTAAACAAGAATATATATATAATATATATATTTATACATATATATATATATATATATATATATATATATATATATATATATATATATATATATATACATATATATATATATATATATATATATATATATTTATGTACATAAATATATGAATACATATGTATATATGTATATACATATAGAGATTTGTGCATATAAAGTTATCTGTGTATATATGTACATGTATATATACTTGTATAGGTATATATATATATACATATAACGATGTATATATAAATCATATACACGTAAACATGTATATATAAATAAATATTATAATATCAATGCATATATTTATGCATCTACATACAAATGTATATATAGAAATTAATTTAAACCCGCATTTAAACCTGCACAAACAAATATCTTATGATGATGATGCATTGAAAAATGGTAAACACTCATAATAATATATATATATATATATATATAGATATATATATATATATATATATATATATATATATATATATACGTATATATATACATGTAAATATATATATATCCATATATATATATATATATATATATATATATATATATATATATTTATATACATAAATATATGAATACATATGTGTATATGTATATACATATATAAATATGTGCCTATAAAGTTATCCGTGTATATATGTACATGTATATATACTTGCATAGGTATATATATACATATAACGATGTATATATAAATTATATACACATAAACAAGTATATATAAATAAATATTATCATACCAATATATATATTCATGCATCTATATACAAATGTATATATAGAAACTAATATTCAGGTTTATATATCGATATATATATATATATATATATATATATATATATATATATATATATATATATATATATGTACGTATGCATAAGAATATATACAAATGTAAATATATATATAAATATATGTATACATTTATGCATATATTAATAAACGTAAACATATATATGTTTACATGTATATATAAATGTAACTATATATATATTTAAATAACTGTATATATATATATATATATATTCATGTATATATATATATATGTATATATATGTATATATATATATATATGTATAAAATATATATTTATATTTATATATCTATATATATATATATATATATATATATATATATATATATATATATATATATATATATATATATATATATATGTGTGTATGTGTGTGTATGTGTGCTGCTTTGTCATAGCGTCTCCATATATAGTTATTTGTATTCACCTATAGTATATATATTAATCTATCTCTCTCTCAGTCCGGTGGCGCGAACAGCGCTTCGGTGGCCCTCAAGAGTTCACGCCAGCCCCTTCTGTCTGCAGCTATCGTTGAAGTAGCTGCCAGTCTATATTCTGTCCAATTCCGTACATCATCAAACCAAGCTGTCGCTGGTCTACCCGACTTATCTTCCCTTCCACTGCTCCTTGTTTAATGTCCTTCTCGAGCCCTCCTCTTCGTATTGCGTGCCCAAACACCGCAACTTCCTGAGTGCCATCTGTTTTCTTAGCATCTTCTCGCTCCTGATGGTATGGAGCACCCGACGATTGGTCTTGCTGGCAGTCCAAGATATTCTCAGCACCCTGCGATACGCCCACATCTCAAAGGCATCGGTTCTACTCTGGTCAGACTTTGTTAATGCCCACGAATCAGAGCCATAGGAGGCAATTGCAAAAGCTGAAGCACGCAGGAGTCTGACTTTCAGGGAGGTACTGACACCTATTGATGAGTGATCCCCGATAGATGAACTCATCGACTTCATAAATCTTCTCACCAGCGAGGAAGAAATCCGACCGGTCTATTCGCTTGCCGTCGACCACCATGATTTCCGTCTTCTTTACATTCAGCAACAGTCTTCTGCGACAACTTGTGTCCTTGACCGCAGCAATCATCTCTAGCAACTCGGACTTGCTCGTTGCTATGAGGATCGTATCATCTGCATACCTTAGGTTGCTCATTCGTACTCCTCCAATTTTCACACCCCAGTCCCGTCATTCTAGGTCTTCCCTCATTATATCTACTGCATACAGATTGTACGGGGTTGGTGACAAGATACAACCTTGTCGTACACCTCTACCGATCTTGAACCATTTAGATGGCCCGCAGCTCGTTCTAACAGCTGACTCCTGGTCATTGTACAATCTGCTCGTGAGATTTATCAGATGTTCCGGGAAACCCATCGTTGTCAGGATGTTCCATAGCTGGAAATGGCTGACACAGTCAAAAGCCTTTGAGTAGTCTATAAAACACATGGAGAGTGGGATGTTATGGGCCTTGCACTTCTCTATGATCAGCCGGATGTTAACGATGTGCTCTCGTGTGCCTCTATCTTTCACAAAACCAGCCTATTCTTCTGAGATCTCGGATGAGTACTTTGCGTTGATCCTGTTGATGATTATTTTGAGCAGTATCTTACTGGCATGTACTATGAGGCTGATGGTCCTGTAGTTGCTACACTCCTTTTTGCTGCCTTTCTTATGCAATGTCACAAACACTGCGCGGCATCAGTCCTTCGGCCATTCCGGATCTGTCAAGATTCTCTTGCATAGCTTCCACAGTATATCTATACCCTCCTCGCCCAGTGACTTCCACAGTTCTGCTCTGGGGTGCTAGACACGTCATAGCGGATTGGAGCTGTATGGCGTTGCTTCTTTTTTAGTTTCAGTCTCATCTTGCAGGTTACCAATTGGTGGTCGCTGCCGCAGTCTGCTCCTGGTCGTGTCTTGACGTTGAGAATGCTTGACCTCCACCGTTTCTTGATCATGATATAATCGATTTTATTCGTTGTTCTGTCGCCAGGACTTATCCATGTATACAGGCGTCTTGGGTGGTGTTCAAAAAGGGTGTTGGTAATGACTAAGTCATTGTCCATGCAGAAGTCTGCCAGCCGCTCACCTGGTTCGTTCCTCTGCACAAGTCCAAATAATTTTCAGTTTTGTGCATACTCTTCCCTATCTTTGCATTCTAGTCACCCATCAGGATGACAATGTCTTTCTTGGGTATCTTGTCTAGGACTTCCTGGATGATGCAATAGAAAGCGTCCATCTCCTCTTCATTCGCTTCCGTGGTGGGAGCATATACTTGAACAAAAGTTATGTTCATGGGGTGAGCCTGCAATCTCAAGGTGATTACCCGATCGCTGATGGGGTTGTAGCCTAGCACCGCCTTAGCTATTCCTTCTCCACAATAAAGCCAGCACCACTACTTCTCCGACCACTTTCTTTTCCTGCGTAGAACACAGAGTTGCCACATTCTTCCTTCACTCAGCCACCAGAGCTCGGCTACGCCCAGAACTTTCACTCCGCATCTCTCCATCTCAGTTGATAGAACTTCTAACTTCCCAGGTGTGAGACCTCTCACATTCCATGTGGCACACATTGTTGTATGCCGAAGAGAAACATTACTCCTGTAGTCCACTGGGCCATCAGGTTCATGGCTTTCCATTGTGGGAGTTTGGCCGCGCACCGTCATTATTTATTCCCGGGCTTCCAGGTGTTACGTCTCTCTCTCCCCCGGTAGCAATCAAAGTGTCATCCGGCCTAGGGGGCACACTTTCTGACACTATACTTATTCTTTGTTGACTAGAACTCATGTTGACTAACTTGGCAGTCTAGTGCGATAGGTTGCAAGGTCTTATCGCACCAGGGCCTAAGGCAACCCTGCATCCCTGCTATTTGCCCATAACTGGGTGTCCAGTTTAGTGTAACTCCAGGGCGTATCCACATTGTGGGCCTGCAAGAAACACAGGGGCTGGACAACCTCCCTCACCAGAGCCTCACTTAGCACCCACCACGAGGTGGGAGGTCCCGGGGTGCACCACGACGGAGGAGAGGTTGACAGTTGAATGCAGATCCAGGCAAGGTACTTTATTTCCCCTTTCGACCAAGATCTCTCGACCAAGATCTACCCTGGGCTGGATAGTCGGCAGCTAGTAAATAACTACACTAGTAACCCACTACGTACCATCAAGCAAATCTACACCCCATTACACCCATATATATATATATATATATATATATATATATATATATATATATATATATATATATATATATATATATATATATATATATATTTATATATATATATATATTTATATACATGTATAAATTATATATATATATTTTATATGCATATTTGCATTTGTATATATAGACATTTATGTATATATATAAAATATATATAAATATACATATATATATTGATATATTGATATATATATATGTACATATATATATATATATATTTATATATAATATATATATATATACATATATATATATATATATATAGAAGTATATACATATATATATATGTGTGTTTATATATATGCATATATATATATATATATATATATATATAATATATATATGCATATATATAAACACATATATATATATATATATATATATATATATATATATCTATATATATATATATGTACAACGACCTGATGGGGCCTTCACCAGGCGTAGGAATTGGCTGCCACGTTGTTTGCACTTGGGCCTAGACCTTATACTTTATCGCATTTGTATACACCTATCATCGCATTTGTATATTTGAGGTGTAATGCCGTATTCCTATGTATCCTCGTAATGTCTGTTTGTCGTCGTTTGGCAACGAACCAATATTCAATCTCCACTTCCTACGCTCCTTACAGTAGATCTAACGCGACCAGTTCCAAATGGTCGAACATATGTCCTCTCTAATGCGTAGACAGCATATTTTAATATTTCATGAGTAGCTATAATTGCTTGAATGATTCATTGAGAATTCTTGTATGGGCTAGCTTCCACTAATGTTAGCGTTCATCCATCCTAAAATAGAATCTATGTAATCAATTTGTGTGAACGAAGTGTCCCGAAGAATCGTTACAAAATAAACCCAGAGCCAATTATTATTCTAACCATAGAGGTTTAACGACCCAGTGTTACGAGTGAGGACTACACACTGACGATAATTCACAGGTCAGTTTCAAAAAGCGCGCAATGCCGTTGTAAACTCGCTATTTGTAATATTTTTATGTTAACTATAATGACATTCAACTGTGTGCAGTATAGTAATAGTTTCACCGTGAATGTCGTAGTCTTTATGGTCGCAGTGATGAAGACGAGACGTCAATTGAATGGTAACTAGAAAAAGGAGGTTTATTTCTGAATGTTGGGGTACGGATTCCGTATCCCTTAAGTCCGAATATATATTACAAAACTGTGGTATGGAGTAACTCTGGTCATGTCCAGAGGCTACTGTTGAGCTGGAGTTCCATCTGCTACGTGCCGTACGGAGTAGGCCTTCCAATTTGGTCCGTACGACGGTGACTGTGTCGTTGCCCGAATACTGAATGTGTTTTGAACTTCTGGGGACGGAGGTATTTATACAAATGTGTGGCGTGGGGGGGAGGGGGTGAAGAGGTGGAGAGGTGGTGTGTGTGTATGTGTTCGCAAGTGCATGCGTGCATGTATGCGTTTGAAATACCTCCGTCCCCAGAAGTTGAAAATTGGTGGAGAATCCGGGTATGTGTTCGTAAATGTATGTCTGTGTATGTGCGTTTGTTGAGGGGTGAAAATAGCATACCACATTTAACCTAATGTCTGGTGCGTTGCAACCTGTAATGAATAGATTAATCAGTTTGACATGCCTGTTTTACACATTATATTCTTTGGTGTCGCCTGTATTGATCTATCACTGTATCCCTATCACCGTAATAATACCATCTACGTATAAATACTTCATTACGTTGCTCATGCTGATTCCAGTAATCATCTCCTTGATGAAGAGTTTCATTTTAATGACGTAATATAAAAAATGACGATGATGACGATTACCAAAGAGTTTATAGCAATGCTAATAGGGTTCACTAGCGCCACCGTCCCTCAATATATGTGAATACACCACCTGTGAGCAGCGCGCTGCTTTGTCATAGCGCCTCTTAAAATCAAGTTTCTGAACGATTCGGGGTTGTGGTCGCTTCGACTAACCAGACGATTCAAGGGGCAGATCCCGAAGACGTTGATTCAACAGCTCCATGTACTTTAATTGATTTTATGGTAGAGCCACCTGATGACGGGCTTGTGTTTCGCTCATTAATATATTCACAGAGTAGCTAGTTGGAGTGAGCCCTACTAGCGTAGCTAGCACATCGAGTTTTAGTTCATCTATTCGAGCCATGCTCCCCTGTCGTTGCGAGCTTTATGTGTAGGTCTTACTATCTGGCTTTTGTGATCGTAGTAAATGAGAAGTGGAATTACTCGTCTGCTTATCTGGAAAAGAAGGGCGATATACGAAAGTAGCCCGTGATTAATCATGCACATATATAATAAATGAGCAATAAACCATTCCGGACATTTATTAAGTCGCCATATTACTAGCATTGCTAGTAATGCGACGTCTCTGGATACTCCGCTGAACGGCTATTGTATTGATATTGCCATCATTATTTTGCTGGTTTAATACAGCAGACATCAATCCTTAAAACATTTTTAGTTGCTTTTAATGTTCAGTCCACTGATATTTCCAACACTACTAGCATAATTGTGCTTTTTAAAGGCACAACCGCAGCGATATCGCAACATGCTGTTGATAACTGGACGATGACGTACAATGACGTTTCGCTGTTCATGACAAACGGGATTAACGAAACCTCGCTAATGGTGAGTCATGCTAACCAAGTATAACATCGTGCTTTCTATATTCGAACGAGGTACGCAGCCAACCATTCAATTCGCTATGCGACACAGCATAGCGCCTGTCGCTTAAGTGGATCCTCTGGCTGGCGCTTTCGGTTTACGGGGCACACTTGATTATCTGATGCCGTGCTACAAGGGCCGTTCGACATTACACCCAGAGGGTGGTCTTAGCAATATTGATAACTTCCCCAATGATATGGCTGGTACGGCTGTGATGTGAAAGGACTAATTGGCAATCGCTGCCTGACTGTGCGCGTTTGTGTGCGCGTGTGCATGTTCGTATATATATATATCTATATCTATATATATATATATATATATATATATATATATATATATATATATATATATATATATATATATATATATTTATATATTTAGAAATAGATATATATATATATACATATATATATAAATACATACATATAGATAAACAAATAAATATATATAAATACATACATATATAAAACAAATATATATATATCTATATATATATGTAAATAATTATATATATATTTTTAAATATATATTTATAAATATACATATATATATATATATATATTTATATATATGTATCTATATATATACATATCTTTTATACATATATATTTATATATGAATATATTTATTTATATATGTGTGTGTATGTGTGTGTTGTATGTTTGTGTGTGTGTGTGTGTGTGTGTGTGTGCGCGTGTGTGTGAGTGTGGGTGTGTGCATGCTCACGATTACAACACGTTTTATTGGGTCAATCTTTTTTTTTTTATGTCAGAATCTAATGTTTAATGAAATCACGCTAACTTCTTGGTCGCCCTTGGAACGGAAATGGCTAATTACATCCCACCTGGTGTTATTCTGTATGTCATAAGGCGTTCGATGCCGCCCTGTCAGGCAACCCTCTCCGTGATTGCCAAGACATCCCATTTTGGGTGTTGCTTTATATGGTTATCAGCATTTGCAATGGATAAGCAGAATGTTCTTTTTCTCTGATCACTGGCCTTATTTAGCTATGTTGTTGTGTAGTTCCAATCGTTCCGTCAGATACAATAGGATGTTTGATTACGCGTGTCTGTCAAGGATCTAAAAACAGAACTTTGAATATAATCTCGTTTGAGCGGTTTGTATTAAATGACTGGGTAGTCCAAACAGTCTATTAACCAGCAAGAAACTCACGATTCTCGCCATTAATAGCTCATTCGACTACATGTGCCGAGTTAAAGGGGAACGAGGGTTAATTTACATGTTGGTACGTCATGATGCCTTATGAAATATTACATGGTTTCTTGGGGATTTAACAAGCAGGAAATCGC
Source organism: Urechis unicinctus (assembly GCA_034190875.2). Taxonomy (NCBI): domain Eukaryota; kingdom Metazoa; phylum Annelida; class Polychaeta; order Xenopneusta; family Urechidae; genus Urechis; species Urechis unicinctus. The sequence goes on from CM067342.1 coordinate 28,890,266, forward strand.
TACTTATCAACAATGTTGGTAATTTTGAATTTCCCGCGTCGTCTTATTGATACGGCTGAAGCAAGTCCACCCGATGAGAGATACGTTTGTTGGTCAGGTTTTTTCAGCATTTAGCAAATGTTAATTTCCGAACTGTTTGGCTTCAGTTTGTCTGAATGAAGATGGCGAGGATGCTTCATTTCAAGTACTATCTTGGAAAAGACAACCGTATGGTAACAAAACAATCTCAACCTGAAACATCAACTGTCTAGTCGTATCCATCTGCAAACGAACAATAATATAATTTTCAGTTCTCCACACCAAATTACAGTTGTGTTCTTTGTTCCTATCCTCAACTTTCTCATTATGACTACACTGCCTCCCAACAATGGCGTCGTCACGAGAACGAATACACAAGAGCAAAAAGTTGCAGATGATTCCATGACGTGACGTTTTGCTCAAGCGACAGTTTATCTGTTGTGAAGTTTAGGACTTATTATAAGAAAAACTTAGTATGAAATTAAATGGCATGATATTCGAACTTGAAAGTAAATAGTTCTCTTTAAATGCCATCTTTACCGCAATTTTTCTCATGAATTATACTAGCTATCATTTCGAATGGGGTCGACATAGAATCATCATTTTGTATGTGCAGTGTGTCGATATTTTACTTAATGCTCTCCTTGTTGTGCTCCAATATCAACAAAGCAAGCCAAGACATTCCGTATTCACAGTTCTAACCTGTGTGCAGTTTATGGTTGCTCTCAGAAAAAATATCCACCATTTCAGTCCTGATTCACAACATCACATATACTGTTTCATGCTTTTCCCCAATCCCTTCACAGTTGCATGGAACGGTCTAATTGTGTTTGAGTCTCATATTTGCCCCATATAAATATTATGCAAGACGTTACAACAAACGATCGCCGAAGCAACTAAAATTTAAATGAGAAACTAGGCAATGCTTCCTAGTTCTCACTCTTTGTTATGCAATGCCCGTGTCAAAAGCTTATCCCCATAGTTATCTAAGCAGTAATGCAGATATATGCATGTATATGTCGATGAAGTCGATAATTATTACCGAGATAATTGTGATGATACTGATGACCAAGTTACTGTAATAAATTTCACTTTGCTAGTATCATCATTCAAACTATTTTTACTATATATATATGATTTCTAAATATATTCAGCAAAAGGTCAGGTTATTTGTTAAACTAGGCAAATTTAGTGATGCACCCACGTGCGAATTAAAGATGTAAAGTGTTGGAAACTTACGGCTGAAAGCCAGTGTCCCTCTTCATCCACGTCGCCTCGCGTGGTACGTAAACAATCATTTGCTTATCTTCAATACAAATGCTAGACGTGTCAGAAAATTCCTTTTGGAAACAGAACAATAAACCTGTGATTTGGGTTTGAATATTATCACCCATCGCAGATCCAACGCCAAACTTTGTATATCGTGCAATTAAATGACCGATGTTGCTATGCAACTGTCATCCATATTACCTCATCAAAGTAAATCAAACGTTACGATAGTGTTTGTTAACCAATTTTTATTAATACGTTACGGACCATTCCCTCACCCGTCGGGACAAGCGGTTACATGATTGCTTATTAAGCCTTATGGAACAAAAAGCACACAGCTCAGCTTCCGTCACACAAAACGAGTTGATTATTTTGAAAAAAACTCGCGCCTAAATTAAGCAGTCAATGTTTTTTATGTTTTATTCTAAAGTTTTAACCGAATTGGAGGCATAAAAATCATTTTTTGGACTGGCGACGGTAATATTAGCATTCGTGATTCTAATAATAAACTCCACTGAGGACAATCCTTGCATACTGGAGACAATAAGTCTCATCGTTAACAAAAGGTGAGTCAAAAGAAAGCTTCCGCTGTCATATTTTGCAAATAGGCTATTACAGCTTGTCTACGTCATAGGTCATTTTTGGGAATTTCGTAATACACACTCATATTGGCTTAATTCTATTTCGGTGGTAATTTTTTTTTTTTGTTTGTTAGCCATAAATGTAAGCACACCTAGTCTTAAGCGTCGTTTCTGTCACAAATGTACGGAATACATATGTACATAAGAATATCTATCAATCCACATATCGATAATATATATATATATATATATATATATATATATATATATATATATATATATATATATATATATATATATATATATATAATAGATATATATATATATATAGATATATATATTATTTCGATAATATATATATATATATATATATGTATATATATATAATATATATATATATATATTATATACATATATATATATATATATATATATATATATATATATATATATATATATATATATATATATATATATATATATATATATATATATATATATATATATATATATATATATATATATATTTATATATTGTGTCACCTTTTGAGTACAAACCATATGTGAATGTTTCATAATTAATCACATTTTGCAGCATTAGACATTTATGATTCTTGTATGGTCTTGCTTTCACTAATGTAACCATAGATGCATCATAAAATAGCATCAATGTAATCAATTTGTATGCACGAAGTGTCCCAAAAGCCGTTATGAAATAACCCAGAAACAAGTATTATTCGTACCAGAGACGATCAAGGACCCAGCGTGACGGGTGAGTGTTACACAGTGACGAGATTTCGGCTTCACAAAGTGACTTTAATCACGTCATTTGTTTTATATTGACTATAATGACATTCAACTGTGCATAGTCTCACAATTGTACACCACAATTAAACATCTTGTCTGATGCGCTGCAACCTGCAATGAATAGATTTATCAATTTGTTATGCATGATTTGCACATGATACGCCTTGATATCACCTGTATTGATATATCCCTGCATCCAAATCATCGTACAAAAAATAAACTAATACTATCTACGTATAAACACTTAATTGCGATTCTTATGTTGATTCCATCGATCATCTCCATGACGACATAAAATACAATAATGACAATGACGACAATAACAAAAGCGTTTATAGCTATTGTTATAGGGCCCATTCGCGCCTCCGCCCCTTTGTCATAGCTTCTCTTAAAATCAAGTTTCTGAACGATTCGGGGTCGTGGTCGCTTCAACTAACCAGACGATTCAAGAGGCAGATCCCAAGGATGTTGGCTCAACAGTTTCATGTGCCTTTATCGATTTTATGGTAGCGCCACCTGACGACGGCCGTGTGTTTCACTCATTTACATATTCACCGCGTAGCTGGCTGGAGTGAGCCCTTCTAGCGTAGCTAAGAGCTCTTTCCGATCACGTTGAGGGTGATCATAATGAGATTTAGCACATCTGTATTAGTCATGCTCCCCTGTCGTTGCGAGCTTTATGTGTAGGTCTTACTATCTCGCTTTTGTGATCGTAGGAAATGAGAAGTGGAATTACTCTCTGCTTATCTGACAAAGAAGGGCCATATCCGCTTTGAACGAAAGATGCCCGTGATTAATCATGCACATATATAATAAATGAGAAATAAACCATCCCGGACATTTATTAAGTCGCCTAATTGATATCACTGCTCCTCCCATTTTCATTATGCTACGTCACAGGAGACTCGTTTCCGTCACTGCGCAGCCAGCTGAACGGCTATTAGAAATCATGCTGTCATGATTATATTGCTGTTTATTACAGCAGCCACCAATCTTCAATATACTTAAATTTCGTATTAATGTTGAGTTAGATTATGATGTATCCAACACTACCAGTGTCATTGTGCGTTTTAAAGCCATGGCCGCAGCAGTATCACAGCTGGCTGATAATGTGGTGTGCGAAAGGTGTAATGACGCATCGCTGTTGATGACAACAGGGAGTCACGAAACCTTGTGAGTCGTGTTTAGGGTGTGTAATATCATGTTTTCTATATTTACACCAGGTATGCAACTAATCATTCAATCCGCTACGCGACACAAAATACCGCCTGTCCCTTAGGTGCATCCACTAACTGACGATTTCGGTTTACGGATCTGATGCTGTACTACAGGGCAGTTCAACGTTACATCCAGAGGGTGGCCTTAGCAATATAGATTACTTCCCCTAGCGATACGCCTGATACGACAGTGATTTGCAAATGCCAACCGCTGTCTGACGAGTGTCGGCGGGTGTGCGCGCGTGTGTATATGAGTGTCTGACTCATTTACTTGTTCGTCGTCCTTGGAACGGGAATGGCCAATTACATCCCATCTGGTGGTATTCTATATATCAGTGGGAGTTCGATACCGCTCAGACATGCAACCCTGTCCTTGACTACCTAGACATCTCATTATTGGCGTTGCTTAACACGAATATTGTAATCAGCATTTGCAATGGCTTCGCGGTATGATAGTGCCTCCCTATTACCGACCCTTATCAAACAATGATGCCGTGTTTACTCCTATCGTTACGTGAGATAAAGTAGGATGTTTGATTACGCATGTCTATCAATAATTTCAAATCTGACAAGGGTGAAGATAATCCCGTATATCAGTCTTAATTGAGCGATTTGTGTCGAGTTTTTGAATAGACCAAACCAGTTTCTCATCTGAGTCTCTCATGAACAAGAAACGCATGATTCCCGCCAACAATGGTTGCCGATCTACCAACAAAGAATTCATTCCCAGCAGAGTTTTGACTACGTGTGCCGAGTAAAAGGGGTACTAGGATCAATTAACATGTTGGTACTTTCTGATACATAATGCAATTTTAGTTCCTGGTGATTTAACAGGCAGGAAATCACTACATAGAAACGCTGGCGGTAATTGTGACTTTCCTGCGTCATCTTGTAAATTCAACAATAACTATTCACTCAATTCGAGTACCTTATGTTAAATTTCTGCCCTGTTTTGTTTGAGTCTGTTTTAATGATGTTAAATTTCTGCCCTGTTTTGTTTGAGTCTGTTTTAATGATGGGGGTTATGATCCTTCATTCCGTGTACTATCTTACAATCTCAACCTGAAACATCAACTGTCTGGTCGTGTCCATCTGCAAACGAACCATAATGCACTTTCAGTTCACACCAAATAACAGTTGTGTTCTCTTCCCATCCTAGACTTTCTCATTATCATTACTCTGCGTCCCAACAATAGCGTCGTCATGAGAACGAATAAACAAGGACAAAAAGTTGCACATGACTAATTGATTTCGCGCGACAATTTTTGCGCCAGCGATAGTTTATCTGTTGTGACGTTTTAACGCCTACGTGTCCTTCCTATCGTGAATATATATGATATTTTCGCCTTTCGAATCCCTATGATTGCCATATTTACCACAATATAACAGAACGGATAGGGTCGACACAGAGTCAATGCTCGTCTGTGTCTGCACCAATATCCATCGACCAAATCACCCAAACAAGCCATGAATATTTGTAGTAAATACCTGTGTAACGTTTTTGGTTGATCACAGAACATATCCGCCATTTCATTTGTACCTATCACTGCGATGGAGACAAACTGGTCACACGCAATGCGTGTGTTATATACTCTATATAGCGCGTAATATAGCCGCCAAGTTTCGGTATGGATACGAAGCGCATTGAGATCACACAGTCAGCATAATTACCAAGCTGCAGGCGATTGATGGCTTCTTTGATGTCCCGCGATCTTTCTTGCCTGGTGTGTAATCTAGCGCGATCAATCTAACGCATTTTGCCTTTGCGTTGGCCTGAAACGAATATAAATATCAACATGTTAATATGGTTCGCTATAGGTGCTTGAAATTCTACGTAATCAAACAAATAGCCACCTGCTTGCGGTGTAGTTTAATCAATTGTATTGTAGATGATAGAAGCAGCTCACCGCAATGACTATTTTAGGTTTGCATTTGGATCAGGTAGGCAAACTAAATCTAACAATGTCAACGATAATAAAACTGCAGGTGAATAAAGGGGTACTGCCTGAAGATACAATGATGAAATATTGTACATATACCACCTAGGTGAGGCTCTTTTTTTGCTCCCATTTCATTTCTCTCATTTTCGGCTTGTCAAAAGTAGGGAATAAAACATGGAGAATAGTGGACTGGGAAAGAGAGAATGTTCCAAATGATAACTTGATAAATCAAATGAACATTGATGATTTACGCTGCTTTAATTTAACATATTAAGTTATATCAATACAATGATGGATTAGGATGATTGTGATGTTTGGGAAGCACCTACCTGGCTACCTCGCGCAAAACCATTAGTCACACATGGTTGCATACCACTGCGCCCAATACAGGGTACGGCAACGACCCAACTGCTGTTCTTTGGTGCATATCGTTGCAGATGTTTCAGATTACAAATAGGGCAGCACTGCGGTAGTTAGTCACTGCATCAAACGGATGGAACACTATGCTTGAATCGTAACCACTCTCATTCCTTCTTACCCTTTCTAAAATTAGCCGTTTTATTGGCTTACTATATCAGTAGTTTTATCCTGGCGGGAAACTTATGTCGGTAAAACCACATGAATAATACACGTGTATTAAACATCTACATTGGTATCGGTTTGTTTGTCAATGCAGCTGTGTACTAGGACAAACCCGTCGACCACACTTGGCAACGAACCGCATGAAACATTAAGAAATTATGAATATGTACATTCCGCGGAATCATAACGTGCAACATTTCCTAAAGGCGAACTCTATAGCTTGCTGGTGACCACCGTATAGAGGTCGCAACTGCTTAGCTGTGAAGCAGCCTTACGAAGTGATGAATGCAGGACCCCACATGACTTCATGCTAGCCAATTGTCGCCATCACTCAATGCCAAGTTAATTAGACGTCAGACTATCTCATGATACACTGCTCTTTATACCACTCAAAGCCTATCGATCAATATTGCTTCCTGGCTGGTCTAAAAACCAATATGCAATCCTTATAAAATATATAAACCAAATTCATGTGATGATTATAATGCATTATAAGTTCGGATCACTTGTCGCCAAGCCTGATTTACGAAACTTTTCTGCCACACATCATTCTGCGGCAAACTTTTTTTTTCATTATATAGGAAAACGTCGAGTAGTGGCCAAAAAAGGATGGCAGGGGGTAAGATGTCAATAAAAAACGCCGTTGCTGCTGTCAATTCACCGGACGTTGCTGAGACAGGCTTGCCTTCTCCATTGTTATGTGTGATCATTAAAACCAATAAGTCCACTGAGACGCGTGCCGAGGCACATATCAAGCAGCCTTTTGGGCTCCTCATTTGCATCGGTTAACTCTTACCAGTGATGAAAAAAGTAATTTGCAGTATTTGGACAGCGAACAACAACTACGTGGTCGATAGAGCGATATAAGCTGACGAGCAAAGGTGCTCTTCGTACGAATGACCTACGCCTTTTATGAGTCCACTCCTATATGGCAATGATACCCTTCTGTGGATATAACTGTCGGTTATAATACTTATTCAGCCAGCGCGTTCGTAATCTTTGCAAAAACCTATGTGATAAGTAGCATTATCGACCAATAACGAAGGACGCTATGTCGTATAATGCATTATATTGTACTGTATTTAAGGTGAATGTGTAGTGATGCAACCGTGGCAATGGCCATAGCTAGATTGTTCATTACAACAATTTACGCAATATCATCACTATTATTTGTGGTACAAGACAAAAAAAATAATTGGCACCAACTTCTTTGAAGGTGCGTATTTATGTAATTACAATTTGTGACGCGACCGTCCTGTCAACGACAAAGCGGAAAGACAGAGGCTAATGGGTAAGTGGCTGAGAAGCGACTCAGATGTGCTATGACAATAGCGAGCAATCGTATGTTATCACCGCCAAACAAATGATGATGAAGATTATAATGGTAATGATGTACCCCTATTCCTGATTAATTCACTCCACTTAGTTAAGTCTACACGTCCGTAGCTTTAGAAGATAAACTATTATGTTTATACCCAACATGAAATCATCATAATCAAAGCGTGTAATCACTAAATTGCATGATACATTCCACCATAGGGCGACGACCATATAACATGATAGTATAGAAGAAGGAGACATGATCTCCGGTTTCACATGGGCTCTCTTCTCATCCCAGGTTGAGGTTGTATTATATCTATATTGTGTTGATTTAGGCCTCGGGACCCTTCTCCGTAGCTAAATCAAATCAAATTGCCTACAATGCATAATACAGATATTGTATGCTGTTGACAATTTCTGACGGATTTACGTAGTTTTAGACTGAAGGAGTATTGGTGTAGTGGAAGCGGACATCATGTGTTGATATTTCATCTCCGATGTGATTTGTCCACCACTCTTCTGCACTCATTATTCAACTGTGCAGTATACGGTCCCACGAAATTAGCATACTTGCCAGTGGAACTTCTCTTGGTCGGATGCGACAAGTAAATATGAGTACATCTTTGCATCGCATTCTCGCTAAATGGTAGTCAGTACGATACATTGTATCTCGAATCGTTTTGTAAATGTGCTAATGGATATACAATTATGATTACGAATATAGTCATATATAAATATATATATATATATATATATATATATATATATATATATATATATATATATATATATATATGTATATGTTGTGTGTGTGTGTGTGTGTGTGTGTGTGTGTGTGTGTGTGTGTTTGTGTGTGAGAGCGTGTGTGAGCGTGCATGTGAGCGCGCATGTGTGTGCGAGTGTGTTGTGTTTGAGTGTGTGTATGTGTGTGCATATGTGTGTGTATGTGTGTGTTTGTGTGTGTGTGTGTGTGTGTGTGTGTGTGTGTGTGTGTGTGTGTGTGTGTGTGTGTGTGTGTGTGTGTGTGTGTGTGTGTGTGTGTGTGTGTGTGTGTGTGTGTGTGTGTGTGTGTGTGTGTGTCTGTGATTCTACCTGTCATCTCTCTACCATTCTATAGACTGACCTGTAATGGTCACATTGAGGTTTCTTGTATTGGCTTGTTCCCATGGGTAAAAGAATTTATGCATCTTAAAATAGCATTGATGTGACTAGATTGAACACAATGAGTTTTCGGTTATCAACAATTAAATCATCCCTCTCTAACTCAGTCTATTCTGGGTGGGGGGGACACAGACCCTGTGTGACGACTTATGAATACATAACGACAACTATTCATAGGTTGATTTTGCTATTTCTGTGCTACATCTCGATTCGTCATATGACGATACTCAAGTCAATTACAACGACGCATTAGCCTCTAATTAGATGACCAACATTGATTTATGAATTCTGCGATGAAGGAAAGCATCGTTTTGACATCACTTGTACAATTTGATCATTAGCAACACGTCGACAAAATATGCAACAATAATGTCTTTCATTCTTGCAATGGTAATCCCATCGACAAATAATATTACAATGCGCTGGTACTATACATACAGAAAGTGGTTGCTGGGTCAACGCTTTCAATATTCAGTTTGATGGAAAAAACAAGGACTTGTTGGTAAGCGCGCGAATGGCAAGTCTATTAGCTGTTATCAACCTCCCAAAATGTTGGAAATTCGCACCAGCAATTCCATTAACAGAGCTTATAGACTAATCCTTGGTTAAAATTAAATAAGTTTTACATCAAAGCGGTGTGTTCACACGATTTCAAAAGTGAATGTCGCATGTGAACATTTTGATTATCCTCCAGATCGATAGGTAGGTCAATTCATTGCGCTGTTGCGTATATATTACTGCTAAGTAATGCGATGAATAGCTCGGCTTGGTTTTTGGTGACATGATAACTGTAAAAAGCAAAAGTGGAAATTGCACGTATTGCTGTCCTATTATGCTACCCTAGGCGAGAGTCTATTAACAATCTCTGTTGAACTAATACCTGGTCTCATTATATTAATGCACACAAGACAGGTAGTGAATACAGCCAGAAGTTTGCCGAAGAGACATTTGTTTGTAGATAATTGCAATCCCACAGTATATGCTCTAATGGCAATTTGATCTTAACAGCTACTTCATTTTATTTCTGTCAAAAAGTATATGATCTTATTTCTCTACAAGGACCGCTCCGAATTAGGCACAAAGATATAAATGCAATATACTTTTCTAAGGGCTATCCACAGACAAGGTCCACTTAGAAAAGCCTAAATGCACTCTCACGAAACACGTCTAACAATTCCTTCATTCACAAGTTCACCCTCATTCATGACGCGCTTTTGGAATTATATATTTCATGCTACTAAAGAAGAAAACTAACTCGTTCTAAAAAACTATCAGACAAAAACAACTTCGGGTTATAAACTAAGAGCTAAGTTAATGATGATATATACCTAACCCCTTACCCTATATGCTATATCCCCACTAGAGACAGAAAATAATCCCCACTAGAAACAGCATAAAAAAATGTACATATAGACAGATTTATGACATATAAAACACAAAAACGTGATTATCATATGTAAGCGCTCTACATCCCCAGCACTGAAGTAGCATGTTGGCACGATAAACTTAGTGTATTTGCTCTAGTTGCTGATGGATGGGTTATTCATTGACATCGATGGAATAACTGCCTATTATATGTAAAAACGATGGCCCAAAGTCAGCCGATTTCCAGTTACATATCACATAATGACGTGGTATGTTATATGACCAATAGAAAAGCACAACAAGCCCACAACAGTTGACATGACATCACATAATCTCTTTGTCTATATGAAAATCATGTGACATCCTGAACCAATTGGCAGCCAAACAATTTGAAAATTCCAATAAACTATAGTTCCATTTGCTGAAGTCACGCCTTAATTGTGCGATTTCAGTGGTATTTATTGTGTTCCATCAATACAAGAAAATATAAAAATTCAACCTTGAATAAGCAAAATATAATCTTTTCACAACCTATTAAGAGCTCATTTTCCAATATTCACCCGTGGGCATAATTAGGTGACTTACAAGCAAGTGCGAATTCTTTAAAGTATGATGCTCCGTGACAAAAAGCTCTCGTAATGTATATGCCTTTGAGTATCACCGCTGCCTAGATATCAAATATTTATGGTCATGCAAGCATCCCTGCTCGATTGGTACAAAACTGCAAATTTATTATTAGTTCTTCACTGCATGCACAATATAAGTACTAGCAAAATCAATGTAGATATGTTTCATATTTACCACATATTTACAATTTATATAAAACACTAATTCAAAGAATCTCAATTCTGTGCGATCATTAATGCTAAATTATTTGGTACATAAGATATCATTGTCAGATTTATTTCACGAAAACGTGCTTGAGGAATGTGATGCTTTAGTATAAAATATTAATGACGCAAATTGTAATCATTGTGACGACTTTTTATATGCATACATACGTGTATATATGTATATATATAAATGCATATATATATATATATATATATATATATATATATATATATATATACTACATATTCATATATATATATATATATATATATATAAATATATCTATATATGAGTATATATATCTATATATGTAAATATATCTTCATATTTATATATATATATATATATATATATGTATATTTATATATATATATATATATATATATATACATTCGTATATAGATATATATACATTCGTATATAAATATAAATATTAAAAAATATGTATGCATACACATGTATCACTATGTATACATATATATATATGCAGATATATATAGAGATATATATATAAATTTTTATAGATATAAATATGTTTATATATATATTAACATATATTGATATCAATATATAAATGAAAATATATACATATATATGAGATATGTAGACATATATATATACATACATATATATACATATATAGAGAAATACATATATAGAGATATATATATATATATATATATACATATACATAAATACATATATACAGATATATATATATCGAGAGATATATACATATATATTATATATATATAATGTATATATATATAAATATATATATATATATTTATCAATATATATATATATATATATATATATATCTATATATATATATATATCTATATATATATATATATATATATATATATATATATATATATATATATATATATATATATATATACATATATATATATATATTTACTACCAATTGCTAATGTCAAATGTCCTGAAATACACAGTGTTTGTCGTTGCAAAAGATTTCTTTTTAGACGCATTACTGTGCCATTGCTTTTAAGGAGACAGTCTGAGGCTCTCTCTCTCTCTCTCTCTCTCTCTCTCTCTCTTCAGAAAGCAATCAAACTTTGTATAACAGATCCGGGCACGTTCGTCAACCAAAGCATTTTTGCTATGCAAAGAGGGCTCACTCGTTTTTCCGCCTGACACAATATGTGAACAAGCCACCTGCGAGCAGTGCACCGCTTTTTCATAGCGTCTCTCAAGATCACAAAGAAACACCAATTCGATTCAAGGGGCAGATCCCCGAGACATAGGATCATCAGCTTCATGTGCTTTTATTCATATTATGCTAGCGCCACCTGACGTCGTGCGTGTATTTCACTCATTTGCATATTCACCACACAGAATGAGCATTGCTTTCAGCTCTTTCTTATACCGGAGTATACCATGTCACAAGGTTGGTGATCATGAATGCTGTGTGTTTTAGCATGTATTTTGTCGTTTAATAGAAACAAATACTGTTTACAGTTGTAGTCATTTGGTCATGTGATGGCACATCTAGTTTGGCATGAATGCGTTGTTTGGTTTTTTTTACTTGGAAGATATTTGCAAAACAAGGACCGAGTAATAGGTGTGTGTCACGTGGGGAAGGGCATATTAGGTCTTGCCGAATCATTGACCCGAGCGACTCCATTTCAGCTGCTGCAGTAAAAGATCCGACTGACTAATATAATTTTTTTATAAAACAATTACTAATGCTTTGATGCATCATGGAAACAGTAACAATTTTGCACCACACAAAAATACATCAAGGTATCGTGCAGATAATATCCACAGGATGTCATCCGGTCATGATTAAATAGAACTATAAGTCATTAACATAATTGAATATAACAATGCAACCTCTAAAACAATTGGTTGGAATCTTAACTGAATTGTGTCATAGAATCTACCTTATCGCGTGACCAAAAGAAGCAAGTGCATTAATAACCAAGTTTTCTTTTCGACGATTCCGCGTAAATAAAATAAATCAGCTGTATCATAGGGAAGTAATATTTGCAAATTAAAGCAATGTAGCTGCTAATAAGGTTGTTTTCGAGTTGCATTAGAGTTTGTAGTTGTCATCCTTTAACGAAATCGTAACTGTTATATTCTGTTATATTCACTTCGCAGTCATGGTTATTGAGTATGAAATCGATTTGATTACTCAGTGTGCCTCATGCCAGAAAGAGAGAGGAGAATCCATCATATTCTTGCTATACTTCTGCATATTTTATGACCCGCAATCACAGAATCGCATACACCCCGTTATAAAATGTATATTTATACCAACGATTTTGATATGGCAAACCTTGGAAGAATAGCATGGAACCTAGAACAAAGGGTTCGTTAAACGACATCAAAACCATGGGATATTGTGGACTAGATTAACACAACTGCAATTACCACATATCGTGACATTCCCTCAATTACAAACAGAACGAAGACATATTTGACTTGTTGCAAAAGAGTGGTATTCAGGGAATTCTGAAGTCTCATGTAACAGTCGAGTGAGATATTATATTATAAATATTTGCAAGGGATATCTATAACAACGACAGGTTGTTGTTGTTGTTGTTGTCTACATGGCAATGACATAAATCCTACTGATTTTATTCATCACAATGGCTAAATAGGCTATTAGCAATTACGAGTATGGATTCCAGATCTCAGTGACTATATGCAAAGCCAAACCACTGCTGTATTCCGTCTGAATATAATGGCTTGTAAGCAAATAATTAATTGACAACATAACGTGTTTTCAAATGTAATTACTAGCGATACAAAAGAAGTAATATATCTGATTGGCGTGTCGTAGTGGTTTGGATGATTTCTGCAGAAGCACTGGAGGCTACAATTGTGACACGTGTAGTTCGTACTGAACATACGCCCAATTCAAAATCACGCATTTTTATTGGCAGTAAATGACCTCTTTGTAATTTGTCAACATGCCTGAGTCTGTGGTACATATGTATTTTTCATAAGGATAACGATTTCGCAAACCCCAAAGCGTACATCTGAAGCTTATCTCCATTATTGTTCTCTGGTATATAATACCGCAAGCAATGCAAGCGAAAATGCCAAGGCCATCCACGGCTGTAATTTATAGAGTCAGTAGCTTTGAAGGCTATGCACCTGATTTCCTTTATTATGATCAAGTTGGCGGGAATTATCTTTTTTTTTGAATTTACTAGCCTGTAGTGATTTGTGAACGCAAATAACGGTACTCATGGCACAAATATAATGGTTAGGGGTCTTTGATGCGGCACATAAAGAAGGCAGGCGTCATTGAAGGAGTAATCCAATCATCATCCACCTTGGACTGACTATTATTTCGATCTGTACAGCACCTAATTAGATATATCACGTTATAACTCTGTATTTAGAATAACTGACACGACCAGTAACTAGTCAAATTGTCAGTGCGTAATATTCAGTGGCTATCAATAAATCTTCCAAGGATGAGAGCTGGTATATCGTTAGGTCAATTTCCAATGCTCCTGAAATGTGCTAGGACTCATAGCAAGTACTCTGCGATTAAGCAGTTTATCAGACAAATATGTTGTATTTCCAAAACCTTTATGGCCGAAAGCAAGGTGCGGATTCGATGAGCTGTTTGTTGAATTGCACAATTAAGCTATTAATAATGCGCTATTGTTAGCTATGGTATATTCACGAACGTTATAATTTTCTCAGATAGGTAATAGCAAAGGTGCACAATAAGTGACATTTGTTGGATTCAAGCATAAGAAATAAGCAGTGTAGATACTCTTCCGTTTTATACGATTGTTCCTTTTTTATATTTAGTTTCACTTATCTCATAAATATCAATGATAAACAAGACATTTCATTAGTATATATTGGTTTTAATTGGTCAAGTTATGCAGATCTCGGTCAACGAACATGATTTGAACAATCATCAACATCAACGCCAACATGATATTATAACCATGGAAATCCTTATCAATATCAATGTAATCTTGTCGTCAATGTTCATTGTCCGTGACGGCAACTATGGTGTTGTGGCATTTCACAATTTCAGCCATTTAAAGATGATGAATAGTGATGCAGTTGTACAAATAAAACTAAGATAATATAACCTGAAAAAATTACCACACCAAAATCTACCAAGTCAAAATTATACGCGTCTGATATGTACTGAGTGTGGCGGGCATACGCGGGTTAGTCGGAGTCATGGATGATCAGTTTGTGTCTGTGCTAAGCAGTATTGCTGACGGCGTAATAAGTCAATTTTCCCAAGCCGGAGCAAAGTTATATCAAGCCGTTTGACACCAATGTTGGGCCAGCTTTCGAGTCTTCAAGCGATACTTCGTGCATTAAGATTATAATGCAATGACAACGTACATAGCTATCGTCTTAGTTACGATCGCTGTTTCGAGGAAGCACGCCATTGCCATCATTAGAACTGGCGTTATTCGAGGAAGCACGCCACCGCCATCATTAGAACTGGCGTTATTGCAAATAGACTTGCACTGTGCCACAGTAACATCTTGTATAAACAGACCTGTGATAGATTGGATATATCTGACATACCTAGGTCAACATGGCCTGCCTTTAAATTGTGACGACACTAACGGTAATGCATTGCTCTTTACGGATGGTCCTTAAAAGCATCCTATCAGCATTAAAAGGTTATAAATCATCCATACTTTCTGCCTCTATGCCAGAGATGTTATAAATCATCCATACTTTCTGCCTCTACGCCAGAGATGTTATAATCATCCATACATTCTGCCTCTACGCCAGAGATGTTATAAATCATCCATACTTTCTGCCTCTACGCCAGAGATGTTATAAATCATCCATACATTCTGCCTCTACGCCAGAGATGTTATAAATCATCCATACATTCTGCCTCTACGCCAGAGATGTTATAAATCATCCATACATTCTGCCTCTACGCCAGAGATGCTATACATCATCCATACATTCTGCCTCTACGCCAGAGATGTTATACATCATCCATACACTCTGCCTCTACACCAGAGATGTTATACATCATCCATACATTCTGCCTCTACGCCAGAGATGTTATAAATCATCCATACACTCTGCCTCTACGCCAGAGATGTTATACATCATCCATACACTCTGCCTCTACGCCAGAGATGTTATGCAAAACTTGCCGATATGACGTAATGACTTAGAAAATATAGATTCCAATTTGTAGTATCTCGTGACCATGCGATAACCAACACATAGTATATATGGAGTAGTAGTAGTATAGTGAGTGGTGATTCTGGTCCACAACAACCCAGCAACAGCCCCAGCCAACAACACAGCGACAGGCCCAGCACAACGGCAACACCATTGCAGCGACAGCCAACAACCCAGCCAACAACCCAGCGCGCCAGCCAGCGACAACCCTAGCGACATACCAGGGAATCCCCTATTGCCTCCTGCACAGGATGCAAGTGCCGCCTTCCTGGTGCCGTACATCCACTGAGGGGTGGTGGTTGTAGAAAGGAGGGCCTAACTTACCAATTCAGCATACTTCGCTTCGCCAAAGGCAATCTCCTGTAGTGCTGCTAGGTGGTAAGGGTCTGGCTCCTGTAGCACCTATATTGGGTTCCATGATATCTTGGCGGATGATGGTGTCATGTTTCTGCTTTTCCCACATAGCCCGTTTCCACTCTTCGACACTTGCTGCGTCGATAACGTCCTGTAGGTGTTTGTCTCGTTAGCGTGTCAAGAGCGTGTATATGGTGCGCTTGGTTTCTATATCGGATATAGGGTACACAGATAAGTCTACACCTATGGCGTGGCACTTCTTGGTTCACCAGGTCCACGAGATGTGCTCCGTCGTCGGAAAGTCGTCTTCTGGTGTAGGGCCATTCGGGTTGAGCGCGGGAGGTTTCTTAGAGGAACACAGTATAGTCTTTGCATCTGGGTCTTTGTTGTAGCAGCTCAGTGGAGACAGCTCTATGCTCTCCTGTGTGGTGTCTAGGATGTCCACCCAGAAGATGGGGCAGTTGCGAAAACCAAAGTCTGCCATAGCCCATAGCATTGCTCGTTCCCAGCTGTTGTCGTCTTTGATCTTTGCTTTGTTGGGGCGCACCCGCACTCCCAATATGCGTACAGCACCTGTGTGGGCATACAAGGCCACAAATATATATCCCTGGTTCCTGTTCGAAAGAACAAGGTTTTATCGAGGCCTTGCTCTAGGTTCTCTTGCTACTTGTTTGTAGGCTGTACCACGAAGGGGGTCAGCTCGTCGATGGAGTGGGTAGGAGAGGAAAATACAGATACCTCTACGCGGTAGCAACCACGTGTATGGACATCTTCGGAAGGTATTGCGAAGGTTTTTGTTGGGGCAGTCAATGTAGTCTGCCAGATAGCCAACCATCATTTCTCCCACCTCTCCTGCTTCGTAGTTGGAGACGACCTTTTTGTACAACTTGGTGTATAGGGTGTAGCCTGCTGGCGTTGCTTGCACCCAAGTGCATACATGGTGACCTACGCTTCCAGTGTTGTCGAGAATGGTTGGGCCATTGCCCCACTCTCTCCTGTTGCTCACGGAAGCCGTGGTTGGTTCGCAGGTGGCGGACAAATACCTCCTTGTCCAAAATACCAGAGAAGTCCCTTGTGTAGTCTTTAGAGCACAGACCATACCCTGCCATCAACAGTCTACTTTCGAGGAGGGGAAACCGCCACTTTGGGCCACGAAGTATACAGCCACTGCTCCCAGTTCTTCCTTGCTTTGGAGTCAGTGTCGTGTTCTATGCGCGCTATGGTTTGTCGAATGGTGTCTCCCACGGATAGGGTCTTGGCAAGGATGGTGTGTACCAGCTTTGTTCGGACTATTGATCACGAGGAGACTGTGTTGTAGAGGGTGGAAGCCTCGTAAAGGCCTGTGGCTTGCTAATCTGGGCTGTGCTGTTGACAGGGTTGTTTGCTGACCTACTGTGTTGTGGAAGCCATGTGGTGGCGTGGAGCCTCTTGTGGTTGGGACGGAGATTGGAAAAGAAGTAGCTATAAATTTGGCAGTTCCGACCATATTTGCGCCCCTATAAGACCTGCTGGAGGGTAAAGGGTAGAGTTTCCATTACCAGTGCGCGCGCTAAGAAGCTAGAGAAACATGTGCCTAACCTAGTCCTGAACGGCTTTGGTTGGGAAGTAGGCGCTACTATCATACACCACATCAGTAAACAGCCTGCAAATATTCCACGTATGATTCAAATGCTGACTGAAGAGTGGCAGATTCCACTACACTGAAATCAAATTTTTAAACCACAAAGAGCGCAAGTTCCTCTGTGAGCGATGTCTACATGGTTTAACCACAGAGAAACTGCTCCAGACGCACAAGCCTGAGTGCATGGGGATAGGGCAGGCTGCTGTGCCAGTTGATATGCCGGAGGAAGGGAATAACATTTTGTCCTTTCAGAACTGGCACAAGCAGTTACTATCACCATATGTTATCTACGCCGACTTTGAGGCACTCACGGTGAAGCTTCCATGCCCTGCACCTGATCCTACCAAGAGCAACACGCAAAAGACAGGAGAACATGAGCCATGCGGTTACGGCTATGTAGCTGTCCGAACCCCCTGTGGTATACAGAGGTTGCAACACCGTGGAGAAATTCTTGCGAGCCCTGCAACAAGAAAAGTGCAATATCAAAGCCTGCTCCCATGCGTATGACGAGTGAGGATAGAAGAGCCCACAAGGCGGCAACCCACTGTCATGTGTGTAAAAAGGAACTGGGTGGCGACTTCGTCTGCGACCACTGCCATATAACTGGTATGTACGGGGGACCAGCCCATAACATCTGCAACTTGAAGCTGTGGTCCCAAGACAACTGCCGTAACTGTGGTCTTCTACAACCTACGGGGCTATGACTCCCGCTTCTTGATAAAGGCCATCAGCAAGGTTGAAGACCAAATCAACTGCATCATCAACTACATGGAGAAGTACATATCCCTATCGATCAGAAAGTTACGCTTCATTGACAGTGCACAATTCTTCCTGGCCTCACATGAAAAGCTGGTCTCTGCAAACAATCCAGACGCCTTTGCAGTAACTGCTAAGTATGAGCCCGACATAATACCATAATACCAGAATATACTCCTTGGTGCATTGGGGAGCACTGCAGAGGTTGAAAATCTGGTGCCCAACCAACGCGGATGCGCGTGATGAGGATCCTCGGTGCCCTGTCATTTCATCAGAGTCGCTGGATTGAGCCTAACATTTGCATGAATACTAACCTGCGTAAGGCTGCCACCAGCGACCTGTACAAGTTGAAGAACAACTACGTGTTTGATAAGATGATGGAGAATCTCCGAAGGCGAGCTGACGTTAAGATTGTGCGCTCGTAAGAAAAGGAAAAAATACGCAGGCCTGTAGCCAGTCCTGCTTATGCTCGTCACAAAGTATACGATGACAACCTGGCCGCGCTGACAAATGCACAAGACCCGCCTAGTGCTAAACCGCCCGGTTTATGGTGGCATGTGCATACTCGACCTCTCCAAGCACCTGATGTACGACTTCTACTAAAACACAATGAATTCCAGATATGGTAGCGATCTGGGACTGCTGTACACAGACTCACTGCTTATGGAGGTCCGCACAGCTGACGTGTACGCAAACATGCAAGAGGATATCACCCACAACTACTCACTTCATCACACACTCCACACCGACACCAATAAGAAGGTCTTGAGTAAAAAGCTGCCAAAGATGCTTGGCGAGGGCGTGATCATAATGGCGTAGGGAGTTGGTTGTGGTTAAGAAAAACCTACGCCATGCACAGTACATGGAGTCTCTGTTCACCAAGAAGCAGTACCACCAGGGTATGGACATGCTACATAGTGACGTTCACAAGATATATGGGCTACACGTCAACAGAGTGTCACTCTAAGCGTTGGATAGCCCCAAACGGAGTTGACACCTTGGCCGATGGTCAAGTTAGTTTATCGGCAAACTACCATGGTAGAGTCGGGCCCGCTGGGGGCCGGGCCCGATACGACACCCTGCTTATGAGCTGCGCAGCCCTGTTGGGGGTCATCTTAGAAATCAAAAGAACAAAAACATCTACTGTACATGCGGTAGATGAGTGGGGTGTGCCAGAACCACCACTCTCAATTGCACATCTCTCCCTACACACACATATATATATATGTATATATGTACATATATATAATTATATTATTAAATATTTATCAATATATATACACATATATATATATATATATATATATATATATATATATATATATATATATATAAACATACATATATACATATATGTATGTATACATATGAATATATATATATATATATTTGTATACAGATATATATATATATATATATATATATATCTGTACATAAATATATATATATTTGTCATATATATGTATGTTTATATAAATATATACATATATATATAAATAAACATCTATATATGTATCAATATATAAATATATGCATGTATATATATATACATATATATATAAATATTTATTTACATATATATATATACATATATGTATGTACACATATAAATATTTTTATATATTTGTATGTTGATATATATATATATCTCTATATATGTAGATGTATATAACATTTATATTTAAATACATTTATATATATATACATTTACAAATATATATTGATATCTGAAAAAGATAATGTGCGTTATGGTTTGTATAGGTATGTATATCAATGTGTGAATAAAATAGTTGCCACGCTAACAATTGATAGTTTCTTTGATATTACGTAATATATCTCGCAAGGAATGTAATCCTGCATTATTAAGCATCATTCTTTTTGTCTGTCGTTGACATCGATATTTCAGCACAAGTAAACCATTGTACAGTACATGTCCTACTCTCACATCCAAACCTTTACACTACTGGTGTCCTGAAATTTAGTAATGCTTTATTGTGAGCAACCATCTGGAGTATCTCTTCGCAACTATAGAGGATTTATCCTGCTTTGTTTTGCACCGGCATCGTCGATACCACGGCCTCCGGACGAAGAGAATAATGCATTTAATGTTGTTAAAGGGTTTTTTCAAGCGTCCAGCGAGTGGTCAGCATTAAATGGTGTCTGGGAACATTTTAATATATCTGTATGATTTTGGGCGTAAACTAAATTTTTGTATTCAGTTGTTGACCTTTGGTATCACCACTGCAATCTACTTTCAACAGAACAGAGGAATATAATGCAAAGATTCAATGTATTTTTGTCATAGTTTTGAAACTCTTCTAATATCCCTCGTCAACGTCAATTGTTTTTCGATTATGCTGTTTGCTGACGCGCCGAGGACGAGCAAAACGATTTCAAACTTTGATTTGTGTGCAAAATTGTCCACGTAACACAATTTATATTATATATATATGTATGCAGACCTTACATGTTAAGAAGCTTTTTGTTCCCTTCACTCATGTTTTTCGCGTAAACGAGTACGTGATGACTTCCTTTATCCACAGCCCCGTCCATTGTATCAAAACTCAAAAGAGTTTGTGATATACATAAAACAGCGTATTACATTTGTTAGCTTTGAGTGAGTTACATTATCATCTCTGTTCAGCAAATGATTTTATGTTATGACAACGCTTTGAGGATGTGCTTCAAATGAAGGAAATGCAATATTAAAAATGCACTCACAGGGCGCACTTGGAAAGGTCAGTAATGCATCTACTGCACCTGCCTAATTTAGAACACTCACGGAATGGTGTGTGATGATTATCTCCAGACTATTTCTGTCCCAACTTAGCTCACCATGACAACCAACACTGCCAACACAGACCAGAAATATTACAGATCAATAAAAATCACACGATTCATGGCGCGAATTCGACGCCATACGTTTCTGCCGATTCTTTGAAACAAATTGAAAGTACAGATTTCTCACCGTCATTCTACCATACATTAAGGTATGTGTTCGTGATTATTTGCAATATCTGAACAGCATTCACATGTTGGCTATCACTAGATTTACATTTGTAATCTCTAGCTGTATATACGTTGAGAGGAGTGATGCGCAAGCGAGCCGTTTGAAAAATTGCAAACGCGACAAATGGACCACAAACTGACTGAATGCTGCTGGTCTGAAATAAAAAATAAGTGACATGCAATTATTCAAGCTCATGTAGCTCTCCATATCTCTGTAGGTTGTGTTAAGGTCGATTCGCCAGTCAAATATAGAAGAGACAGTCGTTTTGTTTAGACTGATCGGGGTAATACATGTCTAAGTGGTGCCAGGTGATTGCAACAAATGTTTTTGTCACCTGTATTATTGTTGGTGTGTAATCTGCTGGTTGTGCGCGTTATGTTGGTTATCAACGTCGGCACGCCAATGTATGTAAGTTTGTATGCATGAATGTATGTAAGTATGCATCATAAACTGCAGGGACGCTGTTAGAGGCGAACTGTTTTCGTTAGGTGTACCCCTGATCGGGTAATTTATCCAGTTTATTAGATAGTGTACCTGTTATTTTTGCTATTCTTAAGCCTATTGTGTGACGTGCTTTGGCAGTGGCAAGGCTCCGCGAAACGACATTTTTCCCGCTCTCATCAATCGCAGTGACGTCAGCCCAATATTACCATGTGCTTATGTTTGTGTCACGGCAGCGCCACCTTACGATTGCAATGTATTATAATAAGGGAAGCGATCACCACAGAGCCACTAGAAGTGAGTCCTCTTTGCGCAGCTATAAACTTTTTGTCTAGATGTCGTGTGTCTGGATCCTCTGGCTGGCGTTGCGGGTTTTGCTGACTTGATGACCTAATGCTTTGTTACAAGGGCAGATCAACGTTACATAAATCATACAGGAGTGGTATTAGGAAGAATGATTATTTTTTTTACGATATAGCTGCAGAGAGGCCAATAATATTCGTCGATGTTGATACTATAAAACAATGTGATAAATTTGTCATTCTATGAATGACAAAAAAAGTAAAGGAAGGTATCAATTGTGTGACGAGGAAATGACTGTCCTCTGCTGTGTGCAGCAAGCAGCATGTGGTCACATGGTTCCGTTCACATGTTTTGGGGAGTTTGGAGGTAGTTTTGAAAGTGTGATGGCCAATTTTAAAACCATCACTTTTTATTGTAATGGAGGGTGGAATATGTACTTGGCAATAATACTTATTTTGCGACATTAAATTCTTACCCAATGTAAAAGTTATGACCACTTAATAAGGCGCTAAATTTCAGTATTATTTTGGGGCGAGATGAGGACGTACATAAGACAATTACAATGCTGAGGACGACGAATAATTTCTTTGATATCGAGTGATTTATATAGCAAGACAAGTGATCAAAGTTACATTCCTTTGCTCGGTCGTTGACCTTGTTTTGTACTTGATTACATGTCCTACGCTTAATTTAGTTCAGACGATGCCCTGTTCTTACAACCCAGTGTTTGTACAACTGGCATCCTTTAATTAAGTCAAGCTTTATGCGAACATTTCATCTAGAGTATCTCTTCATACTGGTCATTAATGTTTCCCTTTCTTGCGCAACGGCATTCACTCCCCACATGTGACTTCTTTGTTTTATAACTATGGTCTGGGCATAAGCCATGAAGGAGCAGTAGCTGATAGTTACAGTCACATTGGTGTTTTTATTCATCATATCGGATATATTGAATTTGCAACGAAACATCTTCTTTGCTCCCTGCGACGAGTGTACCGCAAACCAGTATCTCTGTGTCCAACAGAACAAAACGTATGTGTGGTATTAAAACTGCGATGGCCGAATTCACATTGATTGCCTTCATTACGATATCTGGTCCCGGATCAAAAGTTGCCTCGGATATTCGGTGTTATTTTGTACAACATTTTCTCATATATTTTCAATGGGCTTTTGTTGCCATGACTGATACTAGGCCAACAGATTGAATGAAGTCTGTCGTAGTGATGTTTTACGCTTTCATTCCGTAGATCCCCATAGCATACAACTAACGCCGACCATGTGCTACCCTTTTCGATTAAATATATAGACAAGTGTTTGGTCATCCTTATTTTGGTTTTACGTCTATGTTTCTTGTATTGCACTTCTAACTCGGTGACAGTACTTGATGCTTTCGAGTCGAATGCAATAACATGTTAAGGTACTTCAAATATAAGGCGCTTTTCTATGTTGTGTTAAATCAGTTTATTGCTATGCCCGGTTCCCTTAAAAAAATAGTAATTGTAACTGAATGCATCCTACCTATGACGTTTGGGAAAACACTGTAGAGCACCTTCTTAATGTTCCTCCTGACTATCACACTGTACATTCCTTACGCAGCATACAGGGCAATATTAACGACATAAATCGTTATACTGCAGGACAGCAAATATCCATGAAATTATATGTGCTGTAACACATCACCACATGGCTGGTTCTGACACTTCATTATGAGCCTGGCTTAAGTTATGTACATAAAACTGCTATTATATTACGTCGTCAATCTTATGTTTATGCTGTCTTGATTATAAACGACTATGGCAGGCGAACCACGTTAAAAGATAAATGTTTCATGTTAACCAACGCAACGCTCTGTGGATATATTCGCTTGGCTGTAGCAGAGCCTCTATGCCTCACGGCTGACATAACACAACCATGTTTATCATACGTTCCCAGAAATATTCTGTTGGCTGAATTAACCATGTTAGTACAGAGAAGACTTGCGTAGGCTGCTTCTATGTAGCGTCAGTAATCAACTACATTATGTAGCATTTTGCAGTCTAGACACACTTCATCCATCTTAAAACAGGATGTCTTTAACAACCATAGCCAACGTTATGCACGCCATTCCCTCTGGGCATCATAATATTCACACCTCAGAACTCATGCAAAATAATTATCCCATAAGGTGTTTCCCTGACTTGAATGTCCATTTAGTTGCAAATCATTAGTATCACCGCGGGCGTTATTCAATGAATATAATAATAAAGCGCAACAAAAATCTACTAGGACATTTATGTGTTCTTATAATATCCGTCTTCGGGGAACAAATTTGACGACCATTGTTTGGTGAATGCATTTGCTGTTAGCATTCTAGTGGAGACTAAAGCAGTTTTAAACTCGACATTTCGTAATATATCTGTGGTACGTTATTATTACAAACTACAACCATCATAATTGTTTCATAGAAATTGACTTTTCTGGAGTTGCTCTGCTTCCATTGTCACTGCTAATGCCATTCTGTGAGTTGAAATATGCCATGGCGTGTTCGTGTCAGCATTTGTATATCCATGCTCATGTATCGCCGCTTGTCCCGGAAGAATAAGTATTTTTATGGCACGTGACATTTGTTATGGTATTATATTATCTTTAAACTGGTTTTGGTACGATTAGTAGGTCAGAAGACTTTTTGATGGTCAGAAGACTTATTGATTTTGGTAGTTGCACCTTTTGAGGCTACTTAAGATGATGCGAATAAATTATTTCAAGTCCATGGGGTATGTACAAAAATAGGCTGTTATATGCCTTTAGCACAATACATTCTCAGTCATACATGGTAATGTGCTACATACGACGACAATTTCTTTCCGTAAATAGACATAACTGATAACTATCAGTTCGTCATAAATTTGTTGATAGGTGACTTGAGGCCCACCGTGCAATCGGTTATTGAAGAGGAGTGACAATTACCTATAGAAAAATCTGAAACAAGGCGGACTAGTTAATGGCAGCGAGGAAAAAGCAGTGGGCTTATGTAATGTGATCAGAGGGACAATCGAATAAGCAGCACTGCAGCCTCTGAGAGAAATGATGCACGATTGTCGACCAAAATGTAGTTTGCTTCTTAGGGTTGATTTTCACAAATATCGGACACCAACTGCGACAGATGATGATGACGATAGTGCAAAGTGTCACCTAGACTCACAGCTCATTACAAGTCCCTATCCCTATACCATTGATTCATCAGAGTTCAGGCTGCACGTTTGCAAATCAAATGGGTGATCACTTAACTATATGATATTGAACTTCATGCAGAGTTTACGACGGTTTTATGGTCATCTGGCCAATTGTGCTAGCTGTTATCCAGCTAATCGTCTCACTGGTATCATTAGTTCATAACCACACGGGAAAAGTTTGATATGACAATGAAACATCATACGACAAACATAATTGATTTACTAATAATAGGAATCCAGCCGAAGGCGTAATTTAGTAGCGCTGGTAATTCAATAGCCCTTATGCTATGGCCAGTGTGTTTCAAAATCGCTAAGAGCATCTATGCCGCTCATATATGAATACAGCAATGCTGTGTTACAATGTCAAGGTAATAACTAACATTGTTCAAGTTCCTTCCCTCAGTATCACCAATCGATATATTTATATATATGTATCCATATATATATGCAACAATATGTTTATATATATATATATATATATATATATATATATATATATATATATATATATATATATATATGTATATATGAATTTCATATATATGCATATAAAAGTGTATATATATTAATTCTTAGATATATATATATTTATTTATATATATGCATATATATACATGAATATATATGTATATATATATATATATATATATATATATATATATATATATATATATATATATATATATATATGTAAAGAGATTCATATATATATATATATATATATGTATGTATATATGTAAAGATATTCATATACATATATATATGTTTATGCAAATATATGTACATATTAATATAATTCATAACTATTTTTGCATATATATATATATGTAGATAATTACAGGGGAGGAAATTAGCACTCGCCCGCCCGCCAATGGCGAGTAAAATCTGGCTCGGGCGAGTGGCGATACCCAATTCAGTCGTTCGGCTGGCGAGTCGATTTTTTTACGGGTGGCCGGTAGCTGAAAAAGTTAGTTTCCACCCCTGAGATAAACATATAAACAGAATTAATATATATATATATAAATATATGTATATATATTTATATATATATATATATATATATATATATATATCAGTATATATATATATATATATATATATATATATATATATATATATATATATATATATATATATATATATATATATATATATATATATATATTCATACATATTTATAGATAGATAATAATATACAGTCATTTCCCGATTCATTTGATGTGAATGATACACGTCCAACTTCTATTTCCTACATGACGCACAATGGATTTTTATGTGGGCTGGTGTCCGCCCACGAAAGCATCAATGCATCCCAGAATAGCATCAATGTTGCCGTACTGAGCACCATGACTATCCCGGGCCCACGCATCATTAACGCTTCCGCCACGAATGATGATTTTGCATCGGGAAGAACGCTTAGGACAGTCTGATCAAATATGCGATCTATTCCCGACCCGTTATTTGTACTGTGCTATATTTGCATCAAATGAGGATGGCGATGACAGCAATAGCAATAGTAATAATGATCTTTCGAGATGTATGGCCCCCGGGCAATTCAAGATCCTCTGAGGTGGGGCGGTTACAAACGAGTCTAAATATCAGACCTGGGGGCTCTCGTAAAAAGTTCTGTGAAAGCACGGCAAATAAATCGCGGGCAGCGCTAAAAGGGTTGCATTCATTATATATTCAATATAATTTATGTAAATGTACAACGTATTTACCTTGAATACGATGGGTATCTGCGGGGCACCTCAATGTTTGATTTAACCATTACGTTGACCATATGATGTTCAATGGGTGTTCGCCATTCTGCCAATGTCGCACTGGAGTCATAAACCTCGAAAAAGCCAATCATATCATAACAACACTTACCTTCGATCCTATATTGGACATCGTTTATGGACACATCGAAGAAATGGTGGGTACGTTTTGATGCAATGGTACAACCTTTAGGCAAAGCAACATCACACAGGTCGATTTCATAAAATTATTTTCAATTCATAATTATATTTATCACATGTATGACGAAACGACGTTAACTAGTGCTTCGTGAAAAACAACTATGAAGCAGTCAACAGAATAAAGATATGCTGTTCCAAGAAATTCCAAGTTACGTTTCGCTGATATTAAGAATGCTTCCAGCATCTACGAATTACCATGAGCGCTCGGATGAATGTCCGGATATTGCTTTCACCGTAAAGGTGATATAATAGATACGGCGTATTCATCTTAAAGGCAAGTACATTGACGCACTAACCCAGACACTCCGTGATTGAGTTGGATTTACAAGGACTCTGTTTATGGACTGTTGCACTAAGACCGATTATATGGCATATACATATATATATATATATATATAGATATATATATAGATATATATATATATATATATATATATATATATATATATATATATATATATATATAGAGATATAGAGATATATATATAGATATATATATATATATAGATATCTATTTATTTACATGTGGGATATATCTATACATATATATATATAGATTATCTCTATATATATAGATGGGATATATACCTGTATATATATACACATCTATATATATATATATACATATATATATCCATATATATATATATATCTATATATATACATATGTATATAGATATACATATATATATATATCATATATAGAGAGATATATATAGAGATATATATATATATATATATATATTATTATATATATAGATATATATATATATATATATATATATATATATATATATATATATATATATCTATATATCTATATATATATATATATATATATATATACATATATACATCTATATATATATATATATATATATATATATATATATATATATATATATATATATATATTATATATTTATATATTTATATATATATATATATTATGTAAATTACCGTGGCGAATGAGTGCGCCAGAATTGACTTGATTTACGTGGATGCTGCACTCAACTCCTTGTCCGTTTTTACTTCTTAAACATGTTTTATATATCAGCATATGTGTGTATTTCCAATTTCCATGGGCAATTGTAGATTTGTATAACACGTTTTCAGCATTTTGAATTCTGTGAATTATTTTACTCAGCTAATCTTAACAAATCCGGGTCAGAGGTCACTACAAGAGGTATTATGGAATTCTTAATTATGGCACTTTCAACGCGGTGTAAAAAAAAATCATGGGATTTCATTTCACAAGTTAAAGTTATGATGATGTCGTCTCATGGGCTGTTGATCATATCGATCGACTAACATTATAGTGATTCCGTCTCGGTTACCGCAGAAGTTTGTAAGCGGGCTTGTCATTCGCGCATTGGAAGGGTACCTATCGCTGAACAACCTCAATATGATGAGCAATATATAACTCTATCAAGGGAATTCTTTTCGCAAGTGACATTAAATAGTATGTATAGCGAGGTTCATATAAGATATGTTAGATCCATACCACAATGTTTATCCATAACACATGATAATTATGCAAGGAGACATGGTCAATCTCAATAATTGTTTGTATGCATGTTCCTGACAATCATTTCACATTGATGGTGAACCCATTTAGTTCTTGTCAACAGCACCTGCTGTGGCATAGGGCCAAAGCAATCACAAATCAATTGTCAAATATAAACTGTACATTTGCTTGGCTCGTTTATTGCGTTTTAAGTAATGCCACGATCTTCTTATTGAACGTCACTCCGATCATGGTTGCTCGATGACAAATATATACATTGGAGACTAATACATTGGGGAGCTGATATTTTCACACGTGCTACAAAAATATTGATAAAAAAATGCTGACATTTGAGATCATCCAAAACATCAGCCAGCGATGTCAGCACTTTCGTCAGCAGAATAATCAGATTTAATCAAAACAACCATCTCCATTGAGATCGATATCACACCCAAATTGTCGGATATCATACTATTGTCTAGCGTGTAAGACAAGTATTCTGCGATTTTACTGAAGTATAATGTGATTGGCACTCTTCTGTAACTGTACTTCCATCTTCACATAGACCAGGTAAGAGTGGGGCTATGAGGGACAAAGATAATGCGGCAAATAAGATTGCCCAAGCTAATGCCTGGGAGTATGTATATGTCGCCTCATAACATCGTTTATTGCATCAGCGCCTGGTACAGCTCGATTAATGCAACTATCTTATCTACCAAAAAACCTCGTAAGAACCTTCACACACCGAGAGCAATAAGCTTAATGTGGAGCAGAGGGTACATTCCCATTCAATATACACAAAGTGGGATAATTCCATTAGCCATAATTTTGTATGACCCGAATAATATTTTGCCCTCCAGCATCACCGCTGGTCTTGCATCAAAATTAATTTGCGTATGACAGACAAATCTGATGTTTGAACGGCAAGCTGCAATTTTACTCTGCCATCGCATCTTTATTGTCCATCTAAAGGTCACTTCGTCATCCAAATATAGGAGTGGCAGTCGTTTTGTTGGGATTGATATGTTATTGACATGCTTGATGGCAGTCAGGAGAAGGGGTGACGGGTTATGTGGCGCCCTCGCCGGTGTTACAGCGTACGGTCGGCTAGATGGTTACAATGTATGGGACCCTGTGTTATAGCTTGTATTGTAATGATTCTTGCGAGGGATTGCATCTGCAGTAAGGTCGTTGTAGGATTGCATAATATTTCATCAAATAAGTATTTATCCAAACATTGGTTAATATTTGCTCTGATTTGAAAGGGAAATGTAATTAGCCCTAGCCTTAGGTTGATATCCACTTTCACCTGTAATAGACAATATGCATTAATAATTTTGATTCATAATCAATGGCGATGCGCGTTTAAGGTATTTAAGTGACATAATCAATAATGTGTTGTCCATCGAGACAAGTACATATAATATTTCAGATTACTGCCTTATTATCACTTTATCTAAACAGTCTTCTCGGTCAGCTATTTAGTACATCGCCAAGTCCTCAGAACATAGATCGTTTCATTAGAACAGCGTACACCTGAAAGTGAACATTTGTGACAAACACTTCCTGCAGTACAGTCATGCAGAAGAGGGGGCAAGGTGCAACAAAACATAGATTTGCACACTACCACTAATCATGTCTGCGCCACTGGACACAAGAAACCACCCAATTGATGTAGATAATTATGTGTTTGGAAATGCGATTCCCTATAGGTGGGTATTTGCATCCAGATGATATGTGGCAAATGCACACGGTTTGGGAAAGCGAATAGATGGAAGGCTAATTGGATGGAATGGATGGAAATAATGGCAATATACACGAAACAATTCAACTTGTTCATACCACAATGCCATCAAACTCTTCTGAGCCACTAGACATATTACACTATCCAATTAATGAGAGTGATTACGTGTTTTAAACCGCGTAAATTTCCCTGAGGGCGCTAATTTAGATACAAGTTATATGAGGCGAACACACATGGGTGAGTTGTATCTACCTTATTGCAGTTTCAATCGACTATAACTGCAAGCTGTATAAACATTGCTCGGAATATAAGCAATGTTGAAAAACATAAATCATATAGCTTCATTCAAATCATCTGGCCTTTCTCTTCAAATTATGCAAATAAGCTGCTATCGGTTTGTTTTGCAAATATAACTGCGTGGGACAACTTTAATCGGGGATTTTCTTTATCACTGCAAACCCCTTCATCTTAGATGATAAATCAGGCTTACACGCGCGCAGTATTGTATTGAATTGTGTGATAGTTGTGGTGAACTTTGTTGCAATATGGTAAGATAGTTAATGTGTTTCGTGACTTTGGGAGCTTTGAGTGTAGCTGATTTGGAGGAATTTATTCGGGAATTTATTTACAGACAGTGCTACCACTACGCTATAACCCTGGTTTGTAAATAACTGCACAAAGTAATGTCAAAAACACAGGACAATTATTGTTGTTGCGAAAGGGGTTTTGTCGAACGCTAATCGTATTTACTAATGGTAGCTTGGTAATATTTTCCATGATTCAGCTGCGTTTGATGCTTAGTCTACTTAGCGAGCATCGACACATTAACAAAAAAGTGCACAAGCCTTGATAAGATGAGCTTTTAGATGATGTTGTCTATCAAATCCGCATCGCCAAAGTTCGAGAGTACAGGTAATGGAAACTGACCAAGCAACAGGTTGAATAATCAACTTGTGTCAGGTGTGTTTAAAATGTCAAAGTTATCATCATCAAGTTTGCTCCGAACGCCTCAAATTGAGGAGTCAGCAATCTAATTTTAGCTGACTTTTTCTTGTTCTGCCTGATATATGTGCACCGTTCCTCCATGTCTTCATCGTCCCCACAGCACATGCTATATTCAATGTTGGAGTCCTCGCCTCAAAAAATACCGTTAACATCAACGGCTTCCATTAACACAATACCATGCGACCGATTATCAGGGCTTGATTTCGGTTAGTGATTTTACAGTTTTGACATGAATATCAGTACCACAGCAAACTAAGACGATTTTGAAGCTACATAATGCGATTGTACAATCACAGAACAAGTTTATAGTTAGATATTGCAATATCCTACATGATCGATCTGGTAAATAACTATTACAAACCCCATTGAAGTATAAATCAAAGGGAATTGAGCATTTGTATCACTGGCCCAACATTAACTAAGTACATACCTTCATATGCGTTTGGTCCTTAATATTGTGCCATGAGGACATACAAAGGCATTTATATCTTATAAGTCTATGTATGGTGATATACAAACTCTGATAGCATAGCATTTCTACGATAGAAGTCTTATCAAGTATACCCAGGGAATAATGAGGCTGGTGATAATAGTGTGAGAAAATTCATGACAATATTTGATTTTATTAATTTTAACGAAAATGAAGGGCGAGGTAATGTAATTTACGATGATCGATGTGATGACACATAATGATATGTGTGCTGATGTTGACAAAGTGACACGACGAGCCATGCTTGAAAAGGTTACAGCACAAACTGGGTAGATAATCCACTTCTGTTGTTAGAGCCGTACTATTCTCGCTTGATTGCAGAAGAAATACTGAAGTAATACTGATGAGAGAATTCAATAACTAATTGGCACAGTGAATGCAGAAGACTTATATTATAAGGTACACATGTTTCAAAAACTATTGATTACAGCGACATACGGTTTGGACGGACATCGCCGTGGAGCATATCCTGCTTATCCTGTTCCAACCGATGGCAGAATAGTATGTCAGAGCTTACCTGTTATAATCCGAGATCTCGGCTGACTTTCACTGACATGTGTAACTCTGGGTCATGCTGGGTCAGTTATGCGGCTACGCAAAAGATCATTACTCAATACACCTCCATTTCCCCATATCATACCGCACAAATTCCATCTTCAGTTGCAGGTGGCTGTGCAAAAGCTGTCAATTTTGTCCCTCTGATGTGCGCCCTAATTTCAAGATAGCAGATGGGAATAATTGATGACCTATAAAGGTTTGTTGTATGATATACTAAGGACTATTACCTGATCCTTCACACGCTGATATTTGTCTTATATATGTCCTTGCCCAACCCCCGTGCAACCATTCGCATCAGGTATATTAGGCAGAATTACCTTAAACCTATACATTGCGTTCACAATGTTATAATAGCAAGGGACCATAACCCTGTGTTACATCTGATGAAGTCCTAGTCGTCTGAATGTTCTCCATCTTTATGTATAGTTGCTAGTAAGAAGACTTATCCGTAGCACACGGGAAATGCCCTTTATTTGCGTATACCTTACTGATGATATAAAGTACAGCACGATTCCATAATAAACTAGAACACCGGCCATTAATTCAGACCACGTATGTATCACAACCGCTGCGTTATATCAGAACAATGCATTGATATTATATCAGAACCAATGTCATATATAATATCATGTTCAATTGATTGTCGTCCTTTTAAGTGAAGGAAACGATTATTCGACACAACATTGTCAGTATAATATCTCTCAGTCACGCAACGCTAGGGAAATTACATGATTACCCAGACACGCCATAGCTGACTTTGATTTAGAAGACTGCTGCACACTGCTGTGTTCAAAACTTCTAGGCATATTGTAAGAGCATTGCGAGTTTTATACAAGACGATTCCAGATTTTTGGGTAGTGGGCAGTGCATGGCTCTTTCAAGGGCATTCTTTCTTTGAGTGACATTTAATAGCATACTTCGAGAGGTTCGGTGGTCATCTATGGATTCAATAACGCACACCATAAAGGGCCGGTTACACCAACACGTCCTCGCATGGCGTTCGTATCACGACGGAGAAAAGGGAATAAAACTTGGTGAGAACGCTGCGAGGGCTCGTTGATGCTTGTTGGTAACATGATAGGAACGCAAACGAAATTCTGTGAACGCCAAATAGCCTCCTTTGTTTTGGACTACTCAAAACAAACGTCGCGCTTCAGTGTTTAGACCGGAATCAGATAAAGGCTAGTTGTGAACTCCATACGAACGGATGTGACGTACCGACAACGCGTAAGCAGACGAGACCAGCGGAGTAACAACTGCACAAACATGGAGTGGCGTGGATGCGCTGTCAGAAAAAGGAGAAGACTGAATGCCTGTCGGCCCGTTTTAGCCCCTGCATTTATGCAACGCCACGCGTGCGGCTTCTTCGTTATATGGACGTTTTATGGTCGCATTAAGCACGCGATAGGGAATTCAATGAAGTCGCGCGTGTAGTGAGGATGCCGTGAGGACGCCACGGGGCTAAAGAAAACGGGCTAAAGACGGCAGAGACTACACGTGAACGAGATAAAGACGGCAGAGACTACCCGTGAACGAACTAAATACGGCAGAGACAACACGTGAACGAGCTCAAGACGGCAGAGACAACACGTGAACGAGATCAAGACGGCAGAGACTACCCGTGAACGGCCTAAAGACGGCAGAGACTACCCGTGAACGAACTAAAGACGTCAGAGACTACCCGTGAACGAGCTAAAGACTGCTAAGACTACCCGTGAACGAGCTAAAGACGGCAGAGACAACACGTGAACGGGCTAAAGACGGCAGAGACGGCAGACTACCCGTGAACGAGCTCAAGACGGCAGAGACAACACGTGAACGGCCTAAAGACGGCAGAGACTACCCGTGAACGAGCTCAAGACGTCAGAGACTACCCGTGAACGAGCTAAAGACTGCTAAGACTACCCGTGAACGAGCTAAAGACGACAGAGACTACCCGTGAACGAGCTAAAGACGGCAGAGACAACACGTGAACGGGCTAAAGACGTCAGAGACTACCCGTGAACGAGCTAAATACGGCAGAGACAACACGTGAACGAGCTCAAGACGGCAGAAACAACACGTGAACGAGATAAAGACGGCAGAGACTACCCGTGAACGAGCTAAAGTCGTCAGAGACTACCCGTGAACGAGCTAAAGACTGCAGAGACTACCCGTGAACGAGCTAAAGACGGCGGAGACAACACGTGAACGGGCTAAAGACGGCAGAGACTACCCGTGAACGAGCTAAAGACGGAGAGGCAACACGTGAACGGGCTACAGACGCTCCATAACGCTATATTACTATTCCTATAGATGTGGGTCAGGGTAGGAATAAAAACTGTGTTATATCATGATTGTGACCTTATATTGGTTAGATGGCAAATATAACTAGCCACAGGTTGACATCCATTTTCACCTGCAATAGACCATATGCATGAACAACACATTAGATATTTGATTTATTACTTAAGGAAGATATATCTGCAATGACACTTCGCTTACTACGTGACTTATATTCTAACTAGCACCTGAAAGACATTCGAAACTTTTATTCATAAATGGTGTTATGATTATGAAAAATATCAGGACATGTCCATGCGATTACCAAGTTAGATCAATTTAGGATACATGTTTCACTATCTAGACTTGGCGTCAAAGATGGGGCAATATTCAACCTTTTGATAAACCACCGTCAAAGATGGAGCCGGTGGCAATATTTGAGGCAACACTTTGCCACAATAGTGACATTAGCCTACCATGATCAACTGTGTTTTGGCCTATTTTTTGGCATGGTTTTAGACCAAGAAACGGATATATGAGTCCTTCATATTAGAGCTTCATACGTGAGCATCAAAGCAGACGTATTCTAGCTGATCCAAATGTAACATGGCTTTGTGCATTTGATCAACGAATCAAGACTAGATCTGATGAAACCACTGGACTATACGTCGCTCGGCATGCACTGATTATACTAACATGCTTGTTAGTAGCAACCAGCACAGGCTACAAGGGAGCATTATAACGAGATAACACAACATATTAAATGCCTCTGATGGCTAGGCTTTCTCATCCACTATCTTCTTGTTGCACTTCCCTCAGCCTTCATCACATCCGTGTTACTCCTTGCATTACTGACATCTAATCAATATCGGAAATTAGTTTATTTGTGCGACACATTGGTCAGGCATCTCGAAAGTATCCATCCTGGTTAACCATGAGAATCGTTCCCTGGTCCTCCGACAACTTTATATAATTGAAGGCCGCGATGAAAGCTTCGTTATGACTGGTCCGCAAATGTCAGAGTGTCAGTGCTGTAGCAAGAACGCCCCCGCATGAAATGCTGGAGAATTTTAATTCGCGTACTCATTATTAACGAGAAAATGAAAGCTTTTCAATTTACCTGCAGCGAGGCGGCGTGGGTTAGGCATTGAAGATGTATTGTAGGGTATTTCTTTGCTGTACTATTCCATTATTCTTTCTATTGAAATTAAGTTACCCAGGAACATAGGTTTGGCGAGGTGAAGATGTAGGATGAATGTTGATGATGCCACCAGTTGGAGGTTTATGTTTTTAACTTCAATAACAGATCATAACGTACCCTGTCAGACTGCGCGTTGATGATGATCTCAAGATTGATGTTGAAGTATGCAGGAGTTGTATGTGTTGAATGTAGCACATATGACGAGTTATTTGTTCGGTTATTACACTTCTGTAGAATGATGGAACATTACACAGCATCATACAAACAAACTACACGTACATTCACAAGCATAGCATGTGCGATGTTCGTTCTCTTTGAAATAGTTCCGCGCACACATCTGTCCTTATGGTCATGATTAGGTACATAAATATCTCAAGGGACGGGATTGAGACCTCCTACATAAATACCACGACTTTTGAGCGCAGCCAGAGAATTGTTAGCCTTAATTACATTAGATTTGCTTTGCCTCATTGGCCTCGTACTTGGTGCAACAATACTTTAATTAGAAGGTAGTGTTTGACTCTGCAGGACAGAGCAAGAGTAAAGGTTATAGGCAAGAAATATCGTCAAGTGGATGAAGACTACGGTTTCAATGTCCTGTTTTGTCAGCCAACCCACCCAGTAACATGTCGTTAATCTGAACTGTGATGGGATCGACAAAGAGATTGCTATTCCGATTACGTGTCCGTGGAATTTGTTCTTGTTTCATTTAATTACCGGAAGCAGAAATCAAACGATCTCTGTATTTATTCAACAACACGGAGCGCAACATCTATGTATATGTGACGAAGACATCATGATGTCTGATTGTTATCGTATCAAAAAGCGATTCCATGATTTCTTTTACAGGTCTGATGGTGGCATATTTTTATAACCAAATAATATTGTCACCAGTT
This sequence comes from Urechis unicinctus, assembly GCA_034190875.2. Classification (NCBI taxonomy): domain Eukaryota; kingdom Metazoa; phylum Annelida; class Polychaeta; order Xenopneusta; family Urechidae; genus Urechis; species Urechis unicinctus. The sequence continues at coordinate 28,927,859 of CM067342.1, forward strand.
TCGCTGGTTAAGTAAAGCAGCAGCTTTATGTGTTCTGTATCGAGCAAATATCTAAACTTGATGTGATAAAGTACATGCATTAAAGTTACCGCGCTACTGGGTAATGCAATAAACTGTGTCGTGAGAAAATCGCTTGCATACATCCCGCTCAAGAACTATCCGCAAAAGAGCAATGCTCCTGTGGAGGATGTAGCGGTTTATTCCTTAATCATCATATAGAAACACTTAAGAAAAATATAAATAGTGATTTATTGTATGCATTGTTAGAATTAAATCATATTTTCTGTCGATATCGATAAAACATTTCAACAATAAAAATAATTCTTCAAATTTGTACGGCACATGTCAAAGATGGTGAATACTGCCAGAAACACAGGGAGCATATATTTCTTCGCCTTTCTTGTCTCTGGCGGCAAAGCTAATGCCATCATAATGGTTGCTCCTCTCTGGGACTGTTCCTGCGTGAGATGCTGCAGGAGAATGCATTAGACTGTGTCGCCTCGAAGTCGCCATATTGATCATAACGTTCGACTTCCGATTCTGCACGCTATGATTATCCTCACCAGTGTCACCAGAATAAGATATGTTCAACCGTTGTTTAGTTGCATCCACGTTTAAAATATATATACAGATATACAGCCATGTAAAACCCGCCTTGTAAGCAATCATTAAAGCGTCATTATCGCATCTGAGTTGACACCTTGTATTTCCACATTTCTCTCGAAATACCACTGTGCACCTAGAATGATCATCATAAAGCCATAATAAATCAGATATAATCCTGTAAAGAGCAGACCAATTGCAAGCCAGGCACCTAGACGTGGTCAAGCATATGTACTAGGTCATGCACATTGGTCAAATGTGAATGGCAGATGTAATACAGTGGACGTTATCAAGCCAACCCGATGATAAACCGTGGAATTGTGAATCTAGAGCTAACGTGCCGCTCGCTTTGTCGACCAACCGTTTACCAGAGGAAGTGCTCTAGCAATACGCTTTTCTGTCTCTCATTATTCCTTTAATGATGGGATAATAAAATGGGTGTTTATTAAAGGCGAGACGAGAAGAGTAATCTTTGCCATAGCATTTAAGTCAAGAGCAGTGCTACAGACATAAGGTTCAAAGCAATCCTCTTTCAGAACGTTATGATTGAAGGCACATGAAAGCATTTCACACCGAACTATATCACCGAAGGTGAATACAGTAAACTCGAAAGAAGAGATTTCTCCGGTCACGCTTGTCTCCTTCCCGCGACCAACCATCACTCACTCTACTCAACATCCCACTCACTACCTCACTCACTCACTCGCTCATTAAAGCCTCAAACTCTTTCACACTTACGCAATGTACTTCTCATCCACCCACCCAGCACGCTCTCACTCCATCACACACTCACTCGTTCACTTCCACGCTCACTCATAGTCTCATTCGGTTGTTCGCGTAGTCGCGCGCGCCGCCCTGGTGAGCTTTTTGGAACTAACTTCTGTTGACTTCCGGTTTGACGTGCTCTATCTCACAACCCAGCTGTCATGCTGTCTGCTTTCTGACAGATCTGCTCGGTGCGCAATGCAACTATAGATGAAAAGTTAAACGAACGAACATGAGTAGAAATTGTTCGTTACGTTGTGAGTACCAAGATTTAAATACCTCGTCAACATGGAAGCGAATCAAAATTCATATTTGCGCGTAACGTGCAAGGTGAATCAAGTGTATATTCCCATATCGTTATGTCTTTGGGATTCAAGTTAGCTGGTAACCACTGCTGTGTGGTGGGTTGCGCCCACAAGAGTTTATCTGCGGAATGCAAGTTTTATTCCTTTCCCAGCAACCCACACTTGGATGATAGCTGTCAATAGGCTCGCAGTAGATGAGCATTGCAGAGAAATTTATGGAAAAACACAAGCAACAGTTAGCTCTTTCGAACTAAGTACGGGAGTGATGCATGCACTCCCTCTTAGTTCTGGCGTCCAACGATAATTCCCGACATAAGTCAACGGAATTATCAAGAGTTCCGCTGCTTTACCTAGTTTTAGCTAATAAAATCAACTCACCAAACATTTATAGGAACAGAAGCTGAATTTCAGCAACAACAGTATCTTGTGAATAAGTATTTTGGCCTAAAACACACCAAACGGTAATATCTGAGCCCGACTTGGCAACATGGCGGCTTGGCGGCGGAAACTGACCAGCGGGAGGATACACCAATTGGAACATAGGCGAGACTACTCACAAGACGCGGGTTCACAGGGACTATTTGTGGCACGAAGCTATAAGCTAAAATGACGGGAATAGGGGGACTGTCGGGGTGGTTGATGAAGTGAATAGGGGGACTGCCGGGGTGGTTGATGAAGGGAATAGGAGGACTGCCCGGGGTGATTGATAAAGGGAATAGGTAGACTGAGCGGGATGGATGATGAAGGAAATAGGGGGACTGCCGGGGTGGTTGATGAAGTGAATAGGGGGACGCCGGGGTGGTTGATGAAGGGAATAGGAGGACTGCCCGGGGTGATTGATGAAGGGAATAGGTAGACTGCCCGGGGTGATTGATAAAGGGAATAGGGGGACTGCCGGGGTGATTGATGAAGGGAATAGATAGACTGCCCAGGATGGTTGATGAAGTGAATAGGGGGACTGCCGGCGTGGTTGATGAAGGGAATAGGTAGACTGCCCGGGATGGTTGATGAAGGGAATAGGGGGACTGCCGGGGTGGTTGATGAAGGGAATAGGTAGACTGCCCGGGATGGTTGATGAAGGTAATAGGTGGACTGCCCGGGATGGTTGATGAAGGGAATAGGGGGACTGCCCGGGATGGTTGATGAAGGGAATAGGTAGACTGAGTGGGATGGATGTTGAAGGGAATAGGGGGACTGCCGGGGTGGTTGATGAAGTGAATAGGGGGACTGCCGGGGTGGTTGATGAAGGGAATAGGAGGACTGCCCGGGGTGATTGATAAAGGGAATAGGGTAGACTGCCCGGGGTGATTGATAAGGGGAATAGGGAATAGGGGGACTGCGGGGGATTGATTGATGAAGGGAATAGGGAGACTGCCCGGGATGGTTGATGAAGTGAGTAGGGGGACTGCCGGGGTGGTTGATGAATGGAATAGGGGGACTGCCGGGGTGATTGATAAAGGGAATAGGGGGACTGCCGGGGTGGTTGATGAAGGAAATAGGTAGACTGCCCGGGATGGTTGATGAAGTGAATAGGGGGACTGCCGGGGTAGTTGATGAAGGGAATAGGGGGACTGCCGGGGTGATTGATAAAGGGAATAGGTAGACTGCCCGGGGTGATTGATGAAGGGAATAGGGGGACTGCCGGGGATGTTTGATGGTAGTCACGGTCATGACACGATGAATAAACATTGTACTTCACGATGGTAACACACTGAACAACATGATGATAACACACTGTACGTCACGACGATTTCAGAGTGTTCTACACGATGTTAACACACTGGACGACACTATGATAACACACCATGCGATACGATGACACACTGTATGACACAAAAATTTCATATTGTACAACACGATGATAACACACGGTACGACCCGATGATTGAACACTGTACGACACGACAAAATCACACTGCACGTAGATAACACACAACGCGACACGATGATAACACACTGTTCGTTACGATGATAACACACTGTACGTCAAGATGATAACACACTGTACGTCACGATGATTGCACACTATACGTTACGACGATAACACACTGTACGTCAAGATGATAACACACCGTACGTTACGATGATAACACACCGTACGTTACGATGATAACACACTACGTCACGATGATAACACACTGTACGTCACGATTATAACACACTGTACGTTACGATGATAACACACCGTACGTCACGATGATAACACACTGTACGTCACGAGGATAACACACTATACGTCACGATAATAACACACTATACGTCACGATAATAACACACTATACGTCACGATGATAACACACTGTACGACACCGGCATCTGGGCCTTTGGGTCGAATAGAGAATGAAATAAAACGAGTGGTTCAAGAATTCAAATATCGCGTTAATTGTTATTGTGCTTAAATTTTGCGCGCGAGAATAAACCTACAGCAACGTTTTTGAGCCGACGTCAGACGTCTTATATTTGTTCCAAATTTGTCGAGTTAATTCTCACCTTAATATAGCTTCCATTCTGAATTGATACTGCTTGCCGATCTTGATAAGCGTAGGCGTATGAAATAAGGAAGAAGATTTTTACAATGTTAATGATTTCACTGACATTCTACAATTCTGCAATATGTATGAATGTATATATATATATAAATATATATATATATCGTTCATCAATTTAAACGAATTGGGAGTAAATGACTTATTTATATATAGCATGCACCTCTCACATAGCAGATGATTTGTGCCGTCACAAATATCATCCTCACTTCGCACCCGTCCCCGCAACTCCTGGAGTATTCACTGAAGCCCGTCTATTATTCCTATTGTAGTGACTTGTCTGTAAGCAAAATGATCATTGACCACAAGAGTTTGTATAAATGGCAGGGTATATGAGATAAGTACGCCGAGGACGCCGATGTAAGATTGTTAGCCTAAAACAAGATTAGATTCAGCGGAGGTATACTTGTGGTTCCATGCATCTCTGTAGGCGCGTTGGTAAGAGATCTCGCATCACCCGTCTTGGAGTGGCACAGTGTATGAACAAGATGACGGGGACACATCGGTGGCAATGACCTCTGAACCTGCTGTTTCTGTCAGAGATGATGGACAATTGTTGTTTGCCGCTGGCTCCGTTTCGTCGGTGGATTCTATCATGTCGTTCATAGACGGTGAATCATCGATGGGCGAGGTCGAAATGTTATACATACTTGATGAAATGGTTTCCGTCGATGGCAGAAGGCTTTCTTTTTTAACACGAAAAGTTAAAAACTGCATTTAATTGCAGAGTTTTACGCTATTCCACCACAAATGAATGCAGCTAACAGCAACCAAATTGCCAATGAGCATTTTGCAATGACCATATATTCATATGAATATACCTGTACAACGTCCATCATTATGTATATATATATATATATATATATATATATATATATATATATATATATATATATATATATATATACACACACACATATATATATATATATATATACATGTGTATATATATATATATGTATACATATATTTGAAAATGTATATGTATATATATACACTATATATACATATATTTATATACATATGTGTCATCATTTATATTTATGTGCCTAAATTTATATATATTTTAGATTAATGCATATGTATTATATATATATATATATATATATATATATATATATATGTGAATTTACATATTCATATATATATGTGTATTTACATATTCATATATATACAAATATACATATATATACATATATATATATATATAAATATATATATAGATATATATATATATTTCTAATATTCAATTAACTTATTCAGTGGTACTGGTTAAGTCAGGTTTCCAAATATGGACGACCCACCATTGCTTCTAATATCCTGAATCTATATATATGTCTCATAATGTTAAAATGAGAACGCCCACTGCTTCTGGTGGCACTTTCCAGTTTCCGTCACCGCTTTAGGCAGGGCTATAAGTACCCTGCAGACCGACACATATCTATTCGTGTATTCACGGATTTTTGTGCAACATACAGCACAAGCGAACTCTTAAGAAAAGGCATGCTGGGATTGAAGGGTGTTTGTGTCTTTGGCACTGTACTTGTCATTTTCTGTAGTTCCGCGTTGACCTTCTCTTTAAAGAGTCACAGTTGGGATAAGATCGCTTCGTCCAAGATAAAACGAGTACCATATTTGAATGCCATGTCCCACCAACTGGGTACATACGCGGATGCCGAAGACAACCTTCATCGAGCAGGTAGAACTTTTTAAGCTATCATCTGAACTCTTTAATTCTCATCTGAATCTACTCCATATATCGATGATATGCGCTTCTTGTAACACCCTATATTCGATCTGTCAAATACTTATGCTGTATTTCTTTTTAGAGAGATGTCCCTATACATTCAGCTACACAGTGCCGGAATGCTGGGAGGAAGCACTAGATTCCGAGAAATGTGAGCTTGAAATCTTCATTGATCATAGCCAGCCCCTTTGTCCTACTTATGATTAAGTAACATTTTCCCATCTTTAACCCCAGTTGATAACCATGTTAATATACAGATTATCAACTTACCCGCATTGTTGACAGGTAAGGTGATAGAGGATGCTCCTGGCCTGAGGAAAGTCTACGTTAACTGTCCCGCAACTCACACCTGTTTGGTATATGACGTCACGGATGACATTTCTAGCCAGCAAGAGGTTGATACGACGGCATTACTGCCGGACTACTGCATGAACGACTCCAATGAATGTCCTCTGGATCATGCACCCTACATGACGCAATTCATCACCAGAGCGGGGTGTGTGGAAGGCAGCAACGTGATGGATGTGGAAGCGGCAGGCAACCCGCCAATCATTCCCGATACTGCCTACACCAGAAATACGCAGTTGTCCACATAAGTTCTAAATACACTAAGTTGACACCATGTCATCCAGCATCCAATAAATCTATTGCAGGTTTCAATGGCATTACTGCTCTATACGACGAAACAGTCGGTTATAATTCATCATGTGTCAAGCCAAGGGCGAAAAGAATTCGATTCTTTATTGCAATTTACAGGTTAAGGACGCTTCGTAGCGGAAGTGGGGAAGGAAAGTAGGGATTTTATGCCAATTTACCTGACATATGTCATAACTATTGCTTCTTTTTCGGTTATATAAGTGGGTTCCACGTGTGCACAACGAATGGTGAAGTATATTGTTTAATTGACCACGAGATTGAGGTTAGGGGAACTGCAGGGTATAATTGCATGAGGTACAATCCATGCATTAACAGATTTTTATGAAAAGAAAGAAACTCGCCATTTTGCATCGAGTAATTCATCATTTTGTGTGCGTGATTTAACTCATTAATGAAAAGTCAATAATGGTGGGCGATAATAAGCGATATTACATCGTAGGACGGACGCCGACCTTTGATTGAACCCTGAAATCCATATGTACACAGTATAAGAATTTGTGATAAACAAAGTTAACAAATATACGCTGTGACAGCTAAAACCCTTGTTAATTGTTGAATGCGATTGGAGGTTTGGTTTGGCAGGAGCTACCAGGTCAGTGTACAAAGACCTAATAGCAGGATGTCGCCAGAACGTGGACAAATAGTGTGTATAAAACAGATGTTTATTGAAGTCATGACATGGTAGGAAGGCTACATATGAGAAGCATAGCGTGGCGTATATTGTAAACAAGGTATTGTTCCTCGCTTTATATTCAAGAAAAGGAAATAACCCATTCGATGTGAACAAAACAGCACACAGTGATTTTGCACGGAACTTTGGTCATTCCAGGAATATCCTTGGTGTTATGCTGGGTATGGACATTACTTATGTTGAAGGTAGACTATTTGCTTTGGGGGTTTTTTTGTCATAAAAATAAGATATGTGATATTTGTCAAAAGTTTCATATCCAGAACTATTTTTTTTTTAATACATTTTATCTGAGGATCGTGATTTTGTTAAAACAATTTAAAGAAACAAATATTTATATATGATTGCAAACATGCTCTACTTGTTGTGTGAGGAATGCTATCTGCCCCAGCCACTTATCCATTCCAGCCTTTGAGATGTGCTTTCTGTTCGCCGTATGTTGCAACACATTAATGGGTCACGTAAGATATTAATGTTCTCCAATGCCTTAACTGGCATATTCTAACAGCACTAGAATATAAATTTCTAGTCCAGGTATGTTTTGCTGGCATCGAATGATGTTTCGATAAAGGGCGGATTGTCTTAAGTTAGTTGGAATTATGAGGTGGGAGGGATTTGTCATCTATTCGAAATATTCATTAGCCCTGTGCAGCATAACAAACTACGAACAGGTTGCATTGTGCATAAACATTTTAGCTTCCTCGAAGTTAGATGTTGCTGCTATGGCCTCAGACAGCATCATAACAACCGGGGCGGGGCGCTTTGTACAAGTAACCTGGCCATGGGACGTATACATTATTAGGATATTTCGCGCCAGAATCTCGGATGAGAACATGCATTGATCTGATCCAGCATATGCTGGCAGGGATACCCCAATCAAATCGGCGGAGAATTGTAAATAAACTGACAGAATCAAATACAATCAAATCGGCGGAGAATTGTAAATAAACTGACAGAATCAAATCGGCGGAGAATTGTAAATAAACTGCCAGAATGAGAGGCTGCAGTTTGTCATAGTTCTCAGGAACATTGAAGATGATGAGATCACACTTGCAGGTAATAAACTCTCCAGGCATAACATGGAAGATATTAAGGATTGCAGAGGAGGAGGAATTCGTATTTACGCTAAAGAACGGTTAGGGGTCATACAATTTGTAAATCTTGATGACTGAAGTGACTTTGCATCACATTTATTGTATAAACTCCGAATGTTATCTTAGGAGTAGTTTATTTCCCTGAAATTTATGGTAAACTTAGTGTTTTGTTGCCGTTTGCTGCACAACAGCAACGTGCAATTGCCGTTAATTTTAACTTTCCCGATATTTACTGGCATGACCACTCAAATGACCCTCTTTGTTCAATCTTTTGCTAACAACACAAAGAAAAGTCTCTTTGTCAACACGTCAGAACGAGTGGTAGGAATGCTTATGACCTTATTATTTCGACCGTGAATGTCAGGGTCAATGGTGTCAGTCTGAGTGCTCTATTATGTAACAGTGACCAAATTAGCGAAGCAAAACCTTCCTCCGTAAACCAGGAAGGTGAACAAGAAGCTGAAAATAAATCTTTTGAACCCATAATGATGACAACGATTCCGGGGTTCAATGAAAAAATCATGTCCATCTAGTTACCGAGTCTAAGTGAAGTTATAACAAAAACCTCCTGGCCACCGACTAAGCTAAGAGAGAGCTACCCCGAATTCCTGCCGAAAATCGCAAACGTTCAGTGAATGGTTGACCCAGGATAAGAAGGAAATAATAGGACTGTGATCAAAGGAAGCCATTAAATAAAGACGGTACAACGAAGTTAAATACGATGGGAGTACGTTGAATCGGCAATTAGGTCACATTGTTTTGCGACGTTTTCGCCGAAAACATGAGATAGTGACCTCAGTACACAGAAAGTGTACATATTTGCCACCGACCTTGGAAATTACGCATTGAAAGAGTTGTCTGTACAGCGTGCTCCCGATAAAGAGCGGCGAATGAGAATAGTTGAAGACAATTGAAGAGCGTTGAAACTGCGGAGCGAAATTAATATCTTGTGTGCAAGATAGTGTCTGAATAGCAAAAGGAAATGTTAATCTCCCATATCGGCCAAAAGAGTAGTTTAAAAGTGATATGACCGTCATATGCGGGGCGGTAAGCCACACCGATCACGTGAACAGCGTATAAAAACAGAGCGCGGCAAACATTAAGATATATTGCAATCGTTATGACTCCCAATGATGCAAGAAAGTCACGTAAAAACGAGAAACATGCATAGCAAACGAGATAAATGTCAGCAAATATGAACACCACCACGAAAACAATTTCATTACATATATAAGAAATTTGTTTATTCTGCACGAGCTTATTTGCGACATTAATCACTCTTGGTTGGAGTAACAGATAGTGTCTTCAACGAAACCTAACGACATTTATGTATTTGGAAGCAATTATCAGTTCGGTCAAAGTGCTTGAGATTTCTAATATAATTGCGTTTCATTTGTATCACAGTGTAATGGCGTCTTGCAAATCATAATAATATGCCGAGCAAAATATGTTAGATCTACAGCTGTTTTTCAGCTGTGTTCATTTATATGATTTAACTGTAGCAGTTATTCTATATGAATTTTTACTGAGTGTATTCAAACTTTCCCATAGAGAGCCCAAATATTTTGGTGGAATATTTTCACAAATGCACTGTAGCTGCTAACAAAGCCATTAACATAAGCCTGAAAGAACATTAGTTGCGACACTGTGCATATTAATCTGCATATTGACTCCAAACGGCTTTCAAGTAAGCACTAAAATTGACCTAAACACCCCTATTATCTCGGATAATAGCACGAAACAAATTGTATTGACCGTTCCAACGTTATATCACAACAGTTTGCCGAAAATGGATAATTGCTTAAAAACCACTTCTTTATTGAGATAAGGAAAGCATATAATAAAAAGGACACGATTTACATGCACCCTGATCTGATCCACTTCAATCTGAATCCATCTCTGATCCGAATCCTCCTCCGATCTGAATCCAACTCCGATCTGAATACAATACCGATCTGCATCCTTCCCCCGGTCTGAATACACATCTGATCAAATTCTGTCTCTGATTTGAATCGTTCTCCGACCTGAATCCATCTCCGAGCGGAATTCTTCTCCGATATGAAAAAAAACCGATGTTAATCCATTTCCGGTCTTAATCCAATCTCGAGTTTAATCATCCTCGATTGATGAATGGTTGCCCTAGCGGTACTTAACTGTGTTAAAATTATGCTTATATAAAGAAGGAATTTTGGTGTCGATCGTTTAAAAAAGAAATTTCTCTACCAAAAGAAGTAAATGATGAACTTAAAATGTCTAAATTTGCAGTTTGTATATAGTGATATCTCATAAAAGATGACATATATGGGTTTAAATTTCTCTTAATATCGGGTAGTTACACGCGCTCGTGAATAATTGATGTAAACAACAGGATGGATCAATGTTCCATTTATCAGAAGTGCCATGTGGCGCATTGCGCATACGACCCCCATGCGTGCACATTAGAGCCATTAGGGCCCAACCTTCATTAACGAACACTGGCATCAGCTGTATTTGTGCGTTACGAATCAATGAACCATCGACCGTTACTATTGCCATCACAAACAGTGCAGTATTCAAGCTGAAAAGAACCAAAACGCTTTTGAATTTGGATTTTTTCAAGTTGGAAAAGTACCCAGACGTCTAGATCAAGTGGTAATCATGGGCTTCCATTGGATTACCTAAGGCTGACAAGAAGACTCGATGATCTGTGTCACAACTGCTTATTTCAACTGGAAAGGTTAGACTATACTGCTGTCTGAAGATCAGTGATGCATAACATAGCAACAAGATGTTCACCTCCCCACAGAGCCTCATCAAGTCAGCAGCAGTAATCGCAGTGACTATTATCGCCCTTGTAGGACTCATCTTGCTCCTAGACAGAGAATCCAACCAACTGTTACCATTAAAAGACAAACAGCAAGCCATTAACCAGGTAATGTGATGTGAATCGTCGTTATTACGAAAGCAGAGAGTGTGATTGCTGAATGGTCCAGCTAATATACAAGTGTGGCGTCGTCAGCATGAGTGGAGGTTTCTGAATGGGCAACAGCAATTACTGAAGGATTTGGGTAGATACTGATCTTTAACATGGGGGATGGCCATCAATCAGCGAAATGGGAAGGGGATTGATATGTTTGTGTTTAGGAAATGGTCATCACGAATGACGATATCAAAGTTTGCTACTTGACGGAAAGGCAATCATGACTTCACAATAGTTGACGACGCAGATATCATTAAGAATTAAATGTAACATTAATACAAATACAAATATGGACGGTCACATTATCAACCGTTATTAATGTAACGGTAGAATTATCTTCATATAACTACGGCCTTAGCGGTTACGTTTGAACACAGACACAGACACACACACACACACACACACACACACACACACACACACATATATATATATATATATATATATATATATATATATATATATATACATGGATATATATAAATATATATATATATATTATATATATTACATATATATATATATATATATATATATATATATATATATATATATATATATATATATATATATATATATATATATATATATATTTATATTCTTCTTCATGATAATGGTAAGCTTTTATTTTTTTGCGTGGTTAAAGGAGAATTTGACAGAACCACGCCAAGTTATCATCGTCTCCTACCAGGGAGGTGGCTCCACATTCTTTGGTGGTTTGTTCAACGAAAACGAGAATGCCTTCTTCGTCTACGAGCCTCTAGACTCTGTCTATGTTGCCTTATACGGTACCCAGGAGGGATGGAATGTACCGACAGATATCAGTAGTCACTGGAATGGTAGTCAGCGGTAAGCATTATGACAATCATATCTATTCAATCGCGCAGCCTGAACTTTAATTGTTGAAATCAATTGACTTATTCCACTGAAATAACCGAAGGTAACGCGAGTATTATAAGGTTACCTGGTATTTCGAGCAAACGAATGAACCATTTCAGAATTATTGAACGATTGAATCTCCGTTGTCAGTTCTGTAACAGAGCAGGAAATTCTGGCCACAGCCGAAGTGAGCAACGCTCTTTTGCAGTGTAGCACCTCTGTTCTTCCTTCTGAGTCCCTGCTTCATAAATTCTGGCAAGTTTTCCCCCATTTACAGCGGAGTATCAGACCATACGTGGATTGTATGGGGCGAGCTACCGGCCTCGACACGCCTCTCTCACACTGTCTAACTCCACTTTTGGAGCACTGTGGAAAACGCTTCGGCCATCTTGTTAAAACGGAGTTGTGCTTGAACAACTTGCTGCGTATTCTTCACGGGGCACAGGAGCTGACCTCTGACGGGGATGCATTCACTTCGCAGACTTTTGAGAATTACGCAGTATGTCTGCGATCTATGAGGAGTAGATTAAAAGCAGGACAATGTTTGACGCTTTTGAGTGATATCTGTGTCAAATCCTCCCTGCGGGTGATCAAAACAGTTCGACTCAGTATGGAAGGTGTTGCTAAGCTCCTGCAATTTAATCCTGATGTTAAAGTTATCCATCTGCTGCGAGATCCTCGTGGGCTTGTTTTGTCTCGTCATAGAACTAATGACGAGAGTTTGTATGGGGTTCACTCGCAAGGAAAAGTCGTAGATGAAGCGCAACTGTACTGTCGACAACTGGCCAAGGACATAATCAAACGCCGGGATTTGGAGCGCATTTACCCCGGAACCTTCCTCGAGATTATCTATGACGAGTTCGTGACAAATGCTGTGGAGAATACCCAGAAGTTATTCGAAGGCTTTTTGAAACTCCACCCTCAGTCTTCAGTGTTGTCTTGGGTACAGACATACACCAAAAGTGACATCGCAAGTTCATGGCGATCTGTTTTGAACTTCGATCAAGTAGCTGGCATCAATGCTGCATGCAAAGATGTCTTTGATATGGTCCAGACGGATTATTGGCCAAAGTGAATGGATTGTGAGTATTAATGATTTTCAATCAAGATAATTTTAACTGTTGAAATTAATGATCGCCAGATAATAATTGCATGTTCTCGATGGCCATAGCTACCGGCAGGTTATTATAGTAGATAGCAAAACTAGGGCCAGATGGTACTTCAACAAACGGTTGGCGTCAAAGGCGCGGCCATAAAATATAATCAAGCCAATATTTCCCGCTTCATTAAGACTTGATTCATTGCGGCCAAACAGATAATTGTGTTTATACAAGAGCAAAATGAACAAAGGGGGCAAATTTACATAATAACAGCTGAGCTCGCCGTGCTGATCTCGCGCAAAGTACCAGCGAGCACGTAAATTCAGTATTAAACGCATGTTATAAATTAGTTTTGAAGCGCTCAAACAAAATTTATTACCTAAGTGCGTTCAAGATGAAAAGAAAAAAAATTAAAATGAAATATTTTAAAACTAAGCTTTGGGTTGCAAAGATTTTAGTGGTGCAGTGTCAGGGTAGGATGTTAGGCGGACCCTGAGTCTGATAGGACCTCGGGCGCCGTACCGCAGGATATTGACCGAAATCCTAACGTGGATAAAGGTTTCGTGGTGTGGTTATGACCTAGAACGTATGGTGAACTTACTACAACAATGCCTGAATAACCCGCGCAAAAATACCGCAGTGGCTGCGCCACAACCGATATTTTTGTTGGCATTGAAAGCTGTTTCGATAAAAGACGGATTGTCTTAAGGTAGTTGGAATTTTGAGGTGGAGGGATTTGCCATCCATTACACGGACCAGTTGGAAATACATGCTCGTGTTGCAAGGAGTCTACCTAAGTTTGTGGGCCAATTGACAGGTCATGAAACTTGGGTAGATAATCAATCATTTACATACCTGAATGCCCCGATGACTATCAACTGCGGTATTTGCCATTTATATGACTGCAGCGCGAGGTTTGGTAGAGATTTGTCTGGCTAACAAATCAAGTACAGTCGATTAAGGAAAACATCATGAAGGCAGACGAATAAGTGTTTGTCTTAAAATTACTGTTTTTATATGCTAATATCAAATATATCACTGACGACTTCAAAATCAATTACATTCGAAATATTCATTACCTCTGTGTAGCATAACAAAGTACGAACAGGTTGAATTGTGCAATCAATCAATCGCCAAATAATTGAAATCAGTCTTTAAATTTTCGTATTAACATTTTAGCTTCCTCGAAACTAGCTGGATTGTTGGTCAAACGCTTCAAAACGTAAACGTATGATTTGTCTTCTTAGTGCAAAAAAATCTTTCGATAATATGTGTGATATCAAGTCGAAGATATCGATAAAATCATCGCTGACTTCGTGCTCCCAATGCCAAACTATATACCTGACATATTCAAATATTTGGTGAATGATCATCAATGTCATTTCCAATCAAAATGATTGTTTTTGTGTCTATTGCAACAGAAGGCCAGTGCGGCGTTTTGGTGGTCTGTCCTCTCTTGATGTTGAAGAAACGACTTCTACTTCTACATAGATATACTGCTTTTCACAATGTGATAAACAAAGGAGCTTATGGCTACGCTCAGAGGGCTTATTCCGAATGCTATGTCATTCTTTAAGTGGCACTGCCATAAAATCAACAAAAGCCATGGGGCTGTTAATGTCTTTATTTCGAGCATACTGTATCCCTATGTATTCAGCTCATCTGTGGTGTAGGTATGAAAAAAATAGTATGCGGAGGCACACAATGATGCCATGAGAATGCTAACTGGCCATCCAAGAATTGCTAGTGCTATTCATATGTTTGCTAATGAGTGTGTACGTTTTGTGAGGGTGTTTAAGTTTACGTGTAGGCTAGATTCTAGTTAAAACACTGTTGTTCAAAATATAATAAATCCTACCCAAAGCAGCATATATCAGACATATGGAAACACTGGAAAAGATGTAAATTCACTGCATATGGCCAACTGAGGTGATCTCAAACTGTCATCTGTAAATATTCTGTATTGCTTTATTATTGTGTCTTGTTGTATTATGGACCTCCACTGGCTGAGTGGTTGAGTCTAAAATAAAGCATTTGAATGATTGATTGATTGGTTGATTGAATCTTGCGGCTTATGTTGTAGATAATGTCTTTTCTGATTGGTCGAGGCGATCGCGCCCCCGATCAGAACATTCCATGTGATTTAAAGAGACGTTATGATATAGCAATGCGCTGCACACTGGTGGCGTGTTCACATATTTTATCGTACGTACGGAGGCGCGAGTGAGCCCTCTTAGGGTAGCTGTGAACTCTTTGGTTAAACCACCACTCCATTCTACTATTTTGACACTACAGGTGAATGCTGGCTATCATCTTTGTTGACGTAGATATGCTCAACGACTCGGTACGTCAACACAGTATCTACAATATGCCACATCACATTAACGATCAACGAACGTCTGTTGCGGTGGTTTTAGATTTTGTATGTATCAGATTGCCAGCCCGGCCTCCCAAAGCAAAATGTGTATGAAGAAATCAATATCGCCCTGCATATTCACAAGAGCTGACTGTATCGTATCAACCACTAAAACATAGTGATAAGCAATCTAGACCTGTCCAAACACCTCATCATTAGAATTTCCCTCACTGTCCGTTTGTGTTAGAGGCACAATCCTACCTCTTCATGTTCAACCTACGTTTTCTGGCACCATATAACATGAGGGTTGGTGTGCAGTTAAACCTTATACTTACTTAATGTACACATTATTTCCATCACCAAATTCATGTTATGAATGTTATGCAGCTAGTTTTTAAACTGGACTCCCTATTTTCCTTCTTTATGACATTCTTGATGCCGAGTACATAGTCTGATAGTAGGAGGATGAACAGTTCAGATACTAGTCTCCAGTTAGTCAAATGACTATCAAAATTGCACTGGGTAGGATGAACTTAGTGGAATCGAGTGCCCCAAATGGCAGAAACTGGCCCAAAGTACTCCATAATACAGGATGATATACCAAAAAGTTCACAACAATGTATCCAGTTTTACAAGCCGTGAAAGCAAATTGTTCTAATGATTGGCAAAGTATAAGATCTAATCATCAAAAGGAATTATATACAATACAGAACATCATAAGGTTGAGACAGCGGACCAAAAGTAAATATACAGGCACAGTTTCAACATTTATTACTTTGAAAAGCGAAATATACAAATGGGAGACATCAATTAAATATAGATCCTTCATAACATGGAAATCCAACCAATACTAGGGTGTATGAAAAAATCAGCCATTTCAGTTGTTGTTCACATCATACAAGTCTTGATTTTAGCACAAAATCAAGAATGTTACCTGCAAGTCACCATTGCGTATCACCATAATAACAAAGACGTACCAACTAGCCACATAACACCATCCGACCCAGGTGTAAATGAATGACATCTAAGTGAAACAGCGATTGTTAGATTGGATGAGTAACCATATTACACCTTGAATGTTTCATACATAATCCAGAGGTAAATATCCATCTCCCCACCCACCCACCCCACCCATCCCAAAATGTATGTGTTGACTAAAGGAGCACGGGGGAACTGGAGCTAGGTCCATCACAAGCCTCCTCGGAGGGCCAGTACCAGATGCAGGACGGATCCTCCTGTTACTTTATAGTCTGCTGCTGTTTTCTCATCGTTCCTAACACATAAGCATATAAGTCATGCACTCAATCTACCAATGAACAGCTGCCAGATAAGTCATGCACTCAATCTACCAACGAACAGCTGCCAGATAAGTCATGCACTCAATCTACCAACGAACAGCTGCCAGATAAACAACAGCTCAGTTATCACCACAACATAAGTCTTATTTTCCCACTATTGACTACAGGCTAATCTTATTGACTTAACAGTGCTAGTGAAGCCTTACATTTGTTTGCCACTGAAGATAAGCCGCTGCTGAGGTGGGGGGATGCCTTCTTTCTCTTCCACTCGCTCTTTGATCCTCTCCACCTAGCAAGTTTTAAAAGGCAAGAAAATGAATGGATGTAGGATTTAAAGCAAGCTCCCATTTAAAGAACATGAAGCCTTTGCTTGGTAAAAGATATTGGTTGAATAAAAGATATTGTAATATAGTATTTGTCAAAGTTAATCAAGCCATATCTGTTCTTATTACTTCAAATAACATGTTGAACATATGTTGTTTTTCAAGCAAAGACATTTAAAATATATTGTACCTTATCAGTAGGCTCAATGTCAATTTCAATCTGAAAGCAAACATAACAAATCGTCAACTATATTCATCACTGGATTCAAAGAAAACTCAACTGTGTGATTAAAATATTCCCCCATTCCAAACTACAATCTATGTCGACCCGAAGCAGGAGTTTCTCTAGCGGGTTACAACCGCTGAATGTTGAGGCTGAATGGATGCGAAACTATAAATTATCATTCACTGTCACCACCCCTTTTAAGCAGGAAACTATTTAACACAGCTACATTATAATTATATCCTGTTGTGTCTCTTGTTGTACCTAAGTACAAAAGCAGGTTCTGAACAATCAGTAACTCGATGGTGCGAGTCATATCAGGGGTTTGTCAGATCTCTGTGATGCGTTTGCTGTTCGTACCCCACGCTATCATATATTTGTTGTCATATCCTCTGCTCAGGAGAATGGGGTTTGTCTTCACCACCAGGGCTTATCATGAGGAATAGGACCATGAACTGAAATAATGATAGTCATAAGCACACATATTCACTGGACTGACAGGTTAAGCCAGTAATGTTCCTGTTGGACCAGTGGAAATCCAGCATTTATTGTCCGAGTGTCTAGTAATAGTTTGTGTGGTTAAAAGATAACCAGCATGTCAGGCAAGGGCCAGAGATCTGAGGCTACCACAACAAAACAAGCATATAACGTTTGGGAAGTTCTAAATGTTGTCACAAGCCAACCAATATAGTTAGTTATAGGGCTTTAGGTGGGTGTCTTTAAATTAATGACCTCGCCCCGTGCATTGTTAGCTGATGAGAGTACTCATTCAGTAAGAGGGGTATACCAAGTGAAACTTATTACTGGAGCACCAGAATGTGAACGTTATGATGGTTACAGCACATTATAAAAAGACTTGTCACCTAAGATGTTTTTTCCCCGCAACTGTATCTTATGACAGAGGATATTAGTATGGCAGACCTACGAATAAGACTGTATGGCTGCTGTTCAGAAAAGGCTGTTCATATTCTAGCTATACGCTGATCTATTTGCAAGACTTAAAGTGTTAGTTGGATCAAGTCAAAAGATTTGGTGATTGAACCAGAGTTTATAGCAACGCTAAGAGGGCTCAGCCGTGAAGGTATCCCTAATTATAATACATTGCAATCATAAGGTAGCACTACCGTGACACAAACAAAAGCACATGGGAACACTGGGCTGATGTCACTGCCATTGATGAGGGCAGGAAAAATGTTGTTTCGCAGAGCCTTTCCGCTGCCAAAACATGTCTCACAATGCGCATAAAAATAGCGAAAATATCAAGTACACTATTTAATAAATGTCACCTTGATAAATTGCCCAGTATGGAGTACACCTATCGAAAACAGTTCGCGTCTCACAGCGTCTGCACCGTTGATGGTGGTTTTAGATCGTCAATAACTGTCTGGAGCGAGGGAGGGAGCTGGCTTGGGGTAGACTTTAACTTTTGTTGACTTGTCAGGGACATGTGTAGGTCTCGAGCAAAGATAGCTACGCTAAGCTGTGTTGCGATTATGAAATGACACGAAATACACCCCAGTCATCAGGCGACAATACCAGGAAATCAACAAAAGCACATGGGACTGTTGATTCAGCGTCTTGGGGCTCGGCGTCTGGTGAAGATATGGAGTCATCTGATTGGTCGAGGCGACCACAGCTCCAAATAAAACAGAGAATTCCACGTGGTTTTAAGAAACACTATGACAAGACACAATGACAAAGCGCTTCTGCTCCCAGGTGGTGTCTTCACATATTTCCTCGGGAAGAATGCCTGAGTGAGCGCTCGTAGTGAAGCTATAAACTCTTTGATTGAACAACATAGTAAGTTTGCATGGTTGACAATCTGCTGCTTATTTATATAACCCATATGTGAAAGAAGCCCAGTTCTGCTGTACAAATGAATGTACCACAACAATCATGGACCCAAGTGAACCCGAGGATTCTGTTCTGTATGCACATCTGACATACAGTCCGAACCCAACCCTAAACTCGTTCCAACCTATCTTTGGATATATTCCAATTTCCATCACTGATATTTGCTCAGAAGTGAACAAGACAGCGTTCGCTTTGAGAGGAGTGTTCTTTTGTCCCCAATGAGTGTACGACGTTATTATTCACATAATATGCATTAGAATAGTGACTAAATAAAAACCACGAATGCTGTGTCAAGGTTACAGTTTAAAATGAACATTGCTTATGTTTAATTTGTCTGAATATATTGTATTCTCGTTCTCTTCCAAGGTTCATAGAACAGGATGCAGTTAAGCAACCTTGCCTAGTCCTCCATGTAACATGAATAAGCCAAGGAGTATTTCTGCCATATAATTAAGCCCAGGAATATCACTGCTGTACAAGTAAGCCCTGGCATATAACTGCACAGCAGAATTTCTGTTTAACCTTGAATTAGCCTAAACCCTTCTGGTTGGTTTTCTGTGCTTACAATTAAGTCAGCAATGGGAGAAAACGAGATCATATTTGTCCAAAAGACCTTTCTTGAAGCAAGATATGCTGAAGAAAAAGCAGTTCTCTTTTTCTGTGTCTCTTCTAGGCAGAATGGATTCAATCCCAAAGGGAAATTCCTGTCCAATCCTAAGGGAATATTCATTAACTATGTTGCCTAAGGCTGTGCAATAAAACAGAAATGCATATCAGGGCTCGAAACTAACGCCCGTCCGCCCGCCAATGGCGAGTCAAAATCGGCTCGGGCGGGTAGAAATTACAAAACTGGTCGCCCAGGTGGCGAGTCAACAAATTGTTGTATTAAGTTTTTATGATGCGCCCGCTCGCAGTACGTTCTGAAGCGCCCGACCTTTAATTTAACACGCACTTGAACCCCGACTGAGAATACCAGTGATTGTTTACTCCAAACGCAGCGAGTATTTATTTATAGGGTCTCTGGTCTTCATTGTAGTATTAAATATACAGATTTGGACACCTTATACGACTTTATCGATGTCCGGTTGGTATTGTTAATTGGGCGCTAATATACCGTCGCTCACTTAGCTGACGACTTGTTCATGACGCATCCTCATTCATATGTTTTCTGGTCTTTTATATATAATATAACTGTGTTTGTTTCATTCAAACAATTTCATTCTTCCATTACCATATCCGAAATCGTAAAAACACTCCTCACGAGCAGCCGTGAATTTGTTGTGCTAGAATTGTATTCGAGTGCTTGTTTATCTTTGCAGCATGTGTCGCTGTTGGCCAGGATGTGTCAATTTATTGTTGTTTTTTTCAGGTAATAATGTAAGTAGGTGCACAGAGGTATGTGACAGGAGCTCGCGCTTTCAACTGGTCAGCGCGTCTCGATCCGGCGCGTGCTGTCAACGTGTCACGTCATGACACGGGCGAAACGTCGGTCGCTGCGTAGCGTCGCGCGTTGCGTTTGGGTCTCGGCGGACTTATGTGGATAAATAAGGCTTCATTTGATCATGATTAATCATCAAGCTCTGTTCTGCGAGTCGACCAAGTCAAATCGTCAGCGTCCAAATCCCCAATATTTCTACACTATGAGGCATTTCGTTGAAGGGGCCAAGCTCCCCAGCCGAGTAAGCGCAAGCTACCAGAAGAGCTAAGGCTTCAAAGTAAAGAATATGAGAAAAAAAGAGGCAGGAAATGGAATTCTAGCTGGCTGAAAACAGACTGCGGAGAAGAAAGAGGTTGGCTGCGACACGATGAAAAGCAAGATGTAATGTTTTGCGATTGCTGCAGAACATATGCAACCAAAGATATGCAGCTGTCAGAATATGCTTTCAGATTTTGGTGATCAGGCAGCAGCCAAACTCGTTGAACATTTCAGTGTTGTACTCTCTGGTGCAGGTGTTGACAATGCATATATCCCAGACAGGTGGGCAATGCTTAAAGCACCTGAGCTGATGCTGAATAAACCTATTTATCATTTGTGTTATGTAAATAATCATTGCCTATAGTATGCTCATATGTCTTGTGCAGATTCTCACAGAGAGCAGCAGAGGTCCAGGAATTGACTAGATGTCCTGTGCAAGCATCAACAGGGCACATATGACAGACAGTTGTGATGTAGTAGCCCTCATGGACCTCATTCTGACCCTTCCTGCCTCTACAGCTGTGTGAAAGAGGATTCAACATATAAAATGACTGGAGGTCCAGTCTTGGCGCAGACTCCCACAACGACCTGATGACTGTGCTTCTTGTGTCACCCCTACCGCTGACTGCAACCCTGAGCATGCTATAGAACTGTTATAGATTACTTGGACCTGGTATTGACGCTCCAGTTACAAGGAAAACATTCGATGTGAAAGTGAGGAGGAGGATGGACCAGAAGAGGACTTTTTATACATTAGTTTGTCCCGGGTGCTCGATGCCACATACCAGAAAGACCGTTGTTAAGTAGGGTGTTATTGTTGTGTGTATTATATGTTCTTACCCGAGTGTCATGTTTTTAATGCTGTGTTTATCAAGTGATTGAATGTGGTGCAATTTTATTTTATTTTGTATATTGTTAGTTATATTATGCGGGTTATGGGTAAAAAAAATAAAGTATTCATAAATATACATAAACTTGTGTTGAATTTTGTTGGCTGGTTGAATTTTTTCTGGGCCAGTGGATTTTGGGAATTACCAGCCAGGTTGGCTGGTGGCAAATTTTCTAAGTTTCATGCCCTGCATATACACCAGGGTATAATAAGCAGTTTATCGTTGAAAAACTGTGCGTCCTCCAACGGTAGATTGCGCACAAGTTAAATTGTAAGTATTTCGAATGCACAGAGGCATTCGTTCGTGATTGGATGAAAATGGCACTATGCTGTGTAGGCTACAATGGCTATTCATACAGCTGTCTTATGCATATGAGCTATAGATTATAAACTTGACATGAGTGCTTAAACTCAACACTGCTTTTGCCGTTATTCGCAAGATTTCGATTAGCAAAAAACTAACCCTGCCTTACCAATGGTATCTACAGGGCAATATATACTGTTCTCACACAAAAAATATTATGCTGCGACTGATCAAAAAGGAGTGGCGTGCTACGCTTAAACTCCTACAACTTACAACTTACAAGTTGTAGGAATGGATTGGATGTCAGTCATCTCCAACTATATCTCGTATTAACATTATCTTTACCAGTTTGATTATGAATATTTCTTCGAGCATAGTGCTTTACATATTTTAAAACGCACTTCTTAAAATAACTCACCTCTTTACCCGTCAGTGTCTAATGTCGTAGCAAGTGCGCAGTGCGTCCACAGCATCATGAAACAAACCGGTTAGCACAACACTTTGAAAGGGTGAAAGACTGTCGTCGATTCAAGATACATTATTTATCAAACATCGAAATCACACTAGGAGGTACATAACAGTATACCTCACCTTTACTTTTATAAGCATATTTGTGTTTTTGTTCGGCTCAAATCTGAGCCACCAGCGCCAACCAAAAATCCACAAGCTTCTCAAAAGTTCCGGATGTTAAAAACTATCCAACTCTACATGTATTTGAGTATGTTTCATGTCATAATGGTCACACGACAAAAGTCAAGCGCCTGTGTTTTAGCACGAAGTATAAGATGAGAAGTAAAAATAAGCCGTCGCCGGACAGAATGAACCAAGACTCAAGCGCTCATCAATTACTGTGATCGTTTGCAATTGTCTTTTTTTTCCTTTGTGAGAGCACTTGGTAAGTGCAAAATTCGTGCACTTATCCTTGGTACCGGGCCTGGTAGTGCATATTGTCCCTCTTCGGGAGTTTATTACAGCGGAAATAAAGAACGTTAATTATCACATAAGTTGATGAGAAATGTTGCAAAGTCAGTATCAATCTAACGGGTGTGATTTTCTTAATGTCCATTTTCCTTCGAGTGGCAACGCTGTTGTAATTTCATTCGGTTTGTTGGTCATAGTGTCCGTTAAAACGTAATGCACCGCCCATATGTTCCAGTTCATGGCATCTTTCATCTTCAAATCTCAGTTCATCAAATATTTTAAAGAACATATGACAGGACAGTGGAACAAATCCACCCCAACTCAGCTTAGAGAGCCGTAGACACTGGTAGAGAAGGGGTTATTCTTCCCCGTGCTGGTATAGGTGGCGCTGCACCGCGGCGACACGCAGTCTAGTGTGTGCTCGTGTTTTTCTGTCATTTTCCTCGTGTTTTGGCCTTTGTTGGGCTTGTGTTTTTAGTGCAGTGTGTGAATAAGATCGTCTACAACATCTTTGAATCAAAGGATATATCTGAATCTGTTGGACTTTCTCATCAGCTGCCCAGAAAGGGACATTGTGTTTTTCCCGCTGCTCAACTACGCGCTTCGCTTCTAGGAAAGCCACGTGCTTTGCCTGGTCCTGTTTTCAGTGTCTTTCCACTCTTCGACCTTGGAAACTACATCAACGTCACCAAACGACCAGCCGTCTTTCTGACCACCACATCAATATGTAACGTGAGTTGCCGATCATGTGACGACCGTGTGCAAATAAAGCATATGCTGTCCTACACCAGGAAGGAACTGCTCGATATTTGCGGGTCACTGCTTCTTCATCACAGCACCCGTCTTCCAGCGCCATCTGGAATCTTCCTGCCAAAACACGGGCCTAGCAGGGACTGGGACACGAGGAGAGTGACAGAGAGACACGAGTCAATTGTAGACTGTAAAGCAAATTCCCGAATAGGGCTAATAAATTATCTTATCTTATCTTATACAAGTTCAGGTCATGCCTATACGACACCTACTTTCTCCGCTTGAAAATGAACCCATCACTGAACAGTGCTGAATGCATTCTTACCCAGAGCACGTACAATGTTAAGCATATTCCCATTTGATGTGCTGATTTATTTATTTTCAGGGTTCGCTGTTTTCTTGTTCAAAGTCTCTCAGATTCTTAGTTTTATCAGAGAAATAGAATTATATATCAGATTTTAACGAGATAATACGATTTTCAGATATATCAATTCAATTGATAAAATAATAAATGTTTTAATTCAGGTTTCCATTTTTTCTTCATTACTTCTTATATATCCCCCCCCCCTCCTTTGTTTGCACCTTATAATGTGTAGGTATACCATTTAAATTATACTTACCTTACCAATAAACTGGGTTAGAAGTTGCCTTTTTCGAAGTATTTAACAGTAACCGGTAGATTGACAAATCGACTCTCTGAAGTGATAAACACCAAGTTGTAATAGTTAATAATCTGGCCCATAATAAGCATGCTCTCATGTTGATTTGACTTAGGTACGTGCCCGTTTACACAGCCCTCATTGGTAGACATCCACAAATATATATGAAGACTATGCAATTCCAGGATCTTTTTATATCAGCACAGATACAAATGAGTGGCATTCCAAAGCTCGAGTACCCGTGGCTGTGTTAGTTTTGTGGCAGAAACGAGAGAGCCGGGCTTGAGTCAAATAGGTAATTATAGTCTATTTATTACAATCACAGGCGCTCGGTTCCTGGTGCCAAGCTTACGAGCGCCCAGCCACTATCTATATGTAATTTACCCTGTAGTAATATACAGCTAGATAGCGGCCCGGCGCGCGGAAGCTTGACATCGGGAACCGAGCGCCTGTGATTATAATATCATACTATTCATCAATAACTGCCACGGATATATCCATCAATGTCAAAAGAGATGTTCCAATCTATTGTTTCATTCCGTTCAGTACTGTTTTGGTAAACAGCCTAATTGTAATGAGATGTTGTGGGGTGGTAAATATATACCTTCACTATTCAATGTCTGTGGTAATTAAGTGATACTCCAACGGGTGAATGACGCTAGAAATCGTGGAGAATGTTCATTCGTGCCCTTCAAACATCACTCACTCTCCTTTACTTACAAATATCATTATTCGCAAAATTTGCTAGTGTATGCTATGTGATTATAATGGATATTTTTTATAATGAACAATTGTTGGGAGTGTGACACATCTATGTATATATCTTCCATCAGATCATGCCTAGCTTATGGTCTGTATCGGGCCTCGCACAGAGTTGCATGCAACCCTCAGTTGGCAGTGATGCGCACAGAAGTATTGCTGTATCACTGCGTCGACTCCGAGAAATTCCACATAAACCGGGCGATGCCTATGTTGATGAATTGTTCTCACATGTGCCATGCAGCTTCTATGAATCATCGTGACATCGTCATACCTCGTCAACGCATAGCCACTGTGAATCGTGCGGGTAACAAAATTGCAGCACAAGAGCCGATTAATTGATATCGACACCTTTTCAACAATGTTACGCGCGTGACAACGATCAACATTACCGTAGTAAAAACTTCATTGAAACAATAATTATTAGCATATCGTGACACATATCGGTTCTCTCCACCAATGGTATTGTAGGAAAACATGGTCGCCATTAGGGACAAAGAGGTCAAATCGGCTTGAAACACACCGGCTCGCAACGACCCGGAAACGATTGTTGCTCTCCATGCCGCTCTATTCCGCAAAATAGTTCGCTTAGTTACGAATTCATGGACCATCTTTTAATCACTAAATAACTTGATGCTTTGTCCAATATTGTTTTCATTTGATTTTTATATATTACACATCATTCTCGACTCATTGACATGCGATGGTTTATTAGAGAATTAAACAGGACTAATGTGTATTCATACACGGTGTAAAGCGGCCCCTGACAACCTCTACTGGACGTAGAAAACATAAGCTTCACTTGACAACTTGGACACGAACGGAGTGAGACTGCTGTCAAAGTCGCTCTCTTCTCATAGTACATTTCACGCTGTGAAAACAATACAAAATGTTCAAAAATACATTCCAGAGTGGATTCTTATCCATACTTTACAGCATCGGAAGCAAACCGCTGCAAATATGGGACAAGAAGGTGAGACATTTATGTGGATAAAGAACGCTTCTTTTTATTGCGGTGCGCGTTGATCAGCGAGTGTTGATTGTTGTATTGGATACGCGAACATTGGCGTGGTCGTGTACTTATCAAATATGCGAAACTGTCATCGGAATAAGGATTCCTTGTGAATGACAGCTGACTTCACCGATCGGTGTCTTTGTGAATACGACAGAATGACAAATTAAGCCCCCTACTTATTACTATTGTGAGATATTTTATCGAGATAGTCATACTTCTCGATCTCAATGTCACGGCTAAGTTAGTTGCAATTTTTCCAGTGAAATCCTGTAAGTGCATTAAAATACAGATAGAAGTCTGTCTAGCATTCGACATTTATGCACTGAAGGTATTCACCATATGTTTACATGCTCGCAAGCAATATGTTGACTATATTTTCACTTAGCGTTTCCCATGGTAACATGATGTATTTATCCCATTATCATCTCTTGTATACAGGTTCGCAATGGGCACATCAAGCGTATCACAGATAATGACATCCAGTCACTGGTGCTAGAAATCGTCGGAACTAATGTCAGGTATGTTAGTACAGAACACAGGAGTCTACTAATTAGTCTCAGTTTGACATAATTTTGGCGATGCTTGGATAATTTAGTTTTCTCTAGATATCATATTCAGTAATTGGAAATGCCTTTCAATATTGTTTCAGCACAACATACATCACATGTCCAGCAGACTCAAAGAAGACATTGGGGATCAAGTTGCCTTTCCTTGTCATGATCATTAAGAACCTCAAAAAATACTTCACATTTGAAGTTCAGGTACATTCCATTCAATAATTGTTGTGGTCTGGATGACTGACCTAATTGTTAGTGTTTAAGAAATGATCTGGGTTGGGTGACTGACCTAATTGTAGGTGTATTTTAATGATCTGAGACGTCTGTTAACTTTATTTGTCGGCTGCTGATTTCAGGTTTTAGATGACAAGAATGTGAGGAGGCGATTCAGAGCCAGCAACTACCAGAGCACAACTAGGGTAAAGCCTTTCATCTGCACTATGCCAATGAGGTTGGATGACGGATGGAACCAGATCCAGTTCAATTTGTCTGACTTCACACGCAGAGCCTACGGAACAAATTATATCGAAACCCTCAGAGTCCAGGTGAATATTAAATAGAACCTTATCAGTGACACCTATTAGTGGAAATTTTGAATTTCATATCAGTTTAACACTAAATGCAAGTTAAAGGAACTGTGGAATGTTTCAGATTCATGCCAATTGCCGAATTCGCCGAGTGTACTTCTCTGACCGCCTCTACTCAGAAGATGAATTACCTGCCGAATTCAAACTTTATCTACCTGTGCAGGGGGGCAAAAAATAAGCCAAGATTCGAAGTGTAATCCTTCATATATGTATGTTATATATGTTCTAGGACGATATCAAATGGGACAGTCAAGGTTATAATAGCTCGTGAGTTGGCAATCATAAACATCTTGATATGGTTGCAGCTAGATGGTCTACATTGTTTGTACAATTGTGGTCTTTGTAATTTGTCTTGTTTAGTTTTGTCCTGTCAACTAAGACAAGACGTGAACTGGGGAAGCATATGTCCTCCATGAATGAAACTTGATTAAAGTGTTCATGGAAATCATTATTTCATTTGTCTTTTGCATCTGTTGGAGGGGAGATGGATTCATCATGGCAATCTTTGCTGTTTTGACTATAGATGGAAGTTATAAGCAACGTCTCTGTTAGTCATGAATAGAGGCTAACAAAACTTTACACTAAATGAACATACTTTCATATACTACGCCATAATTCAGGATTATTTATGGTTTGTCATTCCTCTGTTGTATTGTGTTGTAAATATTCAGCCGGATTATAAATTACATGTATCCTATCAATGTCTTTCAATTATTGACTGTTTAATTTCAACCCCTGCAGCCACATGGCATTCTACAATTTATTTCTAAGTTGAAGTTAAGCCTTTGAAAATAAAACAATTAATAGTTTAAAATGATGCTTTAACAATTACAACTAGGTCTGTTTACCAGAATTTCAAGCCTGTCTGAAAAGAAACCTGATTCTATGCACAATTTCATTTGAAGTTGAATTTCACTTTCAGCAAATATCGCATTCGCACTTGGTTGATGTTGTAGACAATGAATTCATTGTAGTTCAGGGTGAAGCCATTCGGGTTGGTAACTCCTGTATCATGACTTTTACCCATTGGTACCACAGTGCCATCAGTCCTGTTAGGCAGAGAAACAACCATTGAGAACTTCCACACACCCCATTTAGCTAAGGAGACATTTCCTATCAAAATAAAAAGGAAATAATAATTACATTGTGAAGTTCCCTTTAGGGTTGGGTGCTATTTTTCCAAGACCTTTCACACTGTGACAGCCATTAGGTAGTTTCTCAGCAGCATAGTCAGCAGCCAGCAGATCATTGGTTTTGCCAAGGGACACCTGTGGACGAACATGAATGAAAATCTCTTATCTAGAGATATTGGACTGAGAAATAAAAACATTTTTCTCCTAAACTGCCATAGACAATAGAATATAATAACACGAGCATAACCATTAATGAATTTGAGTGACCTACTTCACATAGAAGCACCAGACCCACGTTGCTGGACTTGGTAGCAAAGCAGTAATTTGCACTCTTACTGGACATGTCCGCAAAATATATACCTTTTCCAAACTGTGGTAAAGGAAGCATTCCTTAACTTTACAATCACAAATAACATATACAATGCAAATAATAAATAAGGTTGTGAAAAATAGAACACATAAATACAACTTCAGCAATTGCAGTAACTGACGCTTATTATTTTAGTACTATTCTGTAACACAAGACAAGTATTTGACTGGATTATACCATTAAGAAAGTAGGATGCTTTACCATATAGCCAGTGACAGGTGCCTCAGGGGGTGCAATACGG
The DNA here is from genome assembly GCA_034190875.2 of Urechis unicinctus. Taxonomy (NCBI): domain Eukaryota; kingdom Metazoa; phylum Annelida; class Polychaeta; order Xenopneusta; family Urechidae; genus Urechis; species Urechis unicinctus. The sequence goes on from CM067342.1 coordinate 28,957,137, forward strand.
AGACGCTGGCTGAGAATGCCAACCCAGTTAGTCAACCGTGACCCATGCCACAACAGGTACCTACAGGACCAAACAGATACACATCAAGCCATTGAAACATACATGTGCTTTAAGGAATAATTTAGATCACTGCTAAAGGATAACAACATCTCTGTGGGAAGATATGGCAAGAAAATTGCTAACGACAAAATGTTGGAATTTTATTCCCCGGGCCATTGGTTAGTATAAATGTCTGCATCCAAAGCCCCCAATGCAACTAGATCAAACCACTGCCAAAGGGTATCGGAAAATATATGATATGCGAATAGTGAGTACCCAAGTGAACAAAACATCCACAGCAAAATAGTTTTTCAATACTGACTATGTTAGAACCATTAGTGTCTTAACAATACAAGTTGATTTCAACAATGGTACACATACACAGTAGCTAAAACAACTAAATTCATGCAGGTGTGGCCTCTCTAGATGGTGGCATTGTATCAGCTTTATTATTGGTGGAATAACAGGCACGCTTATAATACTCAATAACACAAGACTGACCTGTTTCCATGATCAACAAAACTGCTTTTCTCCCCAGCTTTATCAACTGCATAAGCATTGAGTACTTCCATTGAGTATTGGTTGTGAGTTGCAGCGTGTGTATTCTTAACATAATCCTCTAACATCTGAAACAGACCTCAAAGTTGCTCAAGCAATGTCCTTCTACGTGGCAATCATCCACATGATCAATTATATGAAAAGACAAGTGCAGCTTAAATATTGTCCTACCTTGAAGTCCCCTTTTGTTTTATCGAGTGGACTGAGGATGCAACTGAGTGACTTGTAATGGGTATCCACTGGATTCTCAGAAGTATTGACTTCACTTATAATTTTCATAGCGACTTCTATGTCAGCAAGAGCCTGCCAGGGACGATCACAATACACACACTGTGAAACATGCTCTTCAACAACATATATATTTTTGATTACCTAGCAATTACTTTGACTGCTGACCTCAAGCAGCTGTAATTTGGCTTTCACTTCAGCTTTTGTGCGGATCGTGGGTGGTCTCTGCATTCTGCCACGAAACAACAAGAGACCAACAAGCCTTGAAGCTCTGCTTCTTTTGACATGATTTTGCAATAAGTTATAACAAGAGTAAAACAGAATTTAAAATCAAGATGCTACATTGCATTTAAATGGTAATGGAATTTGAAATAATAACTCAGGGTCAAAGGTCATGCAGAGCTGCTTTTTAATTGGGTCAGCAAACAAAAATGCATCATAAAAAGTTAAAGAAAAGACTGACAGCCTGACCAAACACATGGGGAGACGGATACCTGAGGTATATGATAAACTTTGCTGAACAGCAGAGATGAAAACATGCCATCAATATTATTCCCAATGGGTTAACATTGTACATTTTTTCCCTAATAAAGGTAATGCAGGGCTAATTCTGAGTTTGTAAGCAGCCATCAACATCAGATGGGCCCATGTGTAATTTTTAAAAGAATAAAAATGATGAAAACATCAGCCAATGAAAATAAGGAACATTTCCTACCCGAAATCATGAGGAATGCGAGTGTAAAACATGCTACAAGCATCCATCAATTTCTGCCCCAAGTCTCCTTTCTGTATACAGTTATCTATCACCTTCAATGCAGAATAGCCAGCTTTGATTTGGGATTCAGTCAGCTTGCCTACACAAAAGCAATTCCACTATCAAAAGTGACTTTATAGTAATATCAATGCAGAATATATAATTCACAGCCTATTCAATACACATTCGTAAACAAGTAGTAAAATGGTTGAATGGGGATTTAATGTATACAGATATATCTGTGTGTGCGTGCGTTTGTATAGGTGTGTATGTGGATGGGTGTGTGGATGTACTGATCCTACTTATCATTGCATTCTCAGTGATACATGCTTGGCTGGTGTTGTGAATATATCCACATCCAGACCAAATTTTCAAATTTTGATTAAGTATACAACAACAAGGAAATGAAACACCTTTCCTTGTTCAGTCGCAAGGGCTGTGTATACCGAAACCGATTAAATATTCTGCAACACTTAGTTGTTTAAAGTGAAACTGAAATACTTTATCGGTCACAATGTTCAAACTTGATATGTGTAACATATCCCCGGATATCATTTTCCAGAATTAGCACCAACAGGAATAAAGTTTAAAGTGAAAATGTCGACATTTGGCGGCATCCATAGCAGGTTTTTTTATGACTGGAATTCAACAATGTTTTTCTGATTCTCTGTATACCACCTCTACACATTGAAGGTGTAAACAAATCGTGACATTTACTGGTAACACCTACTACAACAGTGATGTCATCAAAACTGCCCTGTCAGCAACCATGTTTAAAAGCTTAGAAAAATGTTTATTTTAAAAATCATATTTGAATAACAAGAAATTATTGCGGGAAAAATATTTTCAGTGATAAATGTTACAGGTAACAATTTCAACATCCTATAACTGAGTAGCATAAGATGAAAAGTATAAAATCACCTAGAGGGGCTCTCTGGGCATCAAACTTCATCTCTTTCACTGCAGCTTCCATGTTTTTCACATCACAGATCAAGTTGATGAGATCCTAAGTCAATAAAAAAAAGAAAAGCACATAAAATTGAGTGAAGTGACACACCCAAATATGGGAGAAGCATGTGCTACACTCACTTGGAGTCTTTTGTCCAGTTTGGAGTCAGGAACCTTGATTGGCTTAGCAGGGTCTTCTGGTGTAGCTTTCTACACAGAAATCAAACAGGGACCTTCAATACAAGCAAAGATTTTTGCAAATCATGCACACGAAAGCAATCTTGAAAAGTCAATAAACTTGTAATAATTTTATATGCAACATCACAGTTAAAACAGTGTCATGAGATGGTTTCTTTTCAGTTATTCAGAGTAGCAGTTAATAATCTTGAATAATAGAAGCTTGTTATGTTAATGTTTTATAATGCACTACACCCCTGCATATTTGTTAAGGGTCATTAGGTATGTCTGTTTGTCTAACCTCTTCCAGGTTGTAGTCAATCTGTACCATGTCATATTTACCAGCAACCTTCACAAACTTAGTCCTGCATGCCCATTCATTCCGGGTCTTATCATAGTATCTAACACACAACATTAAGAGATGCTATCAAAGGATAAATACACCAGCTCACAATACAACATGAAAGACACCATCTTGCCAGTAATATAGGATATTGTGGTGAGAATGCTTATGCGTGGAAAGCAAATTACCCATATTTAACCAAAAGAGTCATACTTTCCACAGAATATTTTCTTGGCTTCATCGAGGTCAGGCCCACACGAGACAAGGTTAGTTTGGCCTGTCTTTCCAACCCGGCCCCATCGGAGCCAGACATTATATAGGTTCTTGTTGTCATCCTTCAGCAGCTGTATCAGATAGAACTTGTTGTTGTTGTTGCCGATGTTTGTCTGGAAAAAAATGTGCCATGTTGCTGATGGAGATTTAAATCTTTCAACACAGCAGACGGCTGAACCGGTCCTGTGACATTGTGCTTGTAAACAAAGCAGAACAGAATAGCGGTCTGAGGGTGGTGGTCATATTTAGCAACAGGAAGCATGTGATTGGTTAAAATAGAAACACTTCTTCATATTCAGTCAGATAAATTCCACTTGATACCAGAAGCATGAATGCGGATACATTTTCAGTCAAATAATCACCGCATCAGAACAAAGAGTAGCTAAAAGTGTAGGTATCCACACATGGTTGCAGTCAGGACAGTTATCCTGTTTCTCCAATTCTTTACAAGGTACATCTTCTTTCTAGACTTAATCATTGATCTAAAGTGATCATTATCAGACTGAGCTAATGATAATGATGTCATAAAAACCACCTTAAATGACCATGGTTGAAAACTTGAAAGTTGCCAGTTAAAAAGATGATTGTTTAAAACAATTACTATTGGAATTTTTTTAATCGAAGGATTTGGAACTGGTTTGGCAAACTTGTTCAAATATTCCAATTATAGTGACATAACATTGATTTGGACTCCATCTTCAACTTGTTTGCACCGTTCACATGCTGGGAAAACTAGCTAACTATAATTTTCAATTAAACAACTTGAGCTATAAAAGACCCGTAAACAGCCTAATAATGCTCCAATAACTTACCTCCATTATTTACAGTTGTAGAAGATACTACTACTTACATAAGCCAGTAATATAAGCATGCCACAAAGTGCGATTTTTTTCCAGCCCACACATAGTTAGTCTAGTTTTGATCCAATAAAACATTGTAGTTCACCTTTTAGGCAAGGCCATTCAAAGAACATTAACAAGTAAAACAAGTACTCTATCACTAACAAAACATGTTGTTTGCACTTGACTAATTGCATACACACATATACATATATATTGATGCTAACCTGGTTAAGCATGGCATCATACACATCTTTGCCCTCACAATGTACATGCGCTTTGCCCAGTTTTGCAGTGCATTCTGGATCAACAGGTGCTTTGCCTTTTAAAAGTAAGGTTTTCACTGAAACATCAAATCTAATCCATCATTATACATCAGAGTATAAACAGTTGTGTAAATTAACACAAATTAGTTGTAGACCCGGAAGAATGGCCAAAGAACTGCTTCAAAATAACTTGCCATTAAATGTTTTAACACATTGAGGCAAGCAACATCATCACCAAAGATACTGATCATCGATGATATGTGGTAGAATAAAACCTCCAACAAAGATGGACAGAAGACTAATCTTTGTGTAGAGATGAAGAAGCATTGACATAGTATTTATATATCTAGGCCATCATACATCAAATGGTTCTCACCTTTAGTGTCCCCTGCACCCTCTCCTGATGCTGATTTGCCAGACTTGCCTTTTCTCCGGGATGACCCCTTCCCTGTCTCATCAACCTCTGAAGCATCTCCTCCTACAGTGGCTGCTGAGGCTGCACGAGGTGCTCCACGCTTACTCACCTTGGTTGGCACATCCACTTCAACTTCTTCTTTAACTTTTGCAAGCTCTTCAGAAATACAAAAATAAAAAAGCCTTGCAAACAAAATGCCTTATACAGAGCAAAGGAAAGTACAATATTTTTACAGCAGAGTGAGCCATCAACCCACCAATTTTGTCCCGGCGTACATGGCGTATAACCCCAGTAGAGTCATTGGTCTGTTCCATTTTGCTGACATCAATTGAGTAGGCTCTTCGAAAAGCCTCTACAGAGACAGACCCAGAAGTCTTGCCCTGGTGCGCATCCTCTAGTAGGATAGAGGTAGAAGTGTTGTAGGGGTTCCATTTGCTGTGTTCATTCTCCCACTCCCACACCTGAACATCTTAATGCAACAAATCACTCCCAGGTTAAGCGACATAAGTATGTTAACCATTAACCAACCGCGGCCTGACCAGTTACACCTCGGTCAAATGGTCAGTTACATGTGATGACTCTGTGATAAGACGCCAATAATGGAAATATATCCTTGCTATCTGTAACCTGACTGCTCCCACCTGCATCAGACGCTGCCTTCAGGGCACACCTCACACGCCTCTCCCAACCTGTCTTCATGTTCTTCTGCACACTTTTCTCAAACACAACCTTGGCGCTATTGCCACCACCAATCTTTAAGGTGACCTGTAAATGAAGAGGGAAAGTAAAAAATAGTCCATAGTAGAAGACAGGCACTTGCTACCCTCATAGCTGAGAAATATATAGCTCTAAAATGAGCCACCTTTGCTGACTAAATAGCAAATATCTGAGTAACGAAGTATCGGTCAAAAGGTGATCTATTTATAGAAAGCATCTAGTAGGCATGGCATATGTCTAATGCAGGCTTCAATACTTACCTCTTTCTTTCCTTTGTTATATGCCTCACTGAGTGTGTGGTTGTCGGTGCCAGCGTACGACATCCATACTCCACCATCTCCTTCCCACTGCCAGGTCACGGTGTATCCACTGACGGTATCATCAACCACATCACTTGCATCGCCATCAGCAGCATCTCCACCTGATTTAACAACAATAACAGAACATACTTCAAAATAGCATGTCACTGCACATTATGACCAGTCAGCTGGCCATCACTGACTGAGAATGAAGCATATTGTTTGAGGTCTGGCAGATATCACACACAGTGCCATATGAAGCCTCTGATGGCTGTTATGGAGTTTGGCGCACGCAGCTACTTTTGGTCGGTTCAAACAATGTTGAGACGACTGTGTGCAAGCCATTGTTAACATGGATGGAGATGCAGCAAGTTAGTAGAACAAGCCACATATGAAAAACAAGCATTGGTCACGACTGCTACACACGATTGTTATTGACATGGACAAACAGGAATACAGCATAGTATATATATATATATATATATATATATATATATATATATATATATATATATATATATATATATATATATATATATATATATATACATATACATATATATATATACATTTACTTGGGGCTCAGTCCATGTACTGACAATAGATAAGTGAACGTCTGACAAGCCATTAGCTGTGTAATAGTAGCTGACGTAGGCATCATTCTGAACGATATTTGAACCCCAACAGTCATCACCACAACCACAAGCAGTTACCCTACGCCCCACTTGAAAACGCAAATACAACGAATTCTACTGTTGTTAGGGCACACATGTGAAAAGTAGTACAGCGTTCTATTAGTGCCACCGTGATCAGTGCTGACATCCGTAACCACGACTTCCATAAATGCCCGTCATCCCAACCTTGGCAAGGGCTAATTCAATTCATCAACGTTAAAGACACGACAAGTGCAATCGAGTGAGCCAACCAATTTAAAGACACCAAACTGGGTGTGAAAACAACATGGCAAGTCGGTTGATTGGCTTCCTGTCTGCTAGCTCAAACCTATCAGTGCATTGCAGAGAACCAAACAATGATTAACCAGCTGCATTTGGTTTGTGACCATAGGCACAGATGCTTAGTTCTGACATCGAGCGCTGGCCAGTGATGATAGATAGGGATTCATGTTATTGATAGAGTAAAGAACCTGTTGAAAACAACCAGCACCCATTGATGCGGTAGAGCTTCATGCAAAAGCAAAGCTTACCCCCATACCCTGCTGAGATTTTGCAGGTAAAGTTGTCAAGCAGCCCCTCTCGCATTTTCAAGAGCCATTTTGTTGTTGGCCAATGCAGCATCAACTTAATACTAAGTGAACCCAATGACTTTCAAAAATTTTACTTTACAGGGAAACGTCGACCATGAAAATCAACATTATCTGCATGTCTGGAGGTCAACAGCCCAACTATGACAGGCCCTTCCCTTGTTGCTTATGCCCTGAGTACAAGTAACAGTTGACCATACAATCAGGGAATCAAACTGTCCACCAGTAAAGCCATACATATGTTATATATTACTGACAATTGATAACAGATAACAATATTGTCCTTTTCTTCTTCAGTGTACCTTAATCAGTCTGTGAACTCCGAGGAGATGGTCAAAGAAGTTCTCGCTGAATTGATAACAAGCTAACTTTATTAACTGAAATAGATATCGTTATATGGTTTTAAAGCAATTCATGGAATAATCAATTTAATAAGTTTATTTATGGTAGGATCGTAGAATTCAATTTGTTCAATTGGTCCTGCTATTTAAGGCTGCTCCAGAACTTATTGTGTATTGTGCAAGCAATTTAGTCAGTGGAAAAACCACCACACGGGGATCTCATATGATATATCAGACCGTCAACCGTAAGTGGACGAGGTTACTTGCCTACTACGCAATGTGAATGTTCCGAAGTTGAATACCACAGCTGCTAGAGGCTCAGTGATGGTACTGTGCAAAATATACCTTGCTATCAACTACTAAGTTTTTTAATTGGTTTCCACTGTAGCACTACAGGAGGTCTATGAAGACAACTGAAACCAACGCAATGCAAAATCTACTATTCCAATTAGATACCTTGAACCTATAAAACCTGGCGAGTTATTTGGTTTAATTGCATGCTTTGATGGTGATAAACAGATGCAGTCCAAACTATTTCAATCAGATGACAGTTTGAAAAGCATGGTGGGCGTTCAACTCGACATCTTGGGGCACAGCCTTGCAGCGCATATGCCTTTGTTATCATCGTGATGGAGTAAAGACTAAATATGTCTGCTGTGACCCAACTGTATCAAAAACGTGCATACAACAAAATATTCACCAGAAAAGCTTTTGTCACCGCTTCTTTTTTTTAATGAATTAGCTATTAGCAGGACTTTGTTGACAGCTTTGAGTGTAAGTTTTATATCACAATACAGTCGTGGAGAAAGAAAGCCTTCTGCCCGCCCGCAGGGCTAATCTAGTTATAGTAGTTTGAATCTGAACTTTCAACACCAGAAATGAAATATGTGCACAGTGACGCTGCTCTTGCGTGATGGCAAGTAAAGGTAGGTGTGTCAGCCGAACCTCGCCGCAGGCGGCCGCGCTTGTGCCTCAATGTTATTTCCAATTTTTATTTAAGATACATGGACAGATGATGTCGATTTTCGTTCATTTATCAATCTGAGCCCTAATATCCATCTTTACACAGGGGTAATTCAAGTATAGTGGAATACTTTGGTCAAGTTATTTTCTTATTGAATGGACCGGATTTGTCATATTTTAGACTTTAAAATGTTCGATTTTGTCATGCCCGCACTGGGAGAGTGTATAGCATGCCTTCACATGGCCGACTCAAGATCGCTTATGCGACTGATTGCTTTGGGTCAAACAAAGTTGATTGTCGTTCATTTATCAATCTGAGCCCTAATATCCATCTATATACAGGGGTAATTCAAGTATTTTAGACTTTAAAACCACCCAGATTTACCACATCAAAGATATTCTGTTAACCATGTTTTGTGTCAGATTCGTTCACGGAGTACATCCCGAGTATATCATGAGTTCACCCCAGCCTTATATAAGTTGCGTATTGCCACGTCAATATTCATAACCATTGCGGTTAAACAATTTGCATTTGAATCTCTCTTTGACAAAATTTTTGCTCGGTGTGTATATATTTCACCAATCTTATAAAGGGTGTGACAAATAAGTTGTACTGCCCTAGTCTGGCCCTGAGGATTTTTATTGGTCTTGGAAGACTGCTAGGACATTTTATTTGCAATAGATTAGCATTGTTTGTCAATTTCATACAGGTGTCTGGTTGCAATAGTATAAGCATTGTTTGGCAATTTCAGACAGGTATCTGGAAAAGTGAAAAGTGGCTGTCATCCTCAATAACTTTTTTAATAATTGATTTAAAAAAATGAAACATAGCTTATTAGAATCCTCTAGATTATACATTTCTTTTGGTATAATTTCACTATGATATTCAAAATATAAGACATGAAAAGTGTCTGTTATCCCTTGCCATAGAATTATGGCACAAAACCGAGCAATACCATGGAAAATGACACCTCAATAACTTTTTTTCTAATTGACTTAAAAAAAGAAACATACCTTTTTGAATCCTCACGAGTATAGCTATTTTCATGCATTATTTCAACGAGATACAATGAATTTGAGAAAAAAACACTGACAGCCCTAGTAAAGGGTTAGGCAATGTCATTCAACGATCCCCATTCAACTGCATCTTATCCAATGAACCTCACTGGGGTTGACGCGTTTTGATCCGGCGATGGCGTTAGTCTTTTATCCCGAAACCACTCCACGAATCTATTAATTTATCGCTCACAAAAGCAAGAAGTGATCGGATTTCAATAATAAATAATGAATCGGAATAGGCTGTGTGAAAGTGACTAAAAAATACCTGTTCTCTTCCTTTTGGGCATCGTTAGAACGTGACCCACGGACAGAAAAGTTTTGTAGAATGGAAACCGATAGTTTTGCTGTAGTAACCAACTATTGTTTGATGACCGCGCCAAACACACTCGGCTGTATTTTCGCTGAACTCGGCATGTTTACAAGAGCATTATGATGACCGTAAACGTATCGTCATAATGATTCCACCAGGTTAAGGTCGACGAAAACAATGTCCCACCAGACTGGTGTTCGTTCATTTTGAGACATAACTGTCGGTCTCCTTACGCCGAAGCAAACTTTAAAGTTCTGGCAAGTACTTCCATAATGCCCTCTTGCGCATTATTCGGCGAGACGATGCGAAATGTTCAAGTCATGGTTCGTTGTCGCTTTTCTCCTGTCTTCACTGGCAGTTTCAGACCAAGTACGACTCGTACTGCTCTCGCCATCACAGTGAATAAGCCATATCATTCCGACTCTCGGTATTGTTCTGATGTGAGACACATACAAGTGCCTTGCAGCATTGTTGGGCCGTCTTCCTCCCATCTACTTACATCGCGCTCGATGTGTCACGTGGGTCCTCTTTCGAGAAATATGACATTTTCTTCTTCCCACTGCTTAAGCATCTTTAATGATAACACCAATAAGTTTATTATAACTTTACCAAGTCAAAGAATGATGTCAGCTAAGCCTCAACAGAAGAGTACGAAAACAGGTATATCACTGTCAAAAGCTGATCCAAATGCTGAACTGACTGTTGGCGCAAAAGGTAAGTTACTGATAATATTGTTCAAAATTTGACTTATATTTATTACAAATTCTTACAAATATTAACGTGTAATACACAAACACCAAACTATATTTTAAATTCCACGTTGATCAACTGCTGCCTACCAAATCTTGAGACTAAGTTACAAATGAATCGGGGGATTTGTGAACTGTGCTTTTCAGTTGCCAGAGCTGGCAAAGATGCCACATACACTGGGGTGGTTGTGGTTGGGGTTGTTATCACAGGTACAGCTTTTTTACTTACTCCTTTTGGTCAGATTTAACATACATCAGGTTCCATTATAGATGGGCTTTCTCTGAGCACTTGATTTATTAAGTAAACATTTATTGATTAGTATTTGATTTCAGGAATGATCTTTTATACAATTGGGAAAGAGTTATTCTCAGGACAGAGTCCAAGTGGAATTTACCAGCGCGCTTTTAAAGAGTGTAAAAAGAATGATGATGTTAGTATCAAATCATCTATGAAATTATTATTTCCTTATGTTTATTGAGTGTCCATACCTTATGAATGGTTCGCTCTTTGATTCAATGAACTAATAGCATCTGCATTGATCGCTTGTCTGCTGTTGTCCATTCAGATCTATGTGCTGTTTGGTGCACCTCTCAAGGCATATGGAGAAACAAATCGCCGTGGTCGCCGCCGATTCACTAGGTGAGTGGCAATAAACACGCTAGCATTACCAATATAGTGGTTAACAACAGACTTGCTTTACCCTTACAGTGGGAATCAACAGACTTGCTTTACCAATAGAGTGGCAATCAACAGACTTGCGTCACCAATACAGTGGTTAATAACAGACTTGCATTACCAATAGCATGGTAAATAACAGACTTGCTTTACCAATAGGGTGGTAATCAACAGACTTGCTTTACTAATAGAATGGTAATCAACATACTTGCTTTACCAATAGAATGGTAATCAACAGACTTGCGTCACCAATATAGTGGTTAACAACAGACTTGCATTACCAATAGGGTGGTAATCAACAGACTTGCTTTACCAATAGAGTGGTAATCAACATACTTGCTTTACTAATAGAATGGTAATCAACAGACTTGCATTACCAATAGAATGGTAATCAACAGACTTGCATTATCAGGTGAGTGGGTGCACTCCTATTGCCTAACAGACAAGTATGACACAATGTCTTTTGATATCAAAAGGCTTACTGGTGCATAGGTTCCTTTGCTTTCATTCATAATGTGAACATCAACACAGTTGGAGAATTAGGTTAAGACAGGTACCAGTGATTTTTTGTTTGATGCTCACTATATGGATTAAGACTTTGTGATGATTCTTTTCCATTGCAATATCTAGGAATTTTTCACTTCCTGGGTTGGGATGCGGCTAGTTACAAATATTTACTTAGTCAGCAGTGACCTTTTGATATAGTCAATGATTTGATGAATCATTACTGTTTTAGTCATACCGAGTTTGTGAAGGATGGCGTCAAGTGCATGAGAATGAAATTCTACATAGAGGGACCATCTCTGAAGGGCACTGTTCAGCTTGAAGCTAAACAGGTCAGTGTCCATATCCATCAAGTGATATGCTCATGTTGCAGAATAAAGAGCCACATGAATGAGAAGTGAGTAGGGCTCACCCAAATCATTCTACCTCTCTATTTGCCTGCTTTCAGGATGAAGGTGGGAAGTACCAGTTTAGATATATCTTTGTAGAAGCTGACACCGGCCTGCGAGGCCCCATTGTAGTTCTTGATCAGCGTTGAACATTTAATTCTTAATGCAGTCATTGTGTTTTATTTGGAATAAACATCTAATGTCAAGAGTCAGCACTAGCAGTGACTTTACTAAGAGTAACCGTTTGTGCTAGCAGCGACTCTATTAAGAGAAACCATTAGTGCTAGCAGTGACTCATTACTAAGAGTAACTGTCTGCTCTAGCACTGACTCTTTACTAAGAGTAAGTGTCTGTGCTAGAAGTGACACTCTTTACTAAGATTAACTGTCTGCACTTGCTGTGCCTATCACCAATAGGAGTGGAACCAACCTGCATTTTTAGTCACAAGGAGGAACTAACTGCTCAATAAATGGCTCTCTCCAGTAGTTGCTACCTGTCGATTAATGACTGCGACTAAATGTCCTACCTACGCTCTAAGGGACTGCCTCTTCTAGGAGTAGCTACCTGCGCTGGCAGTGACTTGCCCTGCTAGAAGTAGCTATACCTGTGCCACCAGTGCTTTCCTCCACTATGAGTGGCTATCTGTGCTTTCAATGACTCTCTCCACAAGGAGGAATACCCTATGCTATCAGCGACTCGCTCCACTAGGAGTAACTAACTGCACTATGAGAAACTCGCCCTACTATTCACTACCTGCCCTATTGGCAGTTCTCTCCTCTAGTAACTATATGTGCGTCAGTTACTCTCTCTACAAACAGTAAATACTCGGGTTACTATCAGTTATTTCTCTACAGGGGTCACTATCTGTGCACCAGTGACTCTCTCAACTAAGCGTAACTACCTGCACTATCATAGACTCCCTCTTGTACGAGTAAATACCAGTTCAACAGTGACTGTCTATCAGTGAATATATCTGCTAGGAGTTACTTTATGCACTGCCAGTGACCCTTGATTGGGAGTTTCAACCTGCGCTATCAGTGGCTCTCGTTCTACTGAGAGTAACTGCCTGTCATCAGACACTCCTTTTTCTAGGTCTACCTGCGCATCAGTCTCTCACAATTAGGAGTAAAACTTATTGCTATCAGTGACCCCCTCTACGCTATCAATTACCCTGTTTTCTAGGAGCAGGTACCTTTGTTAGCAGTGAGAAACTACCTGCACATTACCACAAAACACTATCTGCGCTATCAGTGACCGCCTCTACTACGAGTAAATATCTGCGCCATCAGTTCAATAGGAGTAACAATCTGTGTCTCCCTCTCCTAATATTTTACCCTTCACTAACAGTGACCCTCTCTACTCGGATAATTCCCTACGCTAACAGTGACCCTCTCTACTCAGAGTAACTCCCTACGCTAACAGTGACCCTCTCTACTCAGAGTAACTCACTACGCTAACAGTGACCCTCTCTACTCTGAGTAACTCCCTACGCTATCAGTGACCTTCTCTACTGAGTACTTGGAGTAACTCCCTACGCTATCAGTGACCCTCTCTACTCTGAGTAACTCCCTATGCTAACAGTGACCCTCTCTACTCAGAGTAACTCCCTACGCTAACAGTGACCCTCTCTACTCAAAGTAACTCTCTACGCTATCAGTGACCCTCTCTACTCTGAGTAACTCCCTACGCTAACAGTGACCCTCTCTACTCAGAGTAACTCCCTACGCTATCAGTGACCCTCTCTACTCAAAGTAACTCTCTACGCTATCAGTGACCCTCTCTACTCAAAGTAACTCTCTACGCTATCAGTGACCCTCTCTACTCAGAGTAACTCCCTACGCTATCAGTGACCTTCTCTACTGAGTACTTGGAGTAACTCCCTACGCTATCAGTGACCCTCTCTACTCTGAGTAACTCCCTATGCTAACAGTGACCCTCTCTACTCAGAGTAACTCCCTACGCTAACAGTGACCCTCTCTACTAAGTAACTCCCTACGCTATCAGTGACCCTCTCTACTCAAAGTAACTCTCTACGCTATCAGTGACCCTCTCTACTCAAAGTAACTCTCTACGCTATCAGTGACCCTCTCTACTCAGAGTAACTCCCTACGCTATCATTGACCTTCTCTACTGAGTACTTGGAGTAACTCCCTACGCTATCAGTGACCCTCTATACTCGGAGTAACTCCCTACGCTAACAGTGACCCTCTCTACTCAGAGTAACTCCCTACGCTATCAGTGACCTTCTCTACTGAGTACTTGGAGTAACTCCCTAAGCTATCAGTGACCCTCTCTACTCTGAGTAACTCCCTATGCTAACAGTGACCCTCTCTACTCAGAGTAACTCCCTACGCTAACAGTGACCCTCTCTACTCAAAGTAACTCTCTACGCTATCAGTGACCCTCTCTACTCAGAGTAACTCCCTACGCTATCAGTGACCCTCTCTACTCTGAGTAACTCCCTATGCTAACAGTGACCCTCTCTACTCAGAGTAACTCCCTACGCTAACAGTGACCCTCTCTACTCAAAGTAACTCTCTACGCTATCGGTGACCCTCTCTACTCTGAGTAACTCCCTACGCTAACAGTGACCCTCTCTACTCAGAGTAACTCCCTACGCTATCAGTGACCCTCTCTACTCAAAGTAACTCTCTACGCTATCAGTGACCCTCTCTACTCAAAGTAACTCTCTACGCTATCAGTGACCCTCTCTACTCAGAGTAACTCCCTACGCTATCAGTGACCTTCTCTACTGAGTACTTGGAGTAACTCCCTACGCTATCAGTGACCCTCTCTACTCTGAGTAACTCCCTATGCTAACAGTGACCCTCTCTACTCAGAGTAACTCCCTACGCTAACAGTGACCCTCTCTACTAAGTAACTCCCTACGCTATCAGTGACCCTCTCTACTCAAAGTAACTCTCTACGCTATCAGTGACCCTCTCTACTCAAAGTAACTCTCTACGCTATCAGTGACCCTCTCTACTCAGAGTAACTCCCTACGCTATCATTGACCTTCTCTACTGAGTACTTGGAGTAACTCCCTACGCTATCAGTGACCCTCTATACTCGGAGTAACTCCCTACGCTAACAGTGACCCTCTCTACTCAGAGTAACTCCCTACGCTATCAGTGACCTTCTCTACTGAGTACTTGGAGTAACTCCCTAAGCTATCAGTGACCCTCTCTACTCTGAGTAACTCCCTATGCTAACAGTGACCCTCTCTACTCAGAGTAACTCCCTACGCTAACAGTGACCCTCTCTACTCAAAGTAACTCTCTACGCTATCAGTGACCCTCTCTACTCTGAGTAACTCCCTACGCTAACAGTGACCCTCTCTACTCAGAGTAACTCCCTACGCTATCAGTGACCTTCTCTACTGAGTACTTGGAGTAACTCCCTACGCTATCAGTGACCCTCTGTACCAGGAGGAACTACCAGTGACGTCATTGATTCTTGCTTCAAGGAGTAACTTACTGCGCTATTTTATCATTAGTTATGTCAAGTAAGAGAAATCCACGCTGAATAATTCCAGGTGATACATCATTAGATTTGCTTTGAAGCAACTTGGTCCTCATGGGCGATGCCACTTACAGTAGGATATGCGTGTTCATAAATTCAATCCCCCTATCAAGCGTTCTAATAAAATTAATATAGAGTTATTAAATGTATGTGGAACGACGAAAAAACACTGCCCAATATGCTGTCAATCTGTGAAGTTATTATCAATTATCCGATAGTCTGAATCGAGTTGGATTTGAAATCCAAACCCATGAATATTTTTCCACAATTGCAGGGTCATTACATCCGTGATGGAATTCGGTAACGATTTTGCCATGTTTGTCACAGCTACTGCCATGATACATTGATCATAATAATGAAAATCAAATTTCAATACAGACAATCTTGACTTAGTCAATGAGAGGCTGAGTTACAGAAATCGCATCACGTCTGTCTGAATTCATGGAAACATATAGCAAGGTAAGTAAATATGACATAGATATAATCACAAAGCTGTGATCGAAAAGGTTACTTTATACACTAGCATCACATCATTCAACCCATTTAAAACCAATTGCCAATATCAGCTTAATACATTACCATTACGTGAATACAATGGACTATGGAAAAAAATGAAGAAACTGCACGCTTTGTAGTTGTGTTTGTTGTGCAAACGGTCGGAGAATGCATTTCATCATTTACATAATGACACCTTTGGGAATAACCCAAACGAGGACACGTTTACCACACACATACCCCCCACAACGGGTTGTGACGCCCGTTAATGTTGCATGCACATTCACTATGCATGTATAGCATTCATGAGCTGAGCGATGTGTCATATATGCGCTTCCTGTTGACGACCAAGGGGATAACATGTAGCTGGTATACTGTCAGACATCAATCACCTCGTCAGAGTTTAGGGGTGGGGATCAGCTAGCCGCGCACGACGGTAATATAAATATATAAACGTCGTGCACGGCTAGGGATCAGCACGATACGATGCAGTCTCCCGCATGTTAGCCCAAACTACAGCATTCACGTTAGGGATTAGTCAGAATGAATGATATTTGGGATGAAGCCCGTAAATGGGGAAAATTCTTATCATATTGACGGGCTATCACTTCGCAGGGGAAGCAAGTTTAAGTCAAGCAGCACCCCTACGGAGATGGTCCCGGTAAATCAGAGATAATGCAGGGAAGTGTCTAACATGAAAGAATATGATAAAATTGAATTCTGCAAGAGCAATTTGGTCTCGACACGTCTCTTACATAGATTTCTTTTTCACGTTTTGACATTAATTTCTTTTACAGTTAATACTTGGCCAAGACAGATTCGCACACTATTTATTGATTAGACGACTTAATTTACAAGAAAGGAAAACCCAGATACCTAACAAAGTACAAACATACATTGGTGTGTATCTCAAACAAGTAGAATTAAAGACATTCCCAGCTAACACATCTACGTTGTCACAACGTAGCTGCGACGTGGCCATGTCGTTGTGGCCGCGTTACATTTCTACGTTGTCATAACGTGATTGTGTATGGTCCCAGATACGTTGCTGCCACGTGGCATTTCTACGTGGCAGTGTCACTTTACAGCCACGTTTGTACCACCAAAAATCTACTCTAAAATTGCTTTTATTATTGATAACATTGCAATAAAACAACACATGGAGTTCATTATGAAGTTTATTAAACTAAAAAAAGCAATAAATACACAAATAAGAAAATTATTCGCTCTCCAAATCTGTGAGTTGTAAACACTGTGTAGGTCTATTCGTTTTCTTCAATGTTGATTCCTGAAACGCATAATTATTAAAAATATTACTTCTTCTTTCTTATGATTGTATAAAACTAAACGAATAAATTAATAATGAATGAACGAAAAATACTAGAACAGACCTTATTATGCTTCGTTCCACCTCTTCTCTTAGGTGCATGTTTTAGTGTTTCTGCTATCTCCACTTCCACCTCCGCAACTTTCGTGGTTCTGCTGATCTTCTGACAGGCTCCTGGTGCAGCAAACAATGTTTTAACACATAATTGCCTTTTTCAAATTTCATACAAATAAGAAATATGATGAAAAAAAGATTGTCAGAATAAGCCTATTACTAATTATCATTCTGTAAATAGACAGATCAACGAAGGCCCGCTTCCCCTTCCTCCCCCTCAAACTATAAAGTGACCATAAGTCTTTAGGATGCGACGCACCGATTCGCCGACGGTTGAGCCACCGAGTGAAACCATGAAATTGGCCTGTTATACAGATAATCATACAGTAATTTTATAAACAATAGCTTATGTTAACGCTTTGAAATATTATTTCTAGGACCGTCTATTTCCAACAACTGAAATGTTGTATTGAAATTGTAAATACAAGCTGTAGCACCAACATGAATATACAAACAATTGGCATATATTAGCCATATTTGTTCATGCATATCATAAAATAAACATACCATTTGTTTTTTTATTTGGATGTCTTCTGACACTTTAGAGCATAACCCTTCTAATTCTTCCACACTGGCCAGTGGTTCAAGAACTACTTCCTCCACATCGTCCCCAGCTACACTGCTGTGAGTCAAGGGCCTCAGTAAATGAAGCACCTCATCCAGCTTCTCCTCCAACCCCTTCATCGGCATCATCAACGCATTCTGTGTCGCTGCAAGGAGGGTAGTGGAAAATAACCACAGTAATAGTAATTTTTAAATCATAAACTACAAATTGAATTAAATTACTACAGCTCAGTCTTAAAATGTGAATGTGGCAAAAGTACAATTATTACCAATAATTTTCGGCCCAAATGTTTCAATGCTACCCGAACTTGAAGGGCATCTTAAGCTTGTTGATAAACTGCCAGGAATGACAATTGTTAAAAACATTTCATACACTTTGATGAGAATTTAAGAGGTTATGTTGTGAATTAATCTTTACCTCGTGTGTAGATTTCATAGATCTGGAGGCTGCAATGGCAAAAATTATTTGCATGGATAATGTTTAGACTTTTAGTTTGTATTTGGTTATGCGAGATATATGTAAATGATTTCATAAACCACATAGTATCACAAAATAGCTCCCCAGAAATAATTTACCTTTCAGAAATGGTCTGCTAGGTGTTTTCTGTAATCTCCATTTCAGAGCAAGCAATGAAATCTACATTACACACATAATAACAAGTCGCTCACTCTCTCTCATATATATATATATATATATATATATATATATATATATAGATATATATATATATATATATATATATATATATATATATATATATATATATATATATATATATATATATATATATATATATATATATATATATATATATATATATATATATATATATATATATATATGTATATATATGTATATATATATATTTAGTGTTGCGCAGGTATGTCTACATATTATCTGACTGTAGACAAACATACCATCATCAGTGAAATGGCGATGCAAGGTTTCAATTTCTCCCTGTGATTTTCCTTGATCACCAAAGCCCTGTCCATTCCTCATGACTATACACATGAATATAAATATAAATATATATCATATATATAGTGTGCCCATCAATATTACAAGGCACTATTTGCGGAGGGAGGGGATTGGGGGTAGGGGAGGGGCCAGCTAGTGTGCTAGCTGACACGTCTTATGCCACGCAGCGTTATCCATTGTCAGATTACGGCAGCCTTGAGCGAACAGCCCCAGAGCCTTGTGCTGCTTAGGGAGTAAGGCTACTTTCAGACTAGCAATTAAGGAACCGGGAACAGTGACCTGCTTCCTCCATGCAACTCATGCTTAATAGTCTGTATAAAGGAGACAAATGTTATAAGTACCTGTATTTGCATGTACTTTGATAATTGCAAAGTATAATAAGAATCAATATACTCACTTTGCACAGTTGACCTGAGGAGTTAGACACGTAAAGGATGAAGTCGCACAAATCTTATGCCGCAGCGTTCACTTGACCTCCTATATAATCCGTGCTACAAGCAGATTAATGACTCGACAGTAGCTCTTTTGAACCGAGCGGAGATTGCGCTGTTGGTCTGTTGGGCTACTCGACAGTTCTCCACCGCCTGCATTGTCCGCCTGCAGCCTGAGCGACCATAGCCAATTAGCATGTTCTTTGAGAGCCAAGTTAAGTATAGGGAGAAGGAGCGTGTTTTACGGGGATACTACTTAATTAGGTCGTGACCTCTATTTTGAGCGCCGTTTTGTCCGATTACTGTTACTTTTCGAAACGGCCTAGCTAACTGGGTCAATTATACGCTACAGTACAATCCCGTTACAGAAATCGATGTCCAAGCAAGTCGTGAAAAGTCCAATCTGGTTGAATAGATGATGCTATTGCACCAGACTCACAACGTTAAGGGAATGCTCCCGGAATGTCATTCTTACTAAAATCAAAACTGTGTTTCATTGTGTAGATGATCGGAAAAGAAAAGGCAAATGTGAATATAAACAGGAAAATCATCATGAATTACGAACAGAATATATAAACACAAACTCTTGTATTATGTTAGTAATATATTTCAGACATTTGCACCAATGGATAATATAAGAGCAATGATAAATATATAATCGCTTAATCGATTATCAGTTGGAAACATACAGCCTTCATACAGACTCAACATGTAGGACTAAGAGTTGTATACTCATTGCGTTTTGTTGCGCCTCAAGACCAGATATGACGTCATGGACACCCGAATTCATTATGTCTTTTTCACAGCAATCCCAATGGAAGCATTATGATTATTTCGAGAATCGCCACGTGAATGCCACGTCGCATTCACGTAGAATATCTTTCGAGAATTTCTACGTGAATGCAACGTGGCCTGCACGTGGCATAAAATTATTTTCGGAAAATTATTCAGATTTATATTTATATATTTTACGCAATACTTTCCATTATTTAATGACAACAACAATTTTAACTGATAAAAGAAATTCTGAGAACATATCACACCACAACGTGTCTGCCACGTCGTGAGCACGTTGAAATTCGACGTCATCTAACCAACACGTTTACACAACGTGGCAGTAACGAGTCGTGTTTGCTGGGTTTCTACCTTCGTCACCAAGTGGGCGGTATAAATACAATGTACATGATGTCTTTTGGAATGAGAAATTCTCAGGCTACATTCAAAAAAATGACGAATGAATATTTGAGACATCTGGAAGGTGTTGAAACGTATACAGCAGTAATTATACATTAAACTGGTATGTCTTTACTAGCTAAAATATGGACATAAAGTAGTTGGGAAGCAAATCGATGCTTTGTCGTCAGCTGGAAGGTCAGTAATTGATCTTCAGCAGGAAGGTCAGTGATCGATCTTCAGCAGGAGGGTCAGTGATTGGTCGTCAGGAGGAAGGTCAGTGATTGGCCTTCAGCAGGAAGGTCAGTGTTTTGTCGTCAGCAGGAAGGTCAGTGATTTGTCGACAGCAGGAAGGTCGTGGCTTGGTCGACAGCAGAGAGGTCGTCAAAAGGGAGGTCGATACTTGATCGTCGTCATTGAGTTCCTTGCGTGGCGGACTGTTTCGAAGGTACGAAATGTTTTTGTGTTGCTTCTTATGCTAATGAGCGTATATACATCCCTGAAAGGTTATTTGGCACATTGCTATCCATTATTCAATAGCTTTGTTGATTGAAGTTGTTTCTTTTATAATTAGTTAATTTGGGTGGAGTGTGATGTGGTCACAAAAACAGTATTAGGACCCAGAATAGTGTGACTATTCCTGCGAGCAGTGAGGTTGTGGAATCTGCTGAACCTGACAAGCCTTCCACAGTCGCGCAATGCGATAGTGAAACCTGTCAGCTAGGATAGCAGACCCACAGTGATGATATGTAGGTGTTTGGTTCATCCTCAAGGTAATGGTTCACTGATATCTGACATCTGACATATAAGTAATTCTTAAGAATTACTTATATGTCAGATACCCCGGCTGATAGGTGAAATGCCCGGGGTGAAATGGATTCCGTGGAAGGACCAGATGAATACATTTATAGCTTGGATAGTTGGTCACACAATAGAAGCACACTGGTTGTTTATAAGTATGCTAGTAATCTTGGTAAGGCGATTAGCTTTCGTAATACTGGCCATGAAACTGAAGATACCGATGTGGTGTATGGCGTAAAATAAAGATTTGTATGGCCGGAGATGCGGGAATATTGGGGTTTGCAGATGTGAATAAACAGAGCTGCTGCAGTATCCTCACGATGCATTTACCAGGAATACTACTAATATTGGTTCATGTTCTAAGATAAAACATAGTATTGACCCTGCAGGTGCAATAACTGTTTAAGCAATATCTTAGGAGAACACCTAACGGTTTCGTAGGCGAGGAAGAGGTGTATTAAAAGAAAAGTTTGAATGTGATGTTGCTGTGCACTCCAAGTCAACTTGAGCTTCACCAGTTGTCATTGTTATGTGTGTATGTATGTATGTATGTATGTTTGTATGTATGTATGTATGTATGTATGTATGTATGTATGTATGTATGTATGTATGTATGTATGTATGTATGTATGTATGTATGTATGTATGTATGTATGTATGTATGTATGTATGTATGTATGTATGCCTGTATGTATGTATGTGTATGTATGTATGTATGTATGTATGTATGTATGTATGTATGTATGTATGTATGTATGTATGTATGTATGTATGTATGTATGTATGTATGTAAGTATGCATGTAAGTATGCATGTATCCATGTATGTATGTGTGTGTAAGTATGCATGTATGTATATATGTATGTATGTATATATGTATCTATGTATGTATGTATGTATGTGTATGCGTGCGTGTGTGTGTGTGTGTGTGTGTGTGTGTGTGTGTGTGTGTGTGTGTGTGTGTGTGTGTGTGTGTGTGTGTGTGTGCATGTTTCACCCCCCACAAACGCATACATATATGCATGCATACACACCTGTTTCTCCCTTTCCATCGCTGGTCCAGTAAGATTTACAATTTTTCAGTCACTCGGGATATGAAATTTTAAAAAATTCATCCATTTTCACGCGTACAAAATTAATTGTCTTCTAATGTATGTAAACGTTTTGTCACAACTAGAATCCTTTAAGACAGACGTTCCAAACGGATCAGTTTCCAAATAATATATTCCCGTTGTAGTAAGGCGAGCCCTTTGAAATAAACACTCAGAAAGCATTAATTCCCAGTAAAACTAACATCAACCGATTTGGTCATTGTAGTGTTCGCCGCAATGACCCCAAGCAGACGGCCAATTACAACTCACCAACTGAAACCAACTCCACCAATTTACTATCAATACAACTGTATCACACTCAGAAAGCATTCACTCATTCTTCAGCAAACATGAATACATTAACTCCCGCAGCCTCACCTCCGTCATCTACACTTACGAGACCCTGACTTCGTCCCAGGAACAACAAGATAGAGCGTGCCGGTCTACTGAACAACAAATAAAGCTCAATAGAACTTCCATGAAGTCTTGAGTATCTACGTCAAGCACACCGAGCCCACTTCCAACATTTTCAGTGGCAAAGCCTAATCATCATCAACAGTAGTATAGAAAGTAGCGGTGACCACAGGCCAAGGTCTCGTCGCCGTTCGCGGCTGTCCACTGTTTTGAGTCAAACGGATATATGACTGTTTTGCTACGGACGTTTTCGCACACCTTCTGGGTCTCTCTTTTTGCCCATTGTTCATAATAGTATATTTATTTAATACGGTTGCAGTACTTCAACAGTGCCTTTCACAAGCTCGTGGCCTGCATCTCACACCCGCTGACAGGCTCCTCCAGGTGGTCCACTCGCTCCATCAGGTCATCGTTGTTAGACTCCAGATCTCTCACCTTATCCTTCAGTTCCACAAATTCATCGTTCTTAGTCTGAAAATCACTGACAACATCCCTCAGCTAGATCTCTAAATCCATTTTCTGTTCTCCCAGATAATCTTTATCTAGCTTCAACTCTTTTACACAACCTTTAAGCTCAGCAATACGCTCTTCGTGTTCATTCTATACCTAACACCCTCGTTTATTCATTAGGTCGAAAGGCTTGTTTAAGTCCGTGCTATGATATCACTCCGTGTATCGAGGTGGGTCGATGTTAAATACAGTCCTCTGGACGGTGTAAAAGTAGGAGCATAAAAAAAATTCTTATGCCTTCTGATGCTTCGTCTTTTCCACGTTGGATCAGTGCGTTTTTTCACTGATTGAAACTGTCTGGTATGCTGTGACAGATCTAGCCCAAATTTTCCCCTTCATTTGGGTATATTTTTTGGGCCTCAGCTAAGACGAGTTTAAACTCATGATCCAAGATATTATCATATTCAAGTGTTGTCGATACAATGTCAGCAATGGTATTTAATTCACTCTGCGCAGATCTGATAATGTTTTTTTACCTTGATGGTCAGTCGCCGAATGAAAAATTTCAAGCAATTCCAAGTAGCCCTCAAGCGGCCCCTGTAGCACCCAACACAACGGCAATAGGAA
>CM067342.1:28991231-29108731 GCA_034190875.2 Urechis unicinctus
AGCAGTGTGTATAATCCATATTGCGTGAATTGCATTTGCCAATGATGTATAAATTGCTATTAGGCTTCAATGAGTTATTTTCGTAGGCCACAAGTCTGTCACTATATTTATCAAGATTATTCCAAATCTATCACACAACAAATATTGAAATTGATTTCGTCACTGAACGGCCAATTGCAAACCAACTGAAACAATTACATGCATATAAGGCCAAGTTAATTGCGATCAACCAACGTATTCTGAGATAAAGCAGATTTTGTAGTGCAAATCGTTTTTTATCCCGCGCATTAATTATTGGCAAATTTGTCCAAAGCGTTAAATAACTTGACCCAACAAAATATCGGGTATTAGGTTTCGATATATGTGTTCGAGGGAAACACGTTAAATATTCATTTCCTTACGTGAACCAAGTGCTTTGCAATAGTTTTTCATTTCCTGTAGCACTGCATCTGTCTTGTGAGTAGCGGCCCTTCATTGGAATAGTTATTCAGATCATTATCTATTGCTACGTACATATCGGGAATAATTCTACTGAAGTGCCCGAACTGGCTGCTAATGTTACATGCGTCCAAACTAATTATCACGAAATTGTCATAGCCTCTGCAATTTCTTCTATTTAAAGCTATTAGTAACAGCTGGAATAACTGTAGCCAAGAGACAATACTGGTAATGCATTGCGTGATGGCTTTCGCATTAGGAGGAGAGAATAAAAATAAGGTTAATTGTACTGTTGGACCTTAAATCTAATAAAACTAGCTTTGTGATTAAACCTTTCTGCAGAAATTACGGATATGTGTTGTGATTCAAACACATGATTATGTCGGTGCATATATGTGATTGCACAATAACTGGCAATAATTGATTAAATATTAACGGTATTGATTAATTAAATATACTATTGCAGATTACCTAATTTTTTGGCTATTCTTTGCGTCTTCCTAAGGACGTACGCATCTTTGTTGCAACAAACTGGAGATCTTTTAAAGAAAAATTTGGTCTTGTTTAGAAATCGCCTTTAATCCGCACATTTATTAATGGCATATTAATCCTAAGCACATTCTTGCACATTGTCCGGAGCAGAGACTACACTTCTCGAATGTCATCAAGCAGTTTAATTTTTATAAACCAAGGCCCTCGTATCCAATCGAACACTTGAATGATTAAGCCTGCGATACATACTGATTATGTCACATATAAGCTCAATAACTCTCTTACTGGCTTCATGTTGTTAAGTTTATCGGATGAGTAATTAAATATAAAGTCACAGACGTATTGTCCTACTCTTATGCAATTTACCTTAATGCGCATAGGCCTTTCATACTAACAAATGAAGCAGTTACAAAGCTAACTTAAGTGCTGCACATTTGTAAATAGGAGGGATCGCAATGAAATATCAAGGCAATGAATTACAAGCATTGTTGACAAAAATTGCTTCTTGTTTTTATACGTACGTTACAATGTATGCGGGTTCAGGCCTTCAGAACTCACTCACCATTATGTTTTATCCATCCTAACTGATTACAACATTTAAGGGGGCACATTATTCCCGGCGTGATACACTGCCCCGATACCCAACCTTCTATACCTCTGTCAACATCCAAACATTTCACTGCACTGGCGTCAATATCAACTTACTCGACTTCTGTGCGTTTGATAGCTGCTTATAGCCCGAATGTTACACCAGACACACACACCTAGCATTAGTAGCTACCTGGGAGTCGACACTCTCATCAGCCTACACTGCCATCGCTATCTACAGCACCTGTTAAACGCTGATAACAGTCGCTGGGCATATTCCAATGGCATATTGCTCAAAAGATTCATAGACACGTGATTGGTCGGTTGATTGATTTGTGCTTATTCATTTTGCATATTCTTATACACATCTTGTAGATATTTTGTTGATGACCGTATAACATTGTGAGTGACAGTCTAACTCTCTAGCCATGTATGTTCTACAAACTGAAGATGTCCCTCGTCCCCTTTCACCCTGGGGTTGTACTCAAAAACTGCCATTGTTTTGGTAGATTTTTAATCTGAATCCAATACGACGACTTTGATAGTTAATGCAAAAGACCTTATGGTTTGATGGTTTGAAATGAGCAACGAATACTGCTTAATCAGCATGTGCAGCACGATTTACATAGGCTTGACCTTATTCTCTATGACACCAATAGGATCAATGCCAAGCGGTCAATGTGCTATGTGCCTTTGTCTTCCTGAACAAGCAGTAAACTATTCATGAATTATATCAGCAAAATGAGTCCAATCAGCTGACCTACTCAGCGAGGAGCTCGTGATTCTCATGGACAGTTATCCCCTATCATCTGTCACTGATAGATAACCTTCATGCAAACACGGTGGCAGCACCCTGATAGTTTTTCACCAAGTACTTCTATTTGACAAAAGAGGTGTTTTTTGGCGCGGTGTCGACATTGTTTTATCGCCACTATGATTGGTGAGTCCATGCTAATGCGCTAACTACTGATAGGATTCTATATCCGCCTCATGCTAAGTAGCTTGAGTGCAAAATCTTTTGCGCCGATAATTTGCGCAAAAAACAAATGTTCAATGAGATTAATTTCAAGGTTTGATCATATTTTTACTGTTTTCATCAACTCAGTATACGGTTGTAAGGTACCGAATGGTGCGAAGCAGCTTCAATCTACAAATATTGTTACAATAAACCCTTCGGTAGAGAGCAGCTGACAAGTCCCTAAAATAAGTAGCAACCAGCGAGGTTTTAAGTTAATCTTAACACCTTCCGTTCTCTCCTTCTAATCCAATCACGTGAAGCCCATCATAAGTTTGTAACATAAGAGTATGCTTTTGTCCTTATGAGTATGCGATTGCCATGGTTTAAACATTGCCCACTCCTACCCACTTTGATTCATGATACATGACGTAATCATTGGTCTACCTTGCAATATACCTTCACGGACCAGGTGCGTCCTTATACGTATATAACTGGTATGGCGGACTCTTGGCATTGGAGGTTTCTTTTTTACTAACGCCCTCTGTTACAGAAACATGGTCGGGTCTATATTTTTGCTTTATGAATGAGTCCTCGGTCAATGCATGTCAATCATTTTCGGGGTAAACATTATCGGCAATGTTGTGCAAATACTACCGAATGGCATGATCAATTACTGAATTGATAAGAATAATATGATGGCTTTTGCCTGCCTTCAAACAAAGTTTGCAGCATTCCTAATATGGCGCGATAGTTTCCAATATAAACCATACGCAACAAAGATGATACAGCACAGCAGTATGCCGCTTCACTTCTAGCAACAAGTTATTTCTACATGCGACTGAAGGCAGAACGGAGGCGTAATAGATCATTAATTAAATAGGCTGACAATAGGTATTATTAGGGTGTGACCATCAGTATTTGTAGCAAAAAAAAACCTGTTTTTAACCAAATCATGTTTAAATCACATTAGATGGGTTTTCTGCTGGAGCTGAAGTCATATTTAAAGTTTTTGTCCAACGAACACTGATGTAGAATGACGAACACTAGTCCGGGCTAAAACTTCAGCACTATAGGCCAACACTCGTATATTCGTTAATACTAAATGGCTAACGGATGTGACGTCATGTAGCAGGAAAGTGTATTCACTGCCATGATCTCCCCACAAAATAACCTGGAAATCAACTTGATTACTATCGCCGATCATCTGAATTTGATCCTTAGATAATAACACACCGGACAATATGTCCTAGATGTGATAGAGATATAATTCATAATCTTACAGAAGCGAGTCTATTATGCCTTTATATACCAGCATGGGGGGATTTGGCGCATTTAATAGACTCTTGTGGGTGAATGATGTTGACAACAGTGGTTGCATGTAACATTTGTTACATGTGACCTACAAAGATTACATTACGAAAATGAAAACAAATCACACCTGCATTAGACTTATGTAGAAAATATGTGAGTGACTTCATACATTTGTAACGGCTACTTTCCGCATGTGTGACCCAACCACAGGTGAACACTGCGATGATGGCTAACCACAGCACAGTGCAACTGGCATTGAGACGCTTTGTCTTAATCACAGGTGTCATCAGCAGGTATGTAGCGACACGAAGCAGCTATGTTTCCCGTGGCTGTGGACCTTTTTCCACTCAGTATAATAGGACGAAAGACCAACCTGCTAAAGCAAATAAAACCTACGAAATGTGGATGTGGATGTTATTATCCTAATGTAACGACAGGGAACGGAACAATTTGTCTGCACCTATATCATCACAACGATACGTCGGTATCGAAAATGTGATTTATGCTATGAATTGGCTATTGTCAATACAGCCAATACACTAATGCTATTGATATATCGTACCACAAACCATAGCGATATAGAAACTCATTTAATATGATACAGCGACGTCTGTACATTTTGTATAATACGGCTGTATCAAGAATGAAGCATCTATATTGAGCGCAATGCAAATGTCAGAATTTGTAGTCAGCTCCGTATCTTAAAATACACATGTGCATGATCTGTGGTCCAGTGAACTTCCCGTCCACTGGTGTCAGTCATCAACTCAAACGTGCAGACCCATCTGGAATTGTGAGGAAAATAACCCCATTTACAGCATCAACTTCCAGGCTAAGACCTAATGATCTAATCTGCTGCTTAAGGTTTCAATGTTATAGTTCCCTCCTTTTTCCAGCAGTTACTGACCGCCATTTAATGATCCCAATATCATACCAACCCCAGTATGCGTGAATGACCTTAGACCTACACACATAGATGACCTGCAATGTTTGGCAATAGAATTGTGCAGAGGCACAGCCTCGCCGCTTTGAACTTAGACTAGTTGATGCATATAGACGATAGTTGATGCATTTAGACGATAGTTGATTCATATCGAATATAGTTGATGCATATAGAATATAGTTGATGCATATAGACAATAGTTGATGCATATAAACGATAGTTAATGCATAAAGACGATAGTTGATGCATGTAGACGATAGTTGATGCGTAGAGACAGAGACATATAGAGCCCTTACGTAATATATTGAATGGGTTTTACCAGAGATGGAAATCGTCAAATTCTGGCTTTTCTTTGTAGTATTTAGTAGCTCTGTCATCCATGACGTCCTGTCTGTAAGTGAGGAGCTCTCCGTTTATTTTCCCGCCAGAAATCGACTAGCTCATTGTGATCGCCTGATTGTGATTGGTTGAATTTTGTTTGGCAGGTGCGGCGCCCTCTCTTCTGAGATTGGGTGTTCGACTCGTTGTGAGTGATGTCAGCTCGTTATTAAAGTCTGTATTAAGCCCTGTGTATTTCTTATTAAAGCGCACAGTAACACGCATCAATAATATTCGTTCTAGGTTCATCGATACTTGCAAACTTCACCTTATTTCCTAGAAGGACCAGCATAGATAGTAATCAAATGCGCCAAAGTTCCCAGAATATCTACCCAGGATTGTCAATTGAGATTCTATGCAATTACTGCGTGCATGTCGTAGCTGTCTAAATGCAGTAATTGGGAAAACGGCATTTGCAAATCGGCTTATATAACATTATGCTTGCTGTCCGTTTTATGATACATGCAGCGGATTATTCATCAATATGGAGTAGACAAAAATAATATAATCGAAATGCTAGGTAACATAATTGGAATTAATTGTTATGATGTATGATGTGAGCCCAACCTCTATTATGGAAACTTTGTATTGAAGGATCAGTCATATGCACATTTCTACAGCAAATCATTGTTAATTGGGGCCTTCTCTCAGCTATAAACATCAGAAGAAACTCTTTTAAAGAAAAAGGTGAGATATGATATTGTCCCTAAATCAGTTTTTAAAAACTCTTTCACGAAAATTTCGAGTATGTGCAACAGAGTGCTAGCAATTTCTTAAGCAGCACGATGTTTAACAACAGTATAACTAAAGTGCACATCGCTGTAAAAGCAGTGTGTGTAATCCATATTGCGTGAATTGCATTTGCCAATGATGTATAAATTGCTATTAGGCTTCAA
This sequence comes from Urechis unicinctus, assembly GCA_034190875.2. NCBI lineage: Eukaryota > Metazoa > Annelida > Polychaeta > Xenopneusta > Urechidae > Urechis > Urechis unicinctus. The sequence continues at coordinate 28,997,236 of CM067342.1, forward strand.
TGAGTTATTTTCGTAGGCCACAAGTCTGTCACTATATTTATCAAGATTATTCCAAATCTATCACACAACAAATATTGAAATTGATTTCGTCACTGAACGGCCAATTGCAAACCAACTGAAACAATTACATGCATATAAGGCCAAGTTAATTGCGATCAACCAACGTATTCTGAGATAAAGCAGATTTTGTAGTGCAAATCGTTTTTATCCCGCGCATTAATTATTGGCAAATTTGTCCAAAGCGTTAAATAACTTGACCCAACAAAATATCGGGTATTAGGTTTCGATATATGTGTTCGAGGGAAACACGTTAAATATTCATTTCCTTACGTGAACCAAGTGCTTTGCAATAGTTTTTCATTTCCTGTAGCACTGCATCTGTCTTGTGAGTAGCGGCCCTTCATTGGAATAGTTATTCAGATCATTATCTATTGCTACGTACATATCGGGAATAATTCTACTGAAGTGCCCGAACTGGCTGCTAATGTTACATGCGTCCAAACTAATTGTCACGAAATGGTCATAGCCTCTGCAATTTCTTCTATTTAAAGCTATTAGTAACAGCTGGAATAACTGTAGTCAAGAGACAATACTGGTAATGCATTGCGTGATGGCTTTCGCATTAGGAGGAGAGAATAAAAATAAGGTTAATTGTACTGTTGGACCCCCGGGGTTGGACCTTAAATCTAATAAAACTAGCTTTGTGATTAAACCTTTCTGCAGAAATTACGGATATGTGTTGTGATTCAAACACATGATTATGGCGGTGCATATATGTGATTGCACAATAACTGGCAATAATTGATTAAATATTAACGGTATTGATTAATTAAATATACTATTGCAGATTACCTAATTTTTTGGCTATTCTTTACGTCTTCCTAAGGACGTACGCATCTTTGTTGCAACAAACTGGCGATCTTTTAAAGAGAAATCGCCTTTAATCCGCACATTTATTAATGGCATATTAATCCTAAGCACATTCTTGCACATTGTCCGCAGCAGAGACTACACTTCTCGAATGTCATCAAGCAGTTTTATTTTCATAAACCATGGCCCTCGTATCCAATCGAGCACTTGAATGATTAAGCCTGCGATACATACTGATTATGTCACATATAAGCTCAATAACTCTCTTACTGGCTTCATGTTGTTATGTTTATCGGATGAGTAATTAAATATAAAGTCACAGACGTATTGTCCTACTCTTATGCAATTTACCTTGATGCGCAATAGGCCTTTCATACTAACAAATGAAGCAGTTACAAAGCTAACTTAAGTGCTGCACATTTTTAAATATGAGGGATCGCAATGGAAATATCAAGGCCATGGAATTAAAAATATATGCGGGTTCAGGCCTTCAGAACTCACTCACCATTATGTTTATCCATCCTAACTAATTACAACATTTAAGGGGGCACATTATTCAAGGCGTGATACACTGCCCGATACCCAACCTTCTATACCTCTGTCAACATCCAAACATTTCACTGCACTGGCGTCAATATCAACTTACTCGACTTCTGTGCGTTTGATAGCTGCTTATAGCCCGAATCTTACACCAGACACACACCTAGCATTAGTAGCTACCTGGGAGTCTACACTCTCATCAGCCTACACTGCCATCGCTATCTACAGCACCTGTTAAACGCTGATAATAGTCGCTTGGCAATATTTCATTGGCATATTGCTCAAAAGATTCATAGACACGTGATTGGTCGGTTGATTGTTGTGCTTATTCATTTAGCATATTCTTATACACATCTTGTAGATATTTTGTTGATGACCGTATAACATTGTGAGTGACAGTCTAACTCTCTAGCCATGTATGTTCTACAAACAGAAGATGTCCCTCGTCCCCTTTCACCCTGGGGTTGTACTCAAAACTGCCATTGTTTGGTAGATTTTAATCTGAATCCAATACGACGACTTTGATAGTTAATGCAAAAGAACTTATGGTTTGATGGTTTGAAAAGAGCAACGAATACTGCTTAATCAGCATGTGCAGCACGATTTACATAGGCTTGACCTTATTCTCTATGACACCAATAGGATCAATGCCAAGCGGTCAATGTGCTATGTGCCTTTGTCTTCCTGAACAAGCAGTAAACTATTCATGAATTATATCAGCAAAATGAGTCCAATCAGCTGACCTACTCAGCGAGGAGCTCGTGATTCTCATGGACAGTTATCCCCTTGTATCTGTCACTGATAGGATAACCTTCATGCAAACACGGTGGCAGCACCCTGATAAGTTTTCACCACGTACTTCTATTTGACAAAAGAGGTGGTTTTTGGCGCGGTGTCGACATTGTTTTATCGCCACTATGATTGGTGAGTTCATGCTAATGCGCTAACTACTGATAGGATTCTATATCCGCCTCATGCTAAGTAGCTTGAGTGCAAAATCTTTTGCGCCGATAATTTGCGCAAACAAATGTTCAATAGGTCTAATGAGATTAATTTCAAGGTTTGATCAGATTTTTACTGTTTTCATCAACTCAGTATACGGTTGTAAGGTACCGAATGGTGCAAAGCAGCTTCAATCTACAAATATTGTTACAATAAACCCTTCGGTTAGAGCAGCTGACAAGCCCCTAAAATAAGTAGCAACCAGCGAGGTTTTAAGTTAATCTTAACACCTTCCGTTCTCTCCTTCTAATCCAATCACGTGAAGCCCATCATAAGTTTGTAACATAAGAGTATGCGATTGCCATGGTTTAAACATTGCCCACTCCTACCCACTTTGATTCATGATACATGACGTAATCATTGGTCTACCTTGCAATATACCTTCACGGACCAGGTGCGTCCTTATACGTATATAAACTGGTATGGCGGACTCTTGGCATTGGAGGTTTCTTTTTTACTAACGCCCTCTGTTACAGAAACATGGTCGGGTCTATATTTTTGCTTTATGAATGAGTCCTCGGTCAATGCATGTCAATCATTTTCGGGGTAAACATTATCGGCAATGTTGTGCAAATACTACCGAATGGCATGATCAATTACTGAATTGATAAGAATAATATGATGGCTTTTGCCTGCCTTCAAACAAAGTTTGCAGCATTCCTAATATGGCGCGATAGTTCCAATATAAACCATACGCAACAAAGATGATACAGCACAGCAGTATGCCGCTTCACTTCTAGCAACAAGTTATTTCTACATGCGACTGAAGGCAGAACGGGGGCGTAATAGATCAATTAATTAAATAGGCTGACAATAGGTATTATTAGGGTGTGATCATCAGTATTTGTAGCAAAAACCCTGTTAAAAACCTGTTTTTCCAAATCATGTTAAATCACATTAGATGGGTTTCTGCTGGAGCTGAAGTCATATTTAAAGTTTTGTCCAACGAACACTGATGTAGAATGACGAACACTAGTCCGGGCTAAAACTTCAGCACTATAGGCCAACACTCGTATATTCGTTAATACTAAATGGCTAACGGATGCGACGTCATGTAGCAGGATAGTGTATTCACTGCCATGACCTCCCCACAAAATAACCCGGATATCAACTTGATTACTATCGCCGATCATCTGAATTTGATCCTTAGATAATAACACACCGGACAATAAGTCCTAGATGTGATAGAGATATAATTCATAATCTTTCAGAAGCGAGTCTATTATGCCTTTATATACCAGCATGGGGGAATTTGCGCAGTTTGATAGACTCTTGTGGGTGAATGATGTTGACAACAGTGGTTGCATGTAACATTTGTTACATGTGACCTACAAAGATTACATTACGAAAATGAAAACAAATCACACCTGCATTAGACTTATGTAGAAAATATGTGAGTGACTTCATACATTTGTAACGGCTAACTTTCCGCATATGTGACCCAACCACAGGTGAACACTGCGATGATGGCTACCACAGCTAAGCCCAGTGCAAGGCGGCAACTGGCATTGAGACGCTTTGTCTTAATCACAGGTGTCATCAGCAGGTATGTAGCGACACGAAGCAGCTATGTTCCCGTGGCTGTGGACCTTTTCCACTCAGTATAATAGGACGAAAGACCAACCTGCTAAAGCAAATAAAACCTACGAAATGTGGATGTGGATGTTATTATCCTAATGTAACGACAGGGAACGGAACAATTTGTCTGCACCTATATCATCACAACGATACGTCGGTATCGAAAATGTGATTTATGCTATGAATTGGGTATTGTCCATACAGCCAATAACACTAATGCTATTGATATATCGTACCACAAAACCATAGCGATATAGAAAATCATTTAATATGATACAGCGACGTCTGTACATTTTGTATAATATGGCTGTATCAAGAATGAAGCATCTATATTGAGCGCAATGCGAAATGTCAGAATTTGTAGTCAGCTCCGTATCTTAAAATACACATGTACATGATCTGTGGTCCAGTGAACTTCCCGTCCACTGGTGTCAGTCATCAACTCAAACGTGCAGACCCATCTGGAATTGTGAGGAAAATAACCCCATTGACAGCATCAACTTCCAAGCTAAGACCTAATGATCTAATCTGCTGCTTAAGGTTTCAATGTTTAGTTCCTCCTTTTCCAGCAGTTACTGACCGCCATTTAATGATCCCAATATTATACCAACCCCAGTATGCGTGAATGACCTTAGACCTAAACATAGATGACCTGCAATGTTGGCAATAGAATTGTGCAGAGGCACAGCCTCGCCGCTTTGAACATTAGACAGAGTGAGATCCATTGTACTTTGGATACACAAGCCTTTAGATTTAAATGGTACATACAAAGCGGACCCGCTGTACCCGCCCTATTTAGCAGCTGACAGCTGACACATCTCCTCATCCACGTCCAAGCGCAGGACAGTACAGGGGCATTCAAGGTGGAGTTCTCCAAACTGTTTGAACACACCGTGGTGCCAATCTTTACCGACGATAAACTTTTATGGTGCGCAACCTCCGGGTGGTGTTTCCGCGTTCCGAGTCCATTAACAAGGGATCTATGTAGTTTTCACGTGTACTACACCATTCGAAGACTTCTGAACAAAATGAGGGTAGCACCACTAGATGACGCTACATGGTCAGCCACTGATAATTCCTTTGCCAAGAGAATCTACCATGAACTCTGCCAAGAGTTTGGTGTTGCCGAAAATACCGATTGAAGAATAAAAGGTGGTAACCAAGGTCGAATTTACTTCACTGACCCTGAAACAGATGAAGTACGACCAATCATTCATAACGGGAATCCCAACAAGTACGAAGCAGGAAGAAGTGTGTTTACAAACTAACGAACGGGGTCGTTGTTTCAGGGTGGCTCGCTACATGTTGATTACATAAAGCAAGATACTGCGGGGGCAAGTACTGCTTGGAGTACGTACATACTGGAAAATTCTGAGAGGTTCACATCTCCAGGTATCTCACGGATTAACGACAGAATTCCAACCTATGTTTGGGCTATTCTTGGTGCTCAGACGCAGACCTGCTCACGGATACTAGGTACAGGCACATCCTTGGACACCCGAAAGCAGTTACAGGCTAATATTGAGGATGCTATCAACTTACCAGTTACCCTCGTCCGACAGCAGATAATCAAAACCTGTTCCAGAACACTTCGTCAAATGTTGGTTACGTTTGGTACGGGCCTTTACACGGCTCCGTCAGACATGAGCCTCGCCGTTGGAGAAGTAGCTGTGTGCAACAACTTGATAACCATAGCAAATGAGCAACAGCAGATTTGCAACAACACTGATGTGATATGGGCACCGACAGCCCGGCCACCTTTTGCACACACGGCCCAGGCCCAACCACACAAGGATGAACAAATCGTTCTTATTGTGGGCAGAATCACTATAGGCTTATTGTGCTTTGGCTTGCTACGTAGTAGATCACGGAGCATCAGGAAGATCACTCCCTTCAGCGCGGCACATACATCTTTTCCCATCCAACCAGCCAACTTAGCAGATGACTTGAGCAGCCATGACACGATGGAGCAAATGATCCCTGGAAGGGCAGCTGCCACTTTACCGGCTTGCAACTTTAGAGCGTTTGCCAAGGAGTTCAGGTCTTTTTTATCAATTCCTTCACACTGGGCAATCCTCAAATTTGACTTCACGCCATATGACCGGGCCATGGCTGTTGCCGAAGTAGACCCTAGCCATGGCCACAAAGGATATGCTAATTAAATAAGGGATTATACCAGGTGATATTTGCAAAACAAATAATGCCTCGATTGCATTATTTGTTGGAGGTGCCCTTGTACCCGCCCTATTTAGCCTTCCCCAGAGCAACTTCGTATTCTCTAGTCAAGTGGATGCCAAACGTAAACGCCATGATATGGCAATCGAGCAGCTTCAATATTCACAGGCAGCATGGGGAAAGAAGTGAGCTGAGCGGCTAGACTTCATCAATGAGTAGCTCAACTGCCAGGGACATGCCGAGCATACTTTCAGGGGTGTCGACGGCTCTATGCTTGAGTACTACCGGATTACAGGCAAATCCATCGACCCACTGGACTCTGAGCCCCAGCTATAAGCCTACTATGTGCCCTCAGATGGTCAAAAGAAAAGTGAGGTGACGTTCATTATCCTGGGTATGGCTGCGACTGGACTGGTTGCGTACAGGTTTGCTTTGAAGGCGGATGGGTTCAACCCATATTAGGAAAGTTCAGTGGGTTTACTTTGTAACATTTGGAGACTAGTATATATAACAATGGATCGCACGACTCGTCGCATGCAAACCATCTACTGTAGTCCTAAGGGCTATTGGAAAGGCATTACAGCTATCAAGAAGCTTGCAACAGCCGCGAGGGTTTCTGAGGAAGTTACCAGGGCTGTTAAGAATTACCTGTGTGGGTGGGTGATGAACTTTCATGGGGGTCACCCCCTCGGCAGGGACGCTCTGTTGTTCTTAAGAGGAGTTTGTAGACAGATGCGTAAAGTTCTGACCACTGAGCTTAAGAAGATTTTGAGGCACTCACCGTGAAGCTTCAGGTCCCTGCACCTGATCCTACTAAGAGCCACACGCAGAAGACAATGGAACATGAGCCATGCGGTTACGGCTATGTAGTTGTCCTGTGCGAACCCTCTGTGATGTACAGAGGACTAAACACTGTGGAGAAATTCTAGCGAGCTCTGCAACATTGAGAGCGCAAGATCAAACCAATTGTGTCAAAGCCTGCTCCCATGTTCATGACGTGTGAGGATAAAAGACCCCACAAGGCAGCAACCCACTGTCATGTGTGTCAAAAAGAACTGGGCGGCGACTCCGTCCGCAACCACTGTCACATAACAGGAAAGTACAGGACCAGCCCACAATGCATGCAACCTAAAGCTCCGGTTGAATCCTAAAACAACAACCAACGGTCTTCCACAACCTACGGGGCTATGACTCCCACCTCTTGATGCAGGCCATCAGTGAGATGGAAGGGCAGATCAACTGCATCCCAAACAATATGGAGAAGAACATATCCCTATCGATTTTTCCGCCATGGTATGAACATGCTGCGCAGTGAAGGTCGCAAGATAAATTGTCAGCGTGTCACTCTCGCAGGGAGAAACCGAAGTTCTGCATAAGCCATAATTTAACGTGTAATCGTTGTTGAAAGTGACATCAAACCCCAATATTACCATTACCTTTCCCTGTTTTAGAAGTCATTCTGTGTCAGATGGTTGATAACGGTGAATGTAGTCACCGATGGCAGAAAAAAAAAATTGTGATCCGGTCAAGCGATAACCTCAATCGAACTGCAGTAAGGTAGACCAGCACATACTCCTTATATCATAACAACCACTTGCAGGTTAATCGTAGAAGGCAGACTGCGATCTACCAGGTCTAACTGCGATCTAGCCCTACAAGACGTCTTACTTTCTCTCAATACGACGCAATGAAAACAAATTGAGATCGATTCGGACAACTACCAAACACCAAACATACCCAAGTGATGAGTTATAAAATGCAATGATGTTTTACGGACAATTTTATCCCTTTTTGGTGGGGGATTTCATCCATGGTAATTATTTATAGTTCGATCAATTTGGGAAGCGGTAAAAATTCCGAAACACAGCAACATGTTTGTTTTCAAGTTCAAGACCACGTACGCATGCTCAGAATGACGACTAATACTAAGCCCGGGGAGGGGCACTTACGTGTATAGAGGTAGTATCCATGTGCCGCGCGACCGCGTATGTTTTTTCGGCCTCTCGTCTTGTACGACGGGTTATACATTCGCATAATACCTTGTACGACGGGGTATACTTTTTGTCATTCTCAACAGGTACGGATTTTCGAGGTCCCGCGGCACACCCCTACCCGAGTTAGGGCAAGTGCCCCCACCCCACCGGGGCGCTAAGGCAATGCGGCGGGAAATCGCGGGAATTAATATTTTCTAAAATGGCAGACAACGTATCGCGATTTTTCGGAAACGAACTATCGATAGCATTTATTGAAGAATAGCGTCGAGTGGGGGTAAGGTTTTTGGTGCGCATAGACTTTTTTTTGTACAGGCTCTTGATATATGTTATTTTCTAGATGCGCAGAGTAGAACTTCAACCCAAACGCGTTTTCGCCGACGCGCGTAAAATGTTCTATCAGAACGGTATATATTTATATTACCGTTCGACCGGAGCTAACTGCGATCCTGCATTGCTGCCGCTCTGCACATTGATTAACATTTGTTCGTAGGCAAGAGCAAGGCAAAAAAAAACTTCGACTCTAACAGTGTCCGGGCTGTTTACTATTTCTGATCTCCAGATCCGGATCGTCAACCATCAGGGGCGAGGTCATTTGCCTGACATCTACTGTTCTGAGACGGTTGCCCGGCCATGTCACTGAAGAGCGCCACCACACGGCCTTGTTCAATTTATTCACCCGTCATTGTGTTACAACGCAAATTGTCTGCTGTTTTTGCTGACAATGAATTATTCCACACAAATTGCATTCATCGTTCGCCTCTGCGTCATGTCACCCATCGGGCATGACGTATTTGGTATTATTTAATGAGTCACTTTCGGATCAGCTTTCAAGGTTCGTACCCCGTTACTGCTTCGACTCACTACGAGTCGCTTAGCCGAGCAACTAACTTGTTATTGTCGTCTTGTCGCCAAACCACAGGCCACAGTGACAGTCACACTCACGGACAGCACAGTTACTAGAGTAGTAGAGACTAGTAGAGTTAGCAATAACAGGTTAGCCCCGTCGCACGGTGATCCTGCAGGGTTATTCTATGGTATGATCAGAATCTGATACTATTAGACTTAGCGAAACGGGTGAGTTTATTTTTGTTGTTCTCTATTTCTATGATTAACCTGCAGTGATCTCTATTAGTATTAGTTGGGTGGAGACTTGGCACGGCACTCGCCCCGGTGTTTTGATGATTTGATGCCATCTTAGGGGCCAGTGTCTGTATCGCAGAATCTTGAGGGATATAAGTAAAAAACATAGATTTTCATATCCATAAATGTCTTACCATCAATGTTACCTAGAGTGCAACAACAGTCATACTCCTTAATCAACAGAATCAATGAAATCCAACACAATTTTAAAATTGTTGTCCAACATGGCTACCGCACAAATCGAAAACGTGAGCGATATCACAGCGAATTAACTCAATTATGTTGCATTGTGGGAGTCGGCCATGTTGATTTTTTTAACAAAGTTTTATGATGTGCCGTATTTTAGTGCTCAAAAAGAACGATTAGACAAAACTGCAGTAAAAGAAACAGTCCTCGTGTCATTTTGTCATATAATCTTTCATTTTGTCACAATTTTTTTGGCATGGAGGGCTTTTGTAAGTTTTTAGTAAGTTTATCTGTCATTTTGACTTTGGAACCTCAGAAATTTCACAGGCGGCTCTTCGCCTCTACAGTTGTAAATAGCCCGGCGCTGTCAGAGGTGGAGTTTCTTTGCCTAGGTGAAGACCTGATTCCCACACCAGCCAATCAGAAAGTGGCAGCAGTAACCCTGCGCGGATGTAGTCTATCATTTCACCGTAGTTGGCGTCCTGTAGGGCTAATCCAAAGGCAGAATTGAGCAATCAATTAAAGCCTGTTTCTCTCTCAGTGTTAGTAAGGATAGTATTGAATTTTTGATAATGTAGACACCAATGTGACTGCCTAAAATACATGGGGGCATTTAGTGTTTTTAACTCAATTGTCCGTCTCAGAAAGTGTAAGCTTCTTGGAGTAAGATGCTAATGCTACATGTAAATGATGGTCTTACGACAACAGGGTTTTTAAATATCTGCATAGATGTGAGTGAGGCTGCATTGATGGCGTGCACTCCATGTTAAGATGATACAGTGATAAGCCTGTCAGCTGCATCAAGTGACGTGTGCCATTATAAGTTCAGTCATCACACTGATATGCCACTCTTCTCCCAACATGCCATTGCATTTCTTTACTAATGTGTCCCTGCTTACAGTTTACAAGTCAAAGGCTTAGTTTTTTTAACCCTTTTTCAGCTGATGATTAATGCAATTTATAGGTCGTATGGGGTATTGATGATTGTGCTACTAGTATAACCAAACCATTGCCTGTGTCTGCTAAGCAATCAATGGTAGTATTTACATATTGAGAATAACCGAAAAAACAGATGAACTATTTATATTTGACTATATTTGTATCATTAGAGGTTATCTATTGCTCACAAGTATGCAAATTTTGTGGGTATTGCTGTTAACACCACTTCGTTCTAGGTCGAATAATGCATTGTGTATTTTCAGGCTTTTTTTTAACTGAAAGGAAAAAATGGCAGGAATCGAATCACCATCCACAGAGACTGTGGAACAAGTATCCGCGGCCCCAATAACACTGGAAAGAATTCAAGAAATTCTCAAAGGCACACTTCCAGAATATACCACAACAAGCAAGAAGCCATGTAAACCTGCCATGGGCCAGCCTTCCATCTGGCTCATGGTAAACAAAGACCTTTCACAATGCGCAGAAGTTCATAGCTATGATGAAGTTTATCCTGGTATAATACTTGGTGATGCGTAAGTTGTTGATCATAGAAATAATGAGATTTGAGCACATGAAAGAAGAATAACTTCCATATTGTGATATGTTTGACATGACTTTATCAGGATTGCTGATATGACTTATATTTCTTTTCCTGGGCAGTAAAATTGCAATGGACAAGGCTGCAATAGGTCAGCTTGGAGTCACTCACGTTTTGAATGCAGCAATGGGGCAGAAGTTTAACCAGATCAACACCTCAAAGCTTTACTATCATGACCTCAGTCTTCAGTTCTATGGCATCAATGCCATTGATATAGCTGGCTTCAAGATATACAAGTTCTTTGAGGCAGCTGCTGAGTTTATTGAGAATGCCTTGCAATCTAAAGGTGGCTTATTTTTATACATATTCATGATGTTGCATTTTGTTAGAGACTAACCTAATGCTGTGTATAGTTTTTCCCCATTTGTCTTCACTGGTTGCTATTGGATTGTGACCGGATGGTAATTACTGATCCGCTAAAATCGCCTGGTTAATTATTTTCCAATTTAAGGATCATAATTACAAATTCCTGCTATGCTATTCTCCTGTGTGATTTATTATGGATTTTTGTTCATGAAGGGAAAGTCTTGGTTCACTGCCAGCAGGGCTTGAGTCGATCAGCCACTCTGGTTCTGGCTTTCTTGGTCACTAACCGCCATGTTACCCTGGAAGAGGCTGTGTCATTGGTCAGAAAACACAGACCAGTGCGTCCTAATGATGGTTTTTTAAAGCAGCTCTGTGATCTGAACAATCAACTCTATTCAGAACAGTGTATGGAAAACAGCTAGTGTTTGCTAAGCCATACCTTATGGAGAATAAGGCTTGATCATTTGTGTGGCTTTCTCATATATCATCAGTTTTTCTCAACTCAACAGAATTTTGTCACAGTGTTTTATATAGTTTAGTTATGTATCTTTTGAAATGTTTATTCTCATATAAACTTGATCTAAAGATGATATTAGATAAATCGACAGCATTGTTTGTGTGAGTGTAACTGTTATAATGCTATCTGTGATAGATTGTATCCAACTTCAAGCTACATACACATTTCATGTTCTCTCTTTTACCAAACACACTGTTTATCCTTATCCTGTCATCAGATGTCAAATCAATGTATATAGAGACTATCCCACCCTTACCGCTGGACAACTACCTGCTGTCTGTGTCATCAAGGTTTTGGCTTGTTCGTCTCATTACCATTTGCTAAACTATTTCTAATGAATTCCAAAAGGCTACTTATTTATGACAACGTGTGTTTTTGCATCATTATTTTTGCCAGAGTTTTGTGTAAAGTTAAGAGTAATTTTCACATAAAAACGTTATGAAATACTTATTCCACAAGCGATATCAGATCGTTATGATTCTATGGTCATTATGATTGAGAAGTGTTGGCTATCATTACGCACCTTACAAGAATTGGTGTTCTTATCCCACATTTCCTGGCAAGTAACATTCCCGCTTGCATCTTACAAATGTGAACAATATGACATCTAGCTTTCCTGGCATACATTGAACACTTGGTCGATATATATCGTTGGGAATGCTCACTATTTATTTGTCGGGAGAGGGGCAATTTTTTCCCCCTGATTACTATGTGGGGAGGGTCTTGAATTATCACACTGGATCAGTTGGGAGGTTGACAGCCCCAAACAACACTGATTGTGACCAATAGCTACAAAAGGACAGAAAACAATCATGAAACAAAATGCAAAGTTCGAGTCTGAAGATGTTGGGTCTTGATATGCAAACTGGGCAGTTATTTGTCAATAGATTTCAGAGCTCTTAAGAAAAACTCTATTTAAACTATGTGGTAATTGCGACCCAAATATACTCCTGATTCAAGCAAAGAGATTACAGCTTGCCTAAGAGGGTTCACTCCGCGTGGCTCTGCGAGAGATTTGTCAATACATAAATACGTTTAACGCACATATAAATAATGGCATCTTTTAATTTGAGCCGCAAAGTTTAATTTATTGAAAATCATTTAGTTGTGTCGTTCCATCGATAACAGTGCCTCCCTAAAACCATGAACCACATGCATGTTAGCTGTAAATCATCACGCGCTCTCTAACTACCTCGCTATCGATGTGTATACTTCCGCTTTGGTTACAAAATGTAGATTTCATCAAATCTTCACTCATTTAAGTTGTGGGTATCATTGCGCACAAATATAAGATCGATAAGCAGGAAAGGTAATTTCCGACAACATTAATGGTGACAGCAGCGCCGCGTAGCGGCTGAAAGTCTGAAAACTTAAAACTTTTTGTTTCCAAGGTGCGATTGCCAAGCAGCTTGTTAGGCGACCTCTTTACATAGCATCACGCGGCGGCTCACATATTTTCTTGGGCGCTGGCTTGAGTATTAGCACTCTCAGCGAATCTATATATTTCTTTATTAAAGTCCCAAAGCTGCATGTTGTACTCCTTTTGACACCAAGTAACACAAATCATTGTTAAAATAACTAAATACTACGCGTCTTGTGAAAACCAAAACCTATGTGATCTTTTATCACAGGCCAAGCTGACAAACCAATTCCTAACGGATGACAGCGACTCTTTCATCCGCGTGTATTTCGTCCATACTCTATATACCACACCGCGGGCAAAATATCACACAGGTACAGTGAATTTATTTCATTCAAATGTCAACCATATAATATCACATAGTCTTTCAAACACATGGGAAACCATGTAGACTCATACAATCCGACACTTTATATTGCATTAACTATTTGAAGGCAACTTCATACTATGGAGAGAAGTGATATTATAATGACCAAACGCAAAGTAAGCCACATTAGTTATTTTATTTTATAGTGTATTTTCATTTGTTTTTGTATTGATAACCCTGTGTTGTAATGTCTTAAAGACAAAAACGTGCCGCTTAAATTTTTCACATGTAGATAATGGCGATCAAGATCGTGTTTATAAATGTCAACGTACGGCACGTTTGACGTAGTTCCGTTTTGAATGAATCGCGACGCAACATTCACGCGTCTCCTAGTACATCTTGAAAGTTAACTACTCTTGGATCATTCGATTATTACTTCAAGTGATGTGACGTGATGACTGCTGATATAATATATGTCCTCTTAACTCTCTGACGCCGTATATTGCCGACATGATACGAGTTCATAGTACATCAAAGCCCTAATAAACTGGGCGATCAAAAGTGCAAATAAACAGACGGTGTACCATACCTTTTAATCTGTCAGTATGCATCAATCAGTGGCCACTTTGATCGTGTCTCGCGCATGGCTTATTTTTGCACATGCGCAGAGAAGCATTGAGAGCATATTTCCAAACAAAAATACACCCAAATCAAAGCGCATAATAATGGCGAACACACTAACATTTATAGAAAAAAATATATATTAACATAATGATATGACAGCCATTCATCTTGTGGTATGTCTGACGTGTGCAGAGCAGTCTCGGTATTTTAAATCAATTTTGATTTCTTTTTTCTCTAGATAGCTGCATAGCTTCGTCAATCGGAGCCTACTGTAGCATTGATGTTTTGATCAGAGATCTCTTACATGTACATCTACAATTAACATGATTATGATGAGAACTACACAAGCGATACAGCGTAGTAAGTAAGATATTCATAACAAAACACACAGATGTTTCTAGCAACTCAGACTTTTCGTTAGATATATTTGTTTTAATTTTACACATATATCTCGCGTTTTATGCAAAGAGCACATTTCACGCAAAAATATTGACCTCAACAAACTAAAAACAAAGGCATGTGAGGATACAAATAATGGCAAGAGTGGGCAACTTGTTGAATATTAATATAACTTAAATAATATCTAACAGTATTAAATAACAACAATAGCAGCAAAAAGCACAGGCACGTTACACAAGCACCGAGTGCGACAACAGTTCATCGTCTCTACCTCTACATATACACTGGTCACTGGATTCCAATAGATAACTATATATACTTTTGCGAAACGGCTGCCGAAGTTTCAACAAATACAATGCAATGTGATCGACGATTATTACTGTTGTCAAAATAAGCAAAATAATCACCGCACAGTCCAATTCATAATACGGCACTATAGAATGAGATTATAATTAATGTATGATATGCAAGCAGTATCAACATAGTGATGAATGAATGCGTATGAGTTGACGATCAACGGATGGTGGGTGACTAAAGCGGAAGCAGACGACATTCGCCTAGTGATGCTGAAACCGACAGCAGACGAAGCGGATGCGCTTCTTGATGCCCATTTCACCCCATGACATTTCCCACGTCCTCAGGAACTCACCGTGTCCACAGTGTACGTTGAAGCCATGAAGGTACTCCAGCGTTTTACCTATAGCATCAATCCAGCGAGTGTAATTGGCGCGACATGTCATCTGTAACACGAGTGAGACGATGATAATGACGATGATGACAACGATGATAAATCAAGATGATGGTGTCGATTATTCCGATGATGATGAGTAAGATGGGAATAGTGATGAAGTTGTTGTTGTTGTTTTATGAAGATGATGATAATGATGTTGATGATAATGACGATACCCAATGCCCCACACAATTTGGTGTGACCGGCTTAGAGATGCCCCTTTGATCAAAGTAACAACCCCGTTCCTCCAACCGACATAGTTCCATTGCTGTAATGCATCGCTTCCGCCATAGTCTCCTATAATAAAAGCTGTGCCTGATTCAGTGATGCGAATGAATAACACACTAAGCAAAGACGGTACTGTCCACACTTATCCCCCTCAAATTTGTTCGATGTAGTGGTAGTGATATTAGTCCGCCTACTCCCCCCCCCCCACCCCCCAACCCCACACAAATTCTGGATATTTCCATCGTCAAATGACAATACTGCTGACAACCGACCATCGATTTTACCAGCGCATTGAAACATGATATTCTTGATAATGTTTATTGATAAATCAAGATCAGAGTATTTTCTGGAATGGCCGATTTCTTCTAAGATGGTTATCTGAAGTCATGTATTTTATCAAACTGATAGAATCAACAACTTATCAAAGAGCTTTTACCAATGATGCAGAGTCTCTATTAAGAGCTCTTGGACTTGTTCTGTGACGAAGACCAGCAACGCTCGGATGCGCCGAGAGCGCGCGTCACCTGATGTGCTGGTCGATTTAGGTTTAGTTGCTAAGACAACGAACTTCTTACATCTGGAATCGATTTACCTGGTTGGTATATGAACGATAAACCTCCCCCATGACGTGGTTAAGTTTCATGAGCTAATTATTCTATGTGTTATGTTGAAATAAATTATAAAATAATATTTAAGAGCACATGACGTATGCTGACTGTAAAACAACCCTGAAGTACATGTGTGCAAACCATTTGACTGAGATAAAAACCAATTACGAGATCTGGAGATCGGCCATTTAATAAATAAATTGTCCTGTGTAAGTGGAACCAAATCACAGCATACAACAACTGTGGATATGCTTTTGTATAAGACATGCACTCATTGACCCAATCAAGATCAATAAGCAATACCGAATAAGTAATAGCTGAACGAAACATAAGTTATTCAGATCAGAGATGGGATTATAGAGAGCAGTTTTCCAAAAACACGAAAGCCAAAGGCTGAGTTTATCGGCCTCAACCAGATCCTCTACGCTTGTTTGCCATTGACAGGAACCCCCCCCCCCCCCCCCCCCCCCCCCCCCCCCCCCCCCTTGAAAATGCATTTAGCTTCTATAAATAACCGGCCGACTGGTCATTACTCGTGGTCAGGTTTAGTACACACTGTTTTCGGACAATTTCGGGATCGATTTCTCCCAGACCATTGCACGCTAACCACCTACATGGCCCATGGCTGTGGTGAGGTGGTGGGTGTATGTGTTCGTAAGTGTATGTGTGTATGTATGCGTTTGTTGGGGGGTGAGAGCTGACCAGCCTGCGTTTGTAACAGAACGATCCCACAATACATTGCCCAGAAAAATGCGCATATCTGCGAATGAGTCTGTAGCTATAAATGTGACACAGAGGCGAGTCTGTGCTTACCTTTGGTGCTGTTCGTCTGTAATGATTGACCAGTTCCACCTGTGATTGGAGCGATCCCACTTGCTCGCCAAGCCGAGCCACCTCTTGCCGCAGTGCCTCCATTTCATCCATAGCTCCGACCACTTGCCCCTCCAGCGAGTGAACTTCACGTTGTAGGTTCTCGTCAAATGGGGAGCTGTCTTGGTTTGAGGTCATGGCCTGGTCTGCGCTCGGCTGTACATGTCTGTCGGGATGTGAGGCACGGCGGTTTGGGAAACCAATCACGGGTTTCTGCTGACACAACGAATATCAAAACTCAAAGAACAATAATTCTGCTTACGAAATAGGACTCACACTTAAGGAAACAACAATTCTTCTTATACTTCAGAACTCACAGATAATCAAACAACAATTCTGCTTATACAACAGAACTATAAGAGAACAATCATTTTGCTTGTACAACATAACTCTCAGAGAAGTATCATTCTGCTTATACAACAGAACGCACAGACAAACAAACAATCTTTCTGATGTTATAACAGAGTTAGGCGCGCGTTCATTCTGCTAACAAAACAGAACTATCGACTAAGCTAAAAGAACAGCCATTTCTGCAATCAAAGAGGTATTATAGTACAAAAAACGATCACGGATTTACTGGAAGAGTAATAACATGAATTGCTAAATAACGGTTCTGGTAGCGCAAACGATTTTGCAGCTCAGGGAGCATGAAACTCAATTTTTCACACCGAATTGAGAAAGTAACGAATTAAGAATTCGAATACCAAAAAGACGTGCATATGATCAGTTTTGTTTGGGTCGTTTTGAAAAATGATTTAACGCATTTAATTCAGCAACAAATGTGGAGGATGTTATTTTTTATATGAAGTATTGCACGAAGTGGTAGCGATACTGTTCATACTATGTAACATAAGTTAAGTTTAACTTCATTCTATGCGCGCTGGATCTACATCAACTAGTTTGACAGGTTGTAGTACCATCCCCACGGGCTCTTCTCATTTAACTGCAAATGAAATAAGCTTCACAGTAGCTATGTTTGACGCTTCATTGTGATTTTAACATTCGTTCCATAATAACACACCGAGTGTTATATATCATCGGTCGCGTCAAGCCCATAGGCGTTTCTTAGATCAGCAGGGACGTACCCACCGTATTCTCCCAATTTCAAGCTGCCCTGCACGTCTACTCTTGTTTCGTATAAAACGATGGGTCCTTTCACAGAAAGCTACTTTTTAAGACGCCGCGGTAGGTACAGCAGAATGTCGTCTGCGGAGGGAGATCATCAAATGATTTACATTCTTCACAATTGCACCTCCTGAATTATCGCGAATGTATTTTTATCTTCTCTTTGTTAAAAATGTTATGTGCCTTTGATAAATGGCTCGTTTCAATGGCCTTGTGTCCGTGTTTTCACGAACGAAATTAACAAACATTGAAAATGGCATCGAAATTACGATTTATCGTTTAGTTTATGGACACTCCTTGTGTATTCACATCAATGGAGAAACCCCTGCAAAAAACAGTCGCCTCAATTCGAAGAAAACTTTCAGACCATAAAGCTCACGTGCGCTACCTCAGCCAATAGCATGCCTCGAGCGTAAGACATTGGGATAGGGCTTGGGGTTTTGAAAATGGAGGGTATCATATAATTCGGTTTTTCCCCATTAAACCAACGAATAACTAAAAATGGCCAGTGTACTGTTCCGCGGAAGGATACATCTGACGTAAAAACATGTGAAATACTAGGTGCTACTTACGGGACGATGACCACTGGGCCAAGGAAGAGCTCGCCCTCGGCAGGGACTGATGAGCTGTAGAAGAAGTATGGCACAAAAGCTGCAGATGGTCAGCTGTCTGGATTGATCTGGGTATAGCGGCAGGCGCATAGTGGGGAAGGTGTTTCTACAACAGAGAAAAACATATATATAGAGGAACCTAGACATACTCCCACGCACATACACACACATACACACACACACACACACACACACACACACACACACACACACACACACACACACACACACACACACATATATATATATATATATATATATATATATATATATATATATATATATATATATATATATATATATATATATATATATATATATATATAAGCATATAAGTGTACGATTGCAGCTGAACCCAAGATATGGTGAACAATTAAGATATTTCAAAATATTTGAATGGCAGGAGCTGTGCGAATCGGAATGATGGGGATTTCAAGTGTGAACAAGCAGAGCATCTCCAGCATCCTCACGATGCATTTGTCGGGAATATAATACTTATATTGGTTCATGTTTTAAGATAAAACATAGTATTGACATTGCAGGTGCAATAACTGTTAAGCAAGATCTTAGGAGAACGCCTAAAGGTTTCGTAGGCGAGGAAGAGGTGTATTAAAAGAAAAGTTTGAATGTGATGTTGTTGTGCACTCCAAGTCAACTTGAGCTTCACCAGTTGTCATTGTTATGTGTGTATGTGTATGTATGTATGTATGTATGTATGTATGTATGTATGTATGTATGTATGTATGTATGTATGTATGTATGTATGTATGTATGTATGTATGTATGTATGTATGTATGTATGTATGTATGTATGTATGTATGTATGTATGTATGTATGTATGTATGTATGTGTATGTATGTATGTATGTACGTACGTACGTACGTACGTACGTACGTATGTATGTATGTATGTATGTATGTATGTATGTATGTATGTATGTATGTATGTATGTATGTATGTATGTATGTATGTATGTATGTATGTATGTATGTATGTATGTATGTATGTATGTATGTATGTATGTATGTATGTATGTATGTATGTATGTATGTATGTATGTATGTATATATGTATGTATGTTTGTATGTATGTATGTAAGTATGCATGTATGTATATATGTATGCATGCATGTATGACTGTATGTTGATATAAATGTGAGTAAACATATAGGAGTGTGTGAATATTTGAACGATTTCATTCCTCAATGTGGTTTTTGCCTACAAATCAATATTTGTATCAGCGTGTGAACATGGTTTCACATAAGTGGGGATAAATTGATTTCGCATATATCATTACCAATATCAGGCCGTCTAATCAAGTCAAGGGATAACATGCCCTATCTTTTCGCACATCCATCAAACCTTCACAACCCTCACCTCCATCCTCTTGCCGCAAGCATTCCCCACCCCATTCGTCGCGAGGATACCAACCAAACCCGACTCGACAGAGGGCGCTCGTGGCAAGTTGTGAAGTCGGGTTATTAATGAGGCCGCGCAATAGAGCTATCAACGCCTGATCGCCCGGACCACCCTCTCCACTCCGAACAAAAACCTCGACTATCACCTCAAAAGTCCCACCCAAGACACGGCGGATGGTTTTTCATGAGTTACTTGAGTTTTTGCGTTTGTCGAGGAGTCCTTTTGAAGTAAGAGCGTTTGTGCCACCGTCGCAGCAGACCACACGTGTATCGTTGTCTGAGTTATAGGCGGAAACATCTTATTTACAATGGTCTTCTGGCATCTACCCAAACTCTAACCAGAAAGCTTGTCTGGTATCGGGGATCGTCAAGTTCGTTGTCCCGCATTGTCACTTCATACTATCAACAATTTCTTTCATTTTGTCGCTTGAAAGGTGTTATTGAGCATATTTCGTCTGTATATTATGCATCTCTCGGTAATCTCATTCGATTGAATGCTATGTTATGGTGCTAGATTTTACCCCAAGCCAACATGATTGTTATTTGACAACTCTAAAGATGACCACAAATTATTCAACTGACGATACAGGAAACTTCACTAACTCATTGGATAGGCTAGAGTTTGATCTTTGAGCGCTGCTATAAATGGTCTTAAGACATAGTTGGCGAAAAACTATCAATGTTAAACCATGGACTGTCTAAAGAATATGTAGAATTGTTTACTATTTTGAATAGTGCTATTTCGTCTGTGAGTAGATCAAACTAACAGGTTGATTCAACATGTTAATTTACACATACTGTTTAAAATATAGCGCCGGATCTCGAGATGACATCATTATCAATGCGTGTATCTTTTATCCAGTAAGAAGACTAGATTGTTAATTCTGTCGGTCACAGGGGTAGCACAAACACCATACATTCACAAGGTGACGATACGAAAGATGTTTCAATCGTTCCTCACGACGGCAACAGCTTTCTAACTGCTTAATCTACACCTTATCTCATATAACCATGCACTTTTTGTTTACCTAGTATATCTAACGCACTTAAGTTAAAAGGACAAATCAAATGGATTAGTGCAGCAATAAAATATTTAGATATGTAATAATGGTGCAATCATCTCAACATTTAACACATTTATTTTAAGTCTGCATATTGTAATCTCATCAGCTCCCCGTGACTATATATATTCCTACCAGGCATTAACATTTGACGGAGGAATAGCCACATGAGAAGTGAAAGTCTCACCTGAAATTCTAAGACTCACAGTGGCGGCGTCACTAGGAATGTTACATTAATTCAACGAGTAGATGAGGCGACAATGTTGCCACATGAATTGGCCCAATGATTAGACATATCTCCATGGTATCAGAGGTAAAATCATTGATGCTGACACCCATATATCAGCGGAGTCATGGTACATCATTAATACTGACACCCATATGCCCATGTTATGAGCGTATTCGTGGTACATCATTGATGCTGACACCCATATGTTCATGGTATCAGTGGAGTCATAATAAATCATTGATGCTGACTGAAACCCATGCAAATATTTTGCATATGAAATAAAACTTTCATTGAACCACAAGAAATAGAGGAAGAACATCCAGAAAGAAAGTCTAGAAATAAAGAAAGAAAGAAAGAAAGAAAGAAAGAAGGGAGAAAGGAATGAAGGAAGGAAGGAAAGAAGGAAGGAATGAAGGAATGAAGGAAAGAAGGAGTGAAATAGAACTTTGCTATATCCGAGAAGAAATGACATATCAGACATGTTAGTATTTAAACAACACTAGTTCAAGCCATTCATTATTGCTGGAATACTATTTATATATATTATTTGTTTACATTAAACTGTTATTCTTGGGTCCATAGAACTAAAAACAAAACCGATCTTTAACATGACAATGGCATGTACAGTGTGGTGTAAACGGAAACATTACACATATGTGGAAGATGTAGCTCACAAATATACACGGAGAGCACCAAGTATATAACACCAGAGTGGAAAACAAATTGAAATCGTATTACGAAAGGGTTGACGGGCCTATTCCAAGGGACCGAAGCCTCAATATGATATCTCAAGGTTTCAGAGAAATACATTTTGACAGGGTCAGGTAAAACTCTTGATTTGAAGGATAGATGATACGGCCGAATGGCCGCGGAACAGATCTATTTTGTGTGTTGTAGTGCTGCATAGCTATAGTATGTTAATCATACCAGGACAAGTATCCCGTTTACACCCAGTCATAGCCAGTTACCATTCAATGAACATACACTGACCATAGGCAAATAGACCATGCACTGAGCACACACTCAGCCTTAGTCAGATAAACCATGCACTGAACATACACTCAGCCTTAGTCAGACAGACAATGCACTGAACATACACTCAGCCTTAGTCAGACAGACAATGCACTGAACATACACTCAGCCTTAGTCAGATAGACCATGCACTGAACATACACTCAGCCTTAGTCAGATAGATCATGCACTGAACATACACTCAGGCTTAGTCAGATAGACCATGCACTGAACATGCACTCAGCCTTAGTCAGATAGACCATGCACTGAACATACACTCAGGCTTAGTCAGATAGACCATGCACTGAACATGCACTCAACCTTAGTCAGATAGACCATGCACTGAACATACACTCAGCCTTAGTCAGATAGACCATGCACTGAACATACACTCAGCCTTAGTCAGATAGACCATGCACTGAACATACACTCAGCCTTAGTCAGATAGACCATGCACTGAACATACACTCAGCCTTAGTCAGATAGACCATGCACTGAACATACACTAAGCCTTAGTCAGATAGACATAACACATACACTGATCCATGAACTGATACCTAGAAAGAGAGGTCAAACATTGAAATACTCTCAGCTTCTGTCAGGTAAGCCAAGCAGTGACCATATATTGAGGACCAAGCACTGAAGGCACACTCACCCCTGGACAGATTGACTAAAGACCATACAAACAGCGAGCTCAAGTCACTTAGAAAATTGTCTGAGAATATATTGATGCCCTGGCAAATAAACCAAGCACTAAATAATCACTGAAACTTAGACAGATAGACCAAGCATTTAACACTCTTCACTGCCATATATTGAGGACCAAGAAACTGAATGCAACTAAGCACTGAACAATCACTGATCCCTGGACACAGATACCAAGCACTGAACAATCACTGATCCCTGGACACAGATACCAAGCACTGAACAATCACTGACCCCTGGACACAGATACCAAGCACTGAACAATCACTGATCACTGGAGACAGATACCAAGCACTGAACAATCACTGATCCCTCGACACAGATACCAAGCACTGAACAATCACTGATCACTGGAGACAGATACCAAACACTGAACATTCACTGATCCCTGGACATAGAGGCCAAGTATTAAGAATTATCTGATCGCTGTACATAGGGGCCACTGATCATACACTGATCCCTAGACATAGAGACAGAGCACTGATCATTATGTGAGGCCCAGCACTAAATATTCGCTGATCACAGGACATATGGGACAAGCATTAAACATTCACATAGCGACCAAGCACTGATCATTCTGTGAGGCCAAGCACTAAGCATTCACTGATCCCTGGACACAGAGACCAAGTACTGAACATTCACTGATCCCTGGACACAGAGACCAAGCACTGAACATTCACTGATCCCTGGACACAGAGACCAAGCACTGAACATTCACTGATCCCTGGACACAGAGACCAAGTACTGAACATTCACTGATCCCTGGACACAGAGACTAAGCACTGAACATTCACTGATCCCTGGACACAGAGACCAAGCACTGAACATTCTGTGAGGCCAAGCACTTAACAATCACTGATCCCTGGACGAATAGACTGAACACTGATCATAAACAGAGCTTTTGTAATAAGCCAAGCCAGAGCAACACCGAAAATGGCACAGCATACGATACCCGTAGATATACTCAAATGACAGGTTGAAT
Organism: Urechis unicinctus; assembly: GCA_034190875.2. NCBI lineage: Eukaryota > Metazoa > Annelida > Polychaeta > Xenopneusta > Urechidae > Urechis > Urechis unicinctus. Next base: position 29,021,409 of record CM067342.1, read on the forward strand.
CGAGTTGTTATGAGCTACAATCATCAACCAGTGTGTGGAATAAGTGGCCTTGAATTTGCAATAATGATGTGAAAGCATGAAGTGCGCGACATGGACACGGCGTACCGGTATAGTAGGAAAGCATTCTCGACAATAGCGAGTACAATAACTGGCAGACACTCGTTATCCGGTGCTATTGGTGACGTTACCGATTATTACAGTATATCTGAACATAGTATTCTGAAAATGTTGTTTCAAATAAAAACATAAAACACTTACCGTTGATGACCTTACGAAGGATAAAACTATCAAGTGGTGTACCTTCTTTAATTACGCGCCAATTGAGTCAACGACTAAATATGACTCCAGTACTGGCACAGCTCAATAAGAGGTGACAATTGGCAGGCGCCGACGAGTCACTTACCTCAGATTTCCGAAGGAGGTGATCGTTCGAGTTTACTTGTGACCTGGCTGATGGGAGCTCGTCAACAAAATGAGACAACTCTATTAGATTGTTAAAACAAGCTCGTAATAAACAGAGCCCAACCACTTAAAAAAACACCTAATATCCGTATGTTACCATCCGACCAAAAGTGAATTCGGACTTGTCAAATTTTTCATTTGTCTTTTGAGAGTTTTGCGGGAAAAATTCGTCTTGTAACAAAAGTAGACAGCCACACACGACGGAGAATGCAAGAGCCGAAGCAGACCTCTGATTTATGAAGGTGAAAGGGCAGCAGACGGCGCTTGAGATCAAAGCTTTACACACCTTGACTCGCCCCCGTAGCGCCAGCCCTTTCCAACAAATGCCCCCAGCATCATCTAACGCCTCACCCCCTCCCCCCTCAGTCACAACTCACCGGGGTTCCCCAATATGACGCTTGCTTCACTTGATACAAAGTGCCGTAGCTTTTTAGCGAATCAAAAGGGTATAGGAGGGATCAGAGAAGAGAATCTTACCACTGTCAAAATAAAGACATCAAGTCGGTGGGACGCGTCAAGTCTTTATCCGCCCTCTCCCACGCTTAACCTCAACTCAATACACCAATTTCACGTCGAATGGCCGCCAGAGACAGTGTCTAACCATAACAAGCAAGCCTCTTGAAAAAGCACTTGTTTCCATCGTGTTTATATGTAAAGTTATTTACCATTTTATTCCAATAATTCATGTCGGGTTGCTTCTCAAGAAGCATGTGTGGTCTCTGTGGAAAGGAAGCTCCCACACTGACGGCCCCCCTGCTTGTCTCAAGTCCCGCCAATTGAGACAGATTGATGCTTATTAATCGACACATAGCCGCATTTATTGATAAAAGTCTATTATGACCAAAGGAGGTCCATTACAATGAAGCGAATGGTGGCTGTGGGCCGGGCTCAGTGATCCCTGCTGAGACGGAGGTGAGTTCGGTATCCTCCCCTTGTCAAGTACCCGACGATCTGGGATTGACGCCATATTGGGGCCGTGTATGATTGGGCAGGGATTCTCTGCGGCGGTCGGTCGCGGGTAGACATGGGTAGGGTATGAGGTACGGGTGGGTGCAGGTAAGGTGGAACCGGAAAGAAAGTTTCAGGGTGAGTAAGTAAGGGATGTGTTAGGACAAGGCGGGAAATAGCAGGAACGCTGGGCAACAACTGAAAGTCAGTCTGTCAACTTTGTTAGAATATACGCTGTTGTGTTGTGATATCTTGAGGGGTGTCAATGAATAAATCACAACGTTCTAAAACAAGCATTTGGTGTACATATAAATAAGGATGGTTGTAACCCGAACCTTTACTGAATATGTTTGACGCAATGCATCACATATACGACGACGTCAGTGAGGATAAAGAAACCGATCATGTTACTTTCATAAATGTATATATAATAAATATATATATAAATATATATATATATATATATATATATATATATATATATATATAATATATATATATGAATATATATATATATAAATATATATATATATATTTATATATATATATATATTTAAATATATATACACATACACATTTCTTTCTTTCCACTCTCTTCCTTTTCTATCTTTGTGTGCTTCGTTGTTGCCTTTGCTTGCTGTTCGATTTCCTCATCTTAACCCCCCACCCCCCCTCCCCCGCATGTTTTCAGTGGGTCGCTGTTGACCTCGCGTTATATAGGCACGCCAGTCTTACGTGGACCGTCAATGATAACACTAATACAGATTATATCCGGTGCGGCTCATGTGTCCTTGTATGGTGTGTACCACAGATATCGAAGAATTCCATTAAATTCCTTCTGCTAGTGATAATGCTGATGGTGACGAGAAAGAAGAAGAAGAAGAAGAAGAAGAAGAAGAAGAAGAAGAAGAAGAAGAAGAAGAAGAAGAAGAAGAATGATGATGATGATGATGATGATGATGATGATGATGATGATGATGATGATGATGATGATGATGATGATGATGATGATGATGATGATGATGATGATGACGACCTTGGTTAGTGCAATTATGGCAGTATGTGACCCTGATATAACTGATCATGAAGATTGTTCACGACAAAGCTTATGGTGATAACTTTGAAGTTGATTCTAATGCTAATGATGATGACGGTGATGATGATGTTGATTATGATGATGGTGCTGCAGTCGACGAATATGATAAAGATAACGATGACGATTATAACCATTATGACCACTTGTATTCAAGCAGTGACTGTTAAATATACCAATACTCTTTAAAACGCCTTCGACATGTCGGGTGTTTTCACATCGGTATAAAGACATCAGGTTAACTCCCATATGCCAGACAACGACACGTGTCACAACCATACGCGCGGATAACGGCCATCTTGTCACCAACATGCAATCCTTAATTTGAGGTCTTTATCAAACAAGCTCGATGGGAAGTGCTTGTTAGACGTATTGGTGGGGCGGGCTGGAGGCGGAGTCGGCGTCGTCATCTAACGACGTCGTCAGTCAACTGTGGGCCGCTTACAGGCACCCCAACTCGCGCTCACACGCCCTCTGGAAGCTCCCTTGACACATGTGTAATTACCCCTCGACGACTGAAAGCTCCAGGCGCAAGTTACGAGGAGTGCTAGCCGGGGACCACCCAAGCACGGAGCGCTTTGGTCCGGGCGGGTTAGTCTTGTGAAGCCCGGCTAGCTGGCTGACTGTGCCCGCTTGCCTGGCCCGCCATTTCACATGTTGATGTATTGTCACTTGGTGAATACTTCTTTGCTGACGTCTCTATTGGCCCCTCATTACAGTATGTATACGACATGGTGGAGGAGCAAGAGACTCCCTGTTGAGCTATTTTTCTCCGCTAACGACTCTGTCTCAAATTGCCTCTTTGATCTGCACAACGCACGAAGATCCAGTCATCCATATCAGGCGGCTTGTCTCGTTATCTGGCTGGCAGGCCTTGGATCCATGTTGGGATCCAGGAAATATATCCCTTATCGTCATTGGTTCACGCTTCGTGGCCCCAAATGATGTGACTTTACAAGAGAAATTGGGACTTTTATAAATGTGATTATTTTCGGGTGGTTCAGCGGTAAATTCAATTAATAGTGATGACTTATGTTTGTCCGCCATAAGCTGAATCAAATAAATGATTCCTACAGATGATAAAGTGGCATTCTATGACAGCGGGGGGAGGTGTTACAACGGCCAATCAACCTTAGATGGGGCTGTACTAGAGTATACAATTATCGACAACCAACAGCTAATTGGCCATGGACGAAGCCATGGTGATGTGAGGAAGGTTTCAAGGCTAAGATGGAGATAATGTAGCGTCGTTAATATCTCATGACTCGGTGAAACGACGTCGTGACATTAAAGAGGGGGTTTCTATAAAGAATAAGTCCTATAAGGCCAATACATATAAATAGTGTGGTACAAGGCCTGCTTACTATTATGGTGTGCTGTCATTGCGACTCGACTTACTGAATAAAATGAGCGTTGCATCTGTTGTAGGACTGGACTTGAAAGAAACGGTATAAGGCCATAATACTTCGCACAACTGCTCTCACTCGGCCACTCGAATAATGTCGGACAAAACGTCATCAGCAAAAATGTCCGTTGAATGACCGATGCAATACTGCACGAGTATTAATTACAAGATATACAGGCAGGATCGGAAGGATTTTCCTTCGATTATGAAAAGTGAATTTGCAATGATCGCAATTGAATCTCCAATTTAATACCATGCGTTGGAATTCGATCGATGAAGATTTGTCATTATCATGTTAAAAATTTCCTTCTTTATTATCAAGTTGCGAAACTAACATGTAATAAACGTGTTAAAAATATTCGTCAAAAAAATGTATTCGTGAATAGTTTTGATCGCATGTGAGTTATTCACGAATGTGCATTATAATTTGAATTCGTGTAATCACCAATGCGTCACAATCGTGGTTGGACGAGCAATCAGGTTAACGCTCACACGTCAAAGCAGAAACTTGTTAAACGTGATGATATCTCGATGATGAGTTCCGGTCATGAATAGATCGCTTAATTTAATCTGGAGCTGACGCGAGACCGGCTGCCCATATGTTTGATTTATCCAAGATCAGTTGTTGTCACTATAAGCGACTGAGAGATGTCGGCACGTGGAGAGATATATCAAATGATATTTCTGCGGTTTTTTTTGTTGTTTTTGTTGTTTTTTTGTTTTTTTCTTCTCCAGTCAAGGTTTTTCGGGCTTTTCTCCGGAACGGCTAAACATATCAACATGAAATTTTGGGGAATGATAGATCAAGTTGGGACACAACTGTCGATTTAGTTTGACGCGCATGCGCAGTGTTGGAGGCTTATGGGATCGATTTTTCGTCGATTTTTTCCCTCATTTTCTACGACTATCTCCTCCATAACTACTGCAGTTACGAACATATGAATTATATGGTTGTAACAAGCAATTATCGTAGCATGGAATAGGCGAAAAAAATACTTGTTTTCACCTTTTGTACTATGTATAATGGTATGTATTTTAGAGTACCTATCGCGATTTTTGCTACGAGTTCTCTCCTCGCTGATATCTCTGAAACGGCTGTATTTACGCACATGAAATTTTGTCAGTAATTAGAACTTGGCCTCGTGATAATGATTGTAACAGTATTTTAAGCATTCACAGTAAAAGAAAACAGTAAAAAGGACGTTTAGTTTGAATGTTTTCTACTGCAGCAGCTTAGCAGCAGGCTATCTGCAGTTCGTGTCTAAGTAGGCCAAACCTTACGTAATCGACCAGAGCCTAGTCAAGGTCCCCTAGCCTGATGGCTGCGGGTGTCAAAAAACAGGTTACTGATTTTACGTAATAGTCTCGCCTTCAGGTCTAGGAGATCTTAATATCTTGAACTGGACAGGCATCCCAGATTTAGGATGGTCCAATCACAAGCCGTGTCTCTCGGTCACTCTCGGGTACTTTTGAGTCGTTACCAGCTCTTCTTGGTTAGTTCTACAAGTTCCGAAGAACTTATCCATCCGGACGAGTGATTTTTATGAGCCGGGCACACATTCTACAACACTCCGATTTGTTGTTTCACGCCGAGTGGCACCGTTAATCACACAGTCGGCGATTAAAGCGCTTGTTGTGGTGTCAATTTGAACTTTTGAGACGCCCCATAATTCCAGAAGACATTCAATGTGTTCTCATTGGACGCAGACCACTACAATGTCCATGACGTCACATAGAACCGAGGGTGCGTATCACAAGCCAGACACGCGCAATTAAGGTCAATCCGGGTCACAACCTTTGCGTTGATTGGTCACAAAGATTAACGAGCCAGTTTAAGACCTTATCTTTTCGTAGACTCTAGGGCGAGAAGCGTAGCGGAACCCTTGGAGTCTGGGACGCAGACTAACAAGAGCCATTCATCGCTTACCTTGGCTTTTAAGGGGTCATGTCAAAACAGGCCAATCCTTACGTAATCAATCAGCGGCATTCATCGCTTTCGCCGTGTATTGACTAGGTTTAGGGGTCATGTCAAAACATCTAAGCGGCAGCAGCTTGTGATCTTATAATAGTGCGCGTTACCAGCTCTTCTCGGTCCGTGTATATACTGTCTTTATGTCTCAGCGACAGTGTGCACTGGATGTCCCGGTGCAATCAAAGCGGGTATATATACACAAACGCATATATATATCACACTTATATATATGTATACACACAGGCGCTCGGTTTTCGATGCCAAGCTTCCGAGCCGCTATCTATAAATAGCATATATATATATATTTATAATGTTATATATACGTATATGTTTAGATATAATTATTGTATGTATTATATTGTTGGTACCGTATTGCTGGTCGTCCAGGCTTGCCGTTGGAAGACATGCCGTTGGCGCTTGTGCCAACTCTAAGTAGGCCAAACCTATAAGTGTGTGTGTATATTATATATATATATATATATATATATATATATATATATATATATATATATCTCTATATATATATATATATCTATATATATATTTTGTTAGCTATATATATTGCTGGTATCGTATTGCTGGTATATACTAGTAGGCCAAACCTATAAGTGTGTGTGTGTTTATATATATATATATATATATATATATATATATATATATATATATATATATATATATATATATATATATATATATATATATTATATACCTATATATATTAATATTTATATATATCTATATATATTTCACCTTGAGCTTAATATTTCAATGTTATGTGTTATTCGAGTTATATGTTTTAAAATAATAAGTATTATCTAAGTAATTTTACTATGTTATATGTGTAATTTATCAAATATGATATTTGAAAAATTATGCGCATAATTTACCATGAATAATGACTCACAATAAAGTGTCACAATGCGTTATAAATATATTATATTTCAATTTTTCACTAATAAATTCTTCACTGACACTGCTCTTCGGAGACGGATCATATCACTGTGGAATTTGAGTATGATATAACATCAGTTTGGGTAATATGTTGATACCGTATTGATGGTCGTCCAGACTAGCCGTTGGAAGACATGCCGTTGGCGCTTGTGCCAACTCTAATCATATCACTGTGGAATTCAAGTATAAGATAACATCAGTTTGGGTAATATTGTTAATACCGTTTTGCTGGTCGTCCAGACTAGCCGTTGGAAGACATGCCGTTGGCGCTTGTGCCAACTCAAAGAAGTCCAAACCTTACTTAATCGACCAGTAACGTGGGTGTGTGTGTTTGTGTGCATCGAAACATATTCGTATTTAGCAACTAAGCTATGTACGACTACAATTGATTAAATTACTCTAAACTGGTCACTGCTACGGAGCACGTCGTCCTCAAAGGATCTTTTACATCCCTATTCAAAGATGGGACCGTCATTTGTACGTGATCATTCGAGTCATGAATCAGGTTATCACACCTTGGAGTCGAACCCACAGCCTGTGGATCAAAAAGCGAAGCAGTAAACCACCAAGCCACTGAGACCGACTTAGTGCCATTCCCTCGGCTTTGTATTGACTTGGTTAAGGGGTCATGTCAAAACATCTGCTAAGGGGTCATATCAAAAGATCTAAGGGGCTGCAGCTTGTGACATCTATCCAAAAATAGTGCGCGTTACCAGCTCCCCTCGCTGACATCTATCGTAAACGTGTGCGGCGCATAGGGTTTCTTAACAAGGCGCAATCACATACCCGATTGCTAAACTAACAGGTCAAGAATTCATATTATTTAGAGATAACATTTGTTTGTCTAATATTGTTGATACCGTATTGCTGGTCGTCCAGGCTTTCCATTGGAAGACTTGCCGTTGGCGTTCCTGCCTAATCTAGTTTAGATCACGGTTCGTGTGCCAAAAGAAAATTAGGACGGTCTTAATGTGGTCATACTGAATGTTAATGCTGCATCGGGCAAAATGTCATGTCAGTACTAGTCATGACGGGAGTAAAAACTGGTAATGTAAACCTGAAGTATATATAAACTTATGTGTGCATTTTATAACATATGAAGAACTCATGGTAGGGTTAAAATAGAATCCAGACTTGTCAAACAACCGATCACATAGCTGACCAAAATCATTTGACAGCAATGACGATAAATATCACAATCTTCAGGGCTATTGACTTGTAGTTGATTTGTTTATATATCTTCAAAATGCTTATTTGACGTCATCTTGACTTCCAATCTTATCAATAGACTCGATTTGACAGCAAATGAACCTAGTGATCGCTACATAAAGAAGCCGCCACAGTGAGACTTGGCAGAGGCGACAGCTCCTTAGTCGAAGCAACGCTCTGCATAATCTATAGCCACTTTTAATCACATCGAGTGATTTGGTGTAACTACAGTAATTGTGTTATAACACTCTCTGGTTAATTCGATCAATTTCTATCAGGGACAAATAAGATATTTGATCAATTTTCTTTATCTATTATCCTGTTTAAGGTGACTTCATTATTCGATGCCCAGTAACTGTAGGCTTTGAACTGTGTCGATATGGGCTGTTTGACGTTACAAGTGACACTAGCATTTTGTGTAAGCTTACATATTCTCACCGTGTCGTGGGCCAACAGCAAGTCAAGAGAATCGCTCGATTCTGACGAAGAACGCAGCAAAGACCTTATCGAGAGTTCTACGAATCAGACAGAAGATAACCATGAACTCATCAGGAAGAATCTTGTCAAACGGGTGAGTTTCAATAGGATGATGTATTAACGAAAGGATATTAGTTTTCCTCGTAATTAATGTACACGTAACATTATGATAAACTGACTGTGTAGAGAACAAAAGGCGGACTCGGGTACGACTCTTGTTTGTACAAATGCAGGTAGATCACGTTGCACGCATACCAACATAATTCTGAGGTCGTCTTCATTAGCGATTTCTATTCCTTATATGCGAGGACCACGAAACTTGAAATTAAAATTCATATAAACTAATTTTCAGGCGAACGGATACGCAAGAAATCTACAGCGCACAATTGCGATGTAAAAAAATCGGATGTAGCTCAGTGTAATCAACCTGCGGCATGTCGACAAAGTAGGAAATACGATGCGTATATATTGCCTATATAATCTTAATTATCATATTCATGTATGAAGATGTGTATCTTACCATATACTAATCATCCGTCCAATCGTCTTTCAGAACGCAATACATCACATTGTAGGCTTCTTTGAGGATCCTGAGTAGATGCTAATGTTCAATGACTGCGTCAATATCCCAGCTTTTCATCAAATAAAGGACTTAATCTGTCATTCTTAACCATTCTGATAGAAAGCCTAAACACACATAAATATAAAAGTCTATATATACATATATATATATATATATATATATATATATATATATATATATATATATATATATATCAATATATATATATATATCATATATATGCATATATATATATATATATATATATGTGTGTGTACATATATATATATATGTACATATATATAAATATATATATATACATAGATATATATATAGACATATATATATATATATATATATATATATATTATATATATATATATATACTATATATATGTATATGTACACATACATTTATATATAAATATTTATATATATATTTATCTCTATATATATATATCTATATATGTATATATAGAATAGATATTATCTCGCTATATATATATATATATATCTCTCTATATCTATATCTCTCTCTCTCTCTATGCCCCTCTCTCTCTCTCTCTCTCTCTCTCTCTCTAGATATCTCTCTCTCTCTATCTCTCTCTCTCTCTCTCTCTCTCTCTAGAGAGATAGAGAGAGAGAGATATATATCTCTCTCTCTCTCTCTCTCTCTCTCTCTCTCTCTCTCTCTCTCTCTCTCTATATCTCTCTCTATATCTATATATATATCTCTATATATATATATATATATATATACATATGGAGGTTTCAATATTGTAATAGACCAACAAAAAATCAATTGTGGCTCCCCAAAGACTTCGATGACCTATCATTTTTTAAATTTCTGTTCATAGTAGATATATCACTGGACCAGAATACCAAGTTTACTTCAAAAGTCACTGGTCAGATTTTTTTTTATCGAGGTTTGACACCATTCTGGAGGAAATTAACAATAAATTGATAAATGGCTCGCCGTAGAGTTGATTTTTTGTAAAGCAGAAATTGTTCTCTCTGTATGTCATATATAATGTAATTCATGGTACGAACTTTTCTATAGAACCAAAATATTATCAAAAACGCATAATTCCCATTGGCTTAACGTGAGGATCTTAAATTCGTCATACTCAGACATTTACACCAGTGACCTTTATTTTTTATTTTACATTTCTTTAGCTTTATATACGAACTTACTCTGTGCAAAAAATGGTGAAAATCTATGTACGAATTTAGAACTGTCGCAATTGTCTTTAATATACGCCCTCGGACCACAGGCAAGAACATTTTATTCCCAAACGAAATGTCATCCACGAGAGATTCGTGTTCTACCAGCGATCACAAAATCAAGGTGAATCGATAGAAAGTTTCATACGTACATTATATGATCTATCTAGCACCTGTGATTTTGCCGCTCTTGATGACGAGCAGATAAGAGACAGATTAGTGGTTGGTTTGCTAGACAGGGAGCTGTCACAGAAGCTGCAAATGATATCGGACCTCACCTTGGATACAGCTATTCAGCTCGCCAGACAGTCTGAGGAAGTTAAAGCCCAGCTAACTGAACAACAACCAAACAAGCTTGATGTCTCTGAAGTTAACTCCAGAAGTCGTGGATCAGGACGACCACAAGGTCGCGGAAAAGGTCAAGGTAACTACAGTCGTTCGAGCCAAAAGCCAAGAGCAAGTGTGGGCCAAAACAAGTCATTTGAATCTCAAGGGGCATGTGGCAGATGTGGTCGCAGTCACCCACAGGAACAATGTCCAGCAAAGAAAGCTAAATGTCACAACTGCCAGAAAGAAGGATATTATGCAGCATGTTGCAAGTCAGGTCAGTCTCATGGTCGAGGGATACGCGAAGGGCTGTACCCGAATCAAATACAGAGTCATCATATTTCCTTGGTTCTGTCTCATGTGACCATGATAGCAAGGATCAGCCATAGGAAGGTGAAACTGCGACTTTGTGAACAGCTTGTCCATCTCAAGATTGACACTGAGGCTGATGTGACGGTTATAACAGTTAAGTAATACAATGCTTTGATAGATGCCCCACCCTTAATACCTGTTGGTGATGGAAGTCCATTGTCGTGTCAATGTGTGTTCAACGCCAAGATCAAGCATAAAGGCAAGTTATATTGCATGAAAATATACGTTGTCAAGGGATCAACTGGTAGTAACTTGTTGAGTTGAAGCGCATCTAAAGCCATGGGATTCGTACATCTCCAGTTGAACGAAACGAAAATGGTTTCTTCAGTGTATGGTGATGTAGGTCTCCACTGATTAATATCAGATTGAAAGCTGATGCAGAGCCATACAGCATTAACACAGCGCGTAGGATACCCATACCTCTAATGTCGAAGGTTAAAGAGGAACTACGGCGGATGGAGAGCCAAGGTGTAATAGCTCCCGCTGAGGAACCGACAGAGTGGTGTGCTCCAATCGTTCCAGTGTTGAAAAAGAACAAGACAGTCCGATTGTGTGTGGACTTAAAAATATTGAATGAGTCTGTGGTAAGAGAAAGGTATATATTACCAACTCTAGATGACATTCTACCGAAATTGTCAGGAGCAAAACTATTCTCATCACTGGATGCGGCAAGTGGTTTTTGGACCATACCATTGAACCCAGAGTGTTCCAAGTTGACAACATTCATCACTCCATTTGGCAGATATTGCTTTCGTAGATTGCCCTTTGGAATCACGAGTGCGCCGGAGATATTGCAGCGGGTCATGACCGACCTGTTGCAAGACACTGATGTAGTCGCCCTCTATATGGATGATATCCTAGTGTACGGTACAACAGAGGAGGAACATGAGACAAGATTGGCAAAATAGCTGATAGGCAAGTCCAATCTAGACTTTCTGGGACATCTCGTTGATTGCAACGGCATAAGGCCATCCAGGAATAAGATACAGGCCATAAGTGGATTGGAAGTGCCGACAAATGTCACGGAGCTGAAGAGATGTCTGGGTATGATAAACTACGGTTCGTAGAAAAGTTAGCCACAGTTTTGAAACCCATGAATGACCTGCTGCGCTCCAATATGGTCTGGACATGGGTACCGAGTCAAGACAGGACCTTTCGGGAGGCGAAGTCCCTCATTACTGCAGTGTCTGTGCTTGCATATTACGACCCCAACCTACAGACTGTAGTGTCTGCAGATGCTAGTTGTTTTGGACTGGCAACCCTGATGTAACTGGAAACTGGAAGTAATGAACTTGAGCCAATTGATTTTGTATCTCACACACTTACCACAGCTGAAAGAAACTATGCGCAAATAGAGAGGGAATGTTTGGCCTCAGTGTGGGCATGTGAGAAGTTCACACAATACCTGTCTGGGTTGGAGACATTTAAGTTGTTGACTGACCATAAACCGCTGGTACCCCTGATTATGAGCAAGGACATTGATCAGGTGCCAATACGATGCCAGCGTCTGCTCCCTCGGCTCATGAGATTCAATCCCAGAGCGGAACATGCACCAGGGAAGGACATGGTCTTAGCTGACACTCTATCAATGAATCCCATGCAGCACGATTCTGCGGACACTGTTAAGGCAGAAGAGGTTACACTTCATGTGGACGCGTTGCAAGAGAAGTCATTCTCCACAGCGAAGCTTGAAGATGTCAAGGTCGCGACGGATGAGCAGTTGCAGATAGTCATCGACTATACTTTGTCTGGTACATAAGAGATGTACCTCTACACCGTGGATATTATGAGATTAGGAATCACTTGTCGGTATCGGAGAGATTACTGCTGTACGATGACAGAATATTCATCCCAAAGAGCCTTCAATGTGATATATTGCGTAGGATTCCTGACGGCCAGGGGATAAACAAGTGCCGAGAGAGGGCCAGATCGTCTGTTTACTGGATCGGGATCAGCAAGCAGATACTTGTGGAGTCTTGCACTCATTGTCAGAAGTTTCAGAAAGCACACAGACATGAACCACTCATCTCTACTCCGTTACTATCTCGTCCGTGGGAACGGGTAGCAGCCGACCTGTGCAAGTACAACAGACTGATGTACCTCATAGTGATTGACTGCTACTCGAGATCGTCCATCTGACAAGTACGACGACGCTTGTGTCTGATAACGGACCCCAGTTCTCATCTCAGGAGTTTGCGTCGTTTGGAGCTCAATATGGATTTATTCATGTGACTACAAGTCCCCATTACCCGCAGGCGAACGGCGAAGCTGAGAGAGCGGTACAGACAGCAAAGACAATTCTTCAACAGGAAGATCCTTTGTTAGGTCTTATGATCTATAGAGCGAACGACTTCTACAGGATTCAGTCCTTCACAGCTGATGACGGGTAGACATATTAGAACTACGTACCCTACCAATTCTACAAAAGAATCTGCAGCAAGGTTGGCCATCTGAGAGCAAAGGGCAGGACAACGATGACGAAGCAAAGGCTTTACAAAAATATTATCATGATCGACATCATGCATCACGACCTCTCTCCCCTCTGAAAGAAGGCCAGAAAGTGTTAATGAGGACGGACAATGAGAAGGTCTGGAACGGTGTCAACAGTTATAACACAGGCGGAAACTCCAAGATCAGGGATCTGTCGTTCGATGAAATCGTCGACACCTACAATCCGTACCTACAGATGTCAACATAGGAGATCATGTTAATACACCAGTTAGTGAACAACCTAATAAAGGATCTAGTGCTATAAGCAACAGCCCTGCTGCAGACAATTCGCATACTGTTACTACAAGAGCAGACAGAACCGTAAAGCCAGTGACAAGGCTTGATTTATAGAATATTGGAGAAGGAATGTGTATATGTATCATGTCATAATGCATAATGTTTGTCTCCTCACGAGATAATGTTTATATGTAGTCTTCCCCTGTTATACCATTTAGTTGTAATATTCTTTAGTACAAGAAGCGCTTGTATAATGTTAAAATAGTTTGCTCAAACTGTTTTAAATTACATTAAACAGTAACAGTTAATTCTATTAGAAGAGTACTAGAGAGACTTAAATTTGGTATTGTTTTATCAAAACATATCAAATAGCATATAGTTACAGGTTGTAACTGGTAAGATGTATTTCAGATCTACTATGTATAGACAGAATCTATATAATTGGACTAAGTATATATTTATAATTAGATATGTAATATATAGCAGTTAAAACATGTAAAACTACTTTGAGTCTGCAATACATAATGAATAACTTAAAAATGGGGAGATGTAACGGGACCGTAATGTAAACTTTACGGTATTGTGTATCGCGGCAAACGATCCAGCGCATGCGCAGTAATTGAAAACAAAGCAAGAATGCAACATGGCGTATTGTTGATGTTCTTACAGTATATATATAGAGAGAAGAAGAAGAAGAAGCAGTTAGCCGTACATGGCCTCTGTTGCCAAAAACGGCTCAAAGCTTGAAAAGAAGAAGAAGAAGAAGCAGAAGAAGAAGAGCTCGATACCGTAACGTTATGATAGATATTTAAACTTGTACGAAATATATGTTATGTACCGATCATTTGAAGTCACAGGATCAACCAGATCACGTATCATCGTTATCTAATCACGTTAACCACCGCAGTGTCATCTGTTGTTTTCCTTATCCTGTGGTTGGACGGTGTTGAGATCCTTTTGACTTTTCGTCTTTTGAACCCTCGAGCGCGCTCAGGCCTCCTGATACATTCTGGATATTTTGCATTCGGATATTAATAAAGACGTGATTAAGAATCGTCCCTCAAGTTGATGTGAGTTCATTATGATAACCATTTAAGCACGGTTGAATATGCTGAATTACTGATGAAATAAACATCCAGACATCCGGTGGCGTTAAGCTGCTAAGACCCACAATTAGCTGCTGTGTTAGACAATGATTGTAATGTCTGGTAGCGGGCTAGTTGGCAATACGATTATTTAATAAGCATTAATAAATTGGCGTAGTGCTGAGCATATAAGTAATGAATGTAGAAATCAAACAAGGAATTCCATCGCAGAGAGACAATTTCACGACGCTGTACGTCTTGACGAAACTGATCGCAGAGTAACTCATGCGCGTATTAATTAAGCTTCATAGATATTTTTATGGTTAATTATATGTTACATAGCTATCAAATACACAGTCAGCGCAAAGTCAAATTACATAAGTTTAATATTTATAGAAGAAAACAGTGATTCGTCCGATTTTGTCATACCTTTTGTTGCCATCTTTAGGCACGATCTGAGTCCAGGTGTTGTTTTGTATGGAAAAAAAACGAATGACAACAACCAACATTCATGCCATCCAAGTCCAAACCTATTTTTGTTCTATTGATCTAGATGATTAACTGCACCTAAATGTATGATCCTTATAAATAAGCGTTGAATTCATCTGATGGGATGATATCATCCACCATTTTTGCCCTTGATTTTATGTTGTTCATAAGCTGGCATTTCAAGGAGACTCACCCCACAACTATACCACTGAAGAATTTGTCATAAAACTTGTCTCTTTCTTTTTGTGATGATAAATGTAATTGAAGAGTGAGTGTTCACCTCTCTACCTCAGCTACAGTTCGCTGGTATGCGCCATGAACCATTGCATGAGTGACTTTATTTCAGGAATTAAAAAAGAACCTGTTTAAACTTTAATGAACCACTAAATATTTGACCCGAACATCTGCAGAATTTGTCAGTTAATTACAGTTGTAAGCATCACCATTATCATAGGGTTCATCATACCTTTATTGTTACATTCTGTTTTAAACCATCATGTTCACCATTATCAAAATCAGAAAATAACACCCTGGTACCAGGGAACTGCACCTTAGATGATTCATTCTCTTTTAAATCTACCACTGTAATACATTTACCTTACATTGCCGAGATATATCTTCTCCTTCTAAACTAGGCAAGGCACTCGCCCCTGGTGTTTTGATGATCTGATACCACCTTACTACAGTTATAAATAGCGCGGCACTGTCAGAGGCGGCGTTTCTTTGCCTACTTCTAATCTAGAGGTTCAATTAATTGTCCACCTAAATTTATTTTTGCATTGGAACTTGCTTACAATTGAAACCAGTCACACAAGAAGATATGTACCACAGATGGTTTATTGTGGCAAAATTAGGACAAATTGGTAATAGTATTCGCACAGCAAGCTTTTACTGTTTGATTTACAATAAAATTGTCTTATTATAGTTCACTGAAATTCATAGTATCCAATTGGTGGATTTGTCAAGACTGTCAGAGGTGAGAGAACTTTTGTTATTCCTGCAGATGGTTGACAACTTGCCTTATTAGGAAGATTAATTGTGGAATTAATTCTAGGATGACAAATCATTTATGCAAAGTACCCTGTGGTTTAACCAATGAAAGTATGCAATTCAAGGATTAATAGGGTTGATTTATCATGGTTTCCCAATGGGTTGACAACATAATATTTTAAGTTGTTTGACTATTGGTAAACATGGGTTGACAATGCATGAGTTTCTGTTGATAATTTTATGTATTTGGTTGGTTGAAGATTTATGACAATCGAGTGGACAACATGTAGAGGTATCAAGGTTGATCACTTAAGGTACGCATCTTGATGTAGAAATGGCTTGACTGTGGTGGTTGAAAGAATTTGGTTAAGCTGCGGGTTGACTACTGATTTTCAATAGGCTGATAAGCTTTAATTTCCAGTTGGTTGACATCTCCAGGTATTATGATTGGTTGACTTATTTCAATTTATATATAGTGCAGGTATTAAATGGGTTGAGCACTATCATGAAAATCAGTGGATTGACAGGCGGGTTGCTTGTGAATACAAATACGTCACCTTTCAAGTTTAGAAAGGGGACTGTTGATGATATTCACAGTTGTGTATATCAGTATATGACTGTCCTCTTTTGTGATTTCATCAAATTCACTGGATCATTCCATAGGATTTGGGACTCGATAACAGTTAAATAAAGACCTATGTTTTAACCCAACGTTTCAACACGGTACATAGTCGAGGATTGCGTAGAGGGTTAAAGCCAGTATTTTAAAGTCCACTTTTGCCATTTCATAACAATCAAATGGTCATTTTATCACCATACCCTCATCACCTTATCCCAGTCAGTTGATGATTTCATGGAAATCAACTCACCAATTCTCCTAATTACTTCATCAAAATCATGATAGTTCACTTTTCACTGTGTCTGAAGTAATTGATAAATTCATAACAAACTTCTGATCACGTCATCGTATCACAGACACTATTTTTTTTCTGTCCCCAAATCACCATCACACACAGTCCAAATTACATGCAGGTCAGAATGTTGACGGTGCTTGACAATAATTACCAATGCAGAGGCTGCTGTACTTAATGGATGATTTCTTTGTATATTTTTTTTATTCATCAGGAACAGTTATTAGCTCTGCTTTTGACCAGACCTTATCATATACTTTTCATCTGTCTGTCAAAAACTTTGGTGGCAGGTTTTCTTAATAAGCAAGCTCCCTTTCTCAAATTACAAATAGACTCCTCTTATGTTGATGGCTCCTTGAAATTTAAAAGTCAGCCCCACATGATCTTTGACCCTTGGGTTATTTTAAATCTTGTTCCATTATTAGCCCAATGGAGATAACTTTTAATTGCAGGTTTCCTTACATAGACCCCTCTGATGATGGTGGATCCTTGTCATCTATAAATTAGTCCTTTATGGCCTTTGACCTCTGTGTTATTTGAGATAAATTTGTAAAAAAAAAAAAATCTTATGCTATGTTGACTCAATGAAGGATGACATTTGATGGTTTTCTTTATGAAGTAATGAAGCAGTCTGAATCTACACATGGACCCCTCTGCTGTTGATGGTTCCTTGCAAACTGAAAATCTTCCCTGCATCGGTCTGTACATCCATTTTGTCAGGAAGTCTGTGCATTCAGAAACTTCTGATGTGTGTTTTTCTCACTGAATGAGGTTGCTGCCACAGATAAGACTTATGATAATGGATTGTTGCATACTAAAAATTAGCTCTGCATGACCTTTGCCGGTGAGTTATTTATGCATAATTAAACCTAATGTAACATCATGATTTAATCTTGTCATAACTTGTTTTTTAGAATCATGTCAATAGTAACAGGGCTTCAAGGCGTATGGGCCTCTTGTTATGTATCAACACATTAGAAATGTGTCCAGTAACCTTAAACACATTTTCAAATGTTAAAAGTAAGGTGCGAAATTTACCTACCTTGTGCAGAACCCTTTTGTTGTAATCTTGATAATTTCCAAATCCCTATAACAACACTTCTACATTGGAACACAAAATTAAGGCAATCAAAGTAAATTTTTTATCTGCTTTTAAACAGAGCTTATTATACACCTTTACTCTGGCATCCACAGTGGCTTCTGGTAAACTTGAGTAAACAAGTATAAAATCTGATGGATCCTTAGACTATAGAAGTAAACAGTGACCTTGAACTTATTGTCAAGGTCACACCCTCAAACAAGGATTGTGTAAACCTGAACCATTCAGTTGGGGAAGATTTACAATGTACCCTGTGGAATGTAAGCAATGGAATTGATAGCTTTAACATTCCTTTTTGTGTTTTAAAATTCATTCAAATTTGTTTAATGAAATTGTGGATTAGCATTTCCCAAACAAGGTACTGGAGTACTTAAATTGAAAAGATTTCATCATATCTTGATGGAATTGTTTACTGATGTCTAACCGGTTGGTGGGGTCTATCCTAATAAGCCATACATGAATTCACAGCTAATCACAGTAATTAAGTGTGGTTGTAAAGTAGTCTTCATCGCATATTCCCTGCGGCTGATGCTCCCTCTAGCGACTATAGTGGATTTAACAAATTTGCCTCGATCAGCATGGCTAAGCTGCCTTCGTAGTCCGGGGGGGGGGGGGCACTTAATGGTATAGAGGTAGTACATATTGTGCCGCAAAGATCAACAAATGTTTTTTCGGCCTCTTGACTTGTACGACCAATATTTTTGTGCCTCATACTCGTACGACGGGGTGAATACATCTTTTGAGCTTCAATCTGTACGAGGGTTTATACATTCGCATAATACCTTGTACGACGGGGTATGCTTTTGGCCATTTTGACCTTGTACGAATCCGGTACGATTTTTTTTCGAGGTCCCGCGGCACACCCCTGAACTCCAGAATGGTTGGGCCGTTATCAAGGTGCCAAGTGCCCCCCCCCCCCCCCCCCAGGGCTTCGTATTTGTCAACAAATGTGGTACTCTGGGTTGCAAAGGGTCACCTGTATCGTTATTTAACATACAAAGATCAACAAATAAATATTGGACTCGCTGTTTTAGGCCCCAATATCAGATTAGGTGAATACATCTATATTGATAATAATGATAATATAAAAATAATGATAGTTATATTGCCGGCCCAAAAGCCCTTAGTAATACAGTTTTACATGAATATATAAATACGCAAATACAGTTGAGTATCCCTTATCCGGAAATCCGGAAACCTCCGAAATCCGGATTTTTTTGACCCCAATAAACGACAGACAGTTGCGGTCTGACCTCGACGGCTAGAGGTTTGTGGTTGGGCCGTTATCAAAGTGCTTAAAGACCGCAGTAGGCCTACATCATGAATATTTTCAGTCGAATAATGAAGTTGAAAATTTATCAACATTATTTTCGATCAAGTAAACTTTGCGGCACAAATTATTTACGTCTGCGTTCAACGTAGTTATGTATAAACAAAATGATCCCTGAGTGCCAAATATGGGGCTGAACAGTCTCTTTAAATTAGTTGCAATGGGGGGTCTATTAAATTAGCATGAATGCTGAAACCGTGCGCCTCCAGTTCAGGCAGTAAAACGACCTAGGCAAACAACCTTCGCCTCTAACTACGTCCGCGCTGTTTACTAATTTCTATTTCTCATATCCACGCTGAGGCATCGGATCATCATAAGATCGGGGGCGATAGTCTTGCCTATAGAATGACTATAACTAGCATAAGCATCAGTGATGTTCTGTTGATCTGTTATCATGGTTTTATGCCTCACATCTTACATTTAGCGCTTAGCCGCTTCTCACTATATATTTCGCGGTCCGGAAGCGGCCTGGTACCCGGAAGCTTGGCATCTAACACGCACAGGGGATCATGGACGCAGTGCGCGATAGCTGCATTGAGAGACCGCGTGTTTTATTCCTTCCGCTACGCGGCAGCACAGAGCAATGCGGTCCCTCGACCGCTTCCGTTATTTTTGATCGAACCTTTTGAGTTATATCGTTGATAACCTTGAGGACAATCATCACTTATGGATAAGTACGGTCGTCTGACATTACAACAATTGAAAATAAAGCTGAAGAAGCTGAACCTTAAGTCAGCAACTTCTTGGAATGGCCATACAGCTACCGCTCAACGCCAGACTACATCTCATCTTTCATGAACAGTTGTCAACTTCGCGTCCACATCCACCTGCCGCATGCCTACCTTGCAGTTCTTTTCCCAGCAAACCAATATGGAATTGCAAATGACCACGATTTCTTAAAACTTTCTCCACAAGATGAATTACTCCAGCACAAAGGCCTCATCCACATCATAGAGACTCAATGCCAAGAGGTGAGGGGCAAAACTCTGGGACAAGCCAGTAATAAAGCTTGGCACGTGGAAAGATGCAAGAGACTGTAGTCCTCCCAGTTTGTCAGGCTATGCAAAGCCACAATCAAAACGGACATGGTCCGAATGGCAAAGTCACTGACCCGCGTCAGATTCGTGTCAAAGCCATAAACCACCATTCTCCATAGCGAGGCTGGTCGGCTGACTGTGACGCCAGGCTCGCAACGGAGAGTGATAAACCGCGGCATCCATAATGAGCCTTGGGCTGAAGTCGAACCATATCGGATTGTGGTGTCCCAAACTCACCCTGCCTAGAATGCTCACCAGATGGCGTACCTGGTCAATGTGAGGACTCAGCTGACCCTCAACAGCCAGCATGACTACTTTCGCCAGATTCAGGGCCAGTTGTTTTGTGCAAACAGTCGACTTTGTCGCCTCATGGAGATTGTCCCAGTGACACGTGACAATGACTTTATTTCTGCAATGGTTGCAAAGTTAAGAGGTTTTTTTTCAGGGACTCCTTCAAAGATGTGCTCGATTCCATGTATTTTCACAATTTCTCTTACTGAGTTTGTGTAGTTTTGTGCACTGATTTCGTTTTTCTTTAAATACGTATTCACCTGTACCTTTATTACATTGATACTTGATTACTATGATATTCATTTGATGTCACACACTGAATTGGAAATTCATAGATACATTTGATATCCTCTCATCCACATTCACATTTTACAAACACTACCCATCACGTTAGGCAGTTGTGGGGACGATGAACTACCAAAAGTTGCATAGTGTATAACAGACAAAGATTATGACGAGGCAATCTGGACCTCACAGTGGTTCATTGGTGTTCCCAAGATTTTGAAGGTTTTTCACAAACCTATAATGCGCTCAATAAGCACCCTCTTGCTAGAGATATATCTGTGGGACTACTCGATTAGAACACTATTTAGTAGTGACCTAGACGTACAGAACAATACAGCGTACTGCCAGTAAAGAGCATACAGGTACGCTGTTTAGTTGCGTTTTGTCCATTGCATTGAGCCGCAAATGGTGTACGGGTTCAAAAAAGCCACGAGGGTGTGTGTGTGTGTGTGTTGGGGGGGGGGAGCGTTAATTATTTATATGCACGGTATCGGCTTATGGTGGTACTGTCTTTAATGGCCCGCGTTATCAGGTCTTTATTTTATCCTCCGATATGATGTCGCAAACTGTTCCAAAAATTGTCACCTCTTATCTACAATATTTGGTGGAAATGCCCTGGCCCCATCTCTGATATTATGAAGTGTTTCGTAATGCGCTACATAGATTAATATGTAACGTATGCACTTTATATCTCACAGGGTCGACGCATCTGACCTCCTGCCTCATCGACGCCATCCTCATCTTTATATAATTCCCTTATCATGGATGATCGGGGCTATAACTCGCCCGGGTTTCGTAATCAATTAGACCGAAGGCCACCAGAAGCCTCAGACAACAGCGGTCGTCACACTCAAGCGGACATCTTCCACCGTCATATCTCTAGCGAGGAGACGTCTGAGGAATCGAGGTTGCTGGATCCAGTACCGTCCCGTAAGAGGTTCTATTACAGTGCGTCTACTGGACATCCCGTTACCATGGCGCTGCATCAATGGCTTTCCGACATCAGTGTACCGGTGTACATCCTGGTGAGTGTGTTTGCCTGGTCGTCGTGGATGGATGTGAATGGAGTCTGGGTGGAGGTACCACTACTCGTCAACGAACTACCTGAGTCGTGGAATCTTCCTTCCTATCTCGTGATTATCATACAAATAGCTAATATAGGTCCATTGGCATACACCATTGCGAACAGACTGGCCCCTAACAAAGTGAGAGAATGGCCTGTAGTCTATATCATCATCGCCCTTGGCGCTGCGGTCTGTCTTCTCTTGTCGTTTTTCTGGAGGAGAACGTCTGTGATTGCTGGTGAAGAACATTCTACAGCCCTACTGACATTAACAGCTCTACTCTCATTGGTCGATTGCACTTCATCAGTTGTCTACCTACCTTATATGGCAGGGTTCAAACCACAGTACATGACGTCATTTTACATAGGTGAAGGTTTAGGAGGCCTTATTCCAGGGTTGGTGGGGCTTATCCAAGGTGTAGGTTCAGAACCCACCTGTGTCAACCACACTGTTGTGGTGTTCAATGAAACCAGTGGACAGAATGAGACAGACTACAAAATCATTCCCGATTATGCTCCTCCCAGATTCTCTGTTGAAGGCTTTTTCTATTTCCTCTTTGCTATGATCTGTTTGTCAGGAGTTGCATTCTCAATCTTGCATTTCTCAGCTTTGGGCAAGAGAGAGAAAGTTGTTCGAGAGCTAGACACATCCCTAGTAGTTGATTCAGACCTACCCACATCAACATATAATCAGTCAACACCAAGCTTTGAAGAAAAATCCTCATTCGGTACTTCAGAAATAATGAAAGTTAAGATGAATCGGGATGAAGATGGCAAGAACCCTCTGGCACCATCTCTTAGCAGGAGAGACTTTGGAATCTTGCTATTGCTTATTGCAGTGTGTAACGGTCTTACAAATGGGGTGATCCCATCCACTCAATCCTACACCTGTCTCCCCTACGGCAACCTCGCCTACACGCTGGCCGTGCGCCTGGGGACTGTGGCAAACCCATTGGCCTGTCTACTAGCACTCTTTGTCTCCACCAAGTCCATCGCTGTGATGAGCGGTCTCAGTGCCGTGGGTGCTGCTATCACTGGTTTCCACTTGTACCTGGCTGCTATGAGCCCCGCTCCACCACTTCAAGACTCGGTGTGGGGACAAGTTGTTGTTGTGAGTTTCATAATTCCTACCATTTTAATTTGCTTCTTTCACATGAAAGGATCATGTTATTGTAAATATATTGATATCCTCCAAGATTGCAGACACAAAGCTTGAATAATAAGATACTAACTTCTGAGAGTAACTCAACCAGTATGTTATTACAGTTACATATAAGTTTTATTGACATGGGCTTTCAGTGAAGTATTGCTTATATTTCAGATTGTGACCACCATCTTACTGACTGCCTGCTTTAGTTACACCAAGGTTTCAGTGGCCAGTCTAGCCATGAGTTCTAACGGTCGGTGGGGATTACTCTGGGTGGGTGGAGCCACACAGCTAGGTTCCTTCATTGGGGCCATAGTGACATTCATTCTTGTCAATGTGGTGAAAGTTTTCACAAGTATGCCTCCATGTCCAACCAGCTAGTTGGAACCCAGGACATATGTGATATATGTGATCACTACCTCAGTGTTGAGCTCACCATCACTCTAAACTGTACATTATGTTCAAACAAATCTGATTTGTTCCTTACAAAGTTACTGTAAAATGTATGCACTTCACATAAATTGGTGCTATTATTATTCTGTCAATGTTTGATTTTTTATTCTGCTGAGAATTAAAAAGAACTCTGTTCATTTGTGAATTGGTTGTATTCATTTATGTTTCTCATTCATTAACTAGTGAACATTTGCTTTAACGTTTACCAAGGCCTTATTTATGTTTGTCATCGAGACAACACAATTAAAACAAGAGCCTTCCCTCTGTCTACCGAAATGAAGAACACGTCTTGGTGTCCTGTCATTCACAATGCATGTTAAGTCACTCAATGCACCAGACTCACCAATGCATTTATTAATAAATAAAAGTAGCAATCACAACAATAGGGTCCTGAGTGAGCCTCATTCAATGGCCATGGAAACTCTACCAAACCATTCCATCACCATATATATTTCCAGGACACCAAATAAGAAACTTATCTATTGGAGGCTTGTTGGTTGAAACCCACTCAAGGGGAATACAGCAAATCAGAAAGTTTTAACATTTTATTGCCATACCACAGACAATATTCATACAGTATAAATAACAGTACAGTGTGAGTTTGTACCACAAATACAGCTCTCGATGATGACCAAGACTACGGTACCAGTACTACTACAGTTCTCATAACATCTGCCGTTTATTTGTCCTCAATCTGCTTGGTATCCACAACATGTTTTCCCCTGTTAGGATCACGGTGAGCCGGGAAGGCTTCCCAGGGAGAGTTGTAATCAAACTTCCTGAATTCCTGAGCCAACTCAATGGGCTCCACGACTACACGCTTCACCTCGTCATCATAACGTACCTGATGCATGTCAGACAACAAAATGACAATCCTCAAGTAAATTTCCTCATCACAAACCAATGATTGCAATTCATGTAACAGTGAATTGGACTGACAATAGCTTATAATTCCCTTATTAGGGCCCAAAACAAACAAACCTCGACATAGCCAGCCAATGGGAAGTCCTTGCGGAAGGGATGACCTTCAAATCCATAGTCGGTCAGGATTCGTCTTAGGTCAGGATGGCCAGAGAAAAATACACCATACATATCCCAGATCTGTAGGGTTAGACCACAGGGGTAACATTGTTCTAAAATTGGTCATGGACAGTAATAATTGTGAGTGAGAAGCACCTTAAGTACATACATATATAAAAATCGTAGTTAATACATCAAGATTAAGCTTCTTATATTAGTGTACAACAATTCATCCCCATAAAAATGTCAAATTGTGTGTGTGTGTGTATGTGTATGTGTGTATAGAACAATGATCCCAGAATTAGAAGTGAGGGCACACATTACCTCTCTTTCATACCAGTCTGCAGCATGATGGATACTATTGATGGAGGGCACTGCAGTCAGCTCATCGGTGTAAGTCCTCACACGAATCCTCGCATTGTAGTTCACAGACAGCAAGTTGTAGATGATCTGAAAAGAAAAACACGCTTATTGATTCTCACACATGTTCTTATCAGCTATGAATTCTATGGACACAGTAATGTGCTAACAGGTTATATTTGTATTTAAAAAATATTTATACTTGTAAAAAACATTGTGTAATGGGGATATTTAGGAGGTAATATGTTATACGAATATTCATGTGAGAGGGAAGAACCTGATCAAATTGCTTGAAGAATGGTGTCAACAAATGAATGGATGACTGGTCACATGGGTGTCAATGAATGCACCGATTATGAATAAATTGTAATGTTTAGCAAGAACTGTTGAATCAGGAAATGATATTCTATATATTTTAGTAAATGAATTTGATATTGGCACGCAATATCTTGCAGGCACTTAACCAAGAGCATCACATCAGACTGGCAACTAGCCCTACAAGACGTCCGAGGTATATATTTATATTACCGTTTGACCGGGGCTAACTGGCAATATGGAAAATGCACAAATTTGTGCCGTAGCTTCTGTTATACATAGCTCGGGTAGATGGCTGATATCAGGTATGTCATTCATAAAATCAAATACCACATACACATAATGATTCCCATGAGAATTACCTCAAACCTGGCCTGCTTGGTGGGCACATCTTGGCCACAGATGTCAGCAACGTTGGTGAACTGACAGCTTGTGTGGTCCTTGAGAAATGTCAATACAGGGATGATGCCTTCTGGGTCGATGAGGATCTCCAACTCATCACCCTCAGTCACCTGCACTTGCTGGACGAACTTGGGCATGCACTCACCGATATAGGTACCCATATCAGTGAGTGTGGAGCGAAAGAGAGGATTTGCCACTCTCACGGTGGCTGTGAAAACGGTCAGAATACTCAATAGGTATGGAATATACATGCGCGAAGAAAACTATTTATTGTAAAGTCATCATATAGGTCTAGCCATGTGTAAACTACTGCAATATTTGAGAGGTTGTACAAGATGGAGCTGTCGAAACGGCAAGCTGAGAATTATTTAATGACAATAACTTACGGCTAGTTGTTGTTGCATCAGTACTCTGTAGTCTGGTTGTGATTGCGGGACAAACATGAGACCTCGAAGCACCTACAGAACAAATATTGTGCGACTGTTTCAGTGTTTGCAATGTTAACCAAAATGCTTCACATTCGCAGCATAAATTCCCCACCACCATCGAGACGCCCGGGAGTCCCTAGCCGTGCACAACGTCTTATTGTTTATATGTATACTACCGTCCGACCGTGGCTAGGGAGTCCCCAGCTGACTGTAATCCTGTATTGCCTGTAATAATAATGATCAGTGCTGCACAATACCAATTACATGGTATCGAATAGCCGTGCACGACGTCTGATTGACATGAATAACATCATCGAGACACAAGGTAGTGTAAAATACGCAATATTAAAACATTACAGCATATGTATACGTCGAATAATAACTACCTAATGCACCTCCACGAGTTAGGAAGCTCCGAAGAGCAGGCCGAATGATGTTTCTCAAACTGGCCGCCATCTTTGTCGTGGAGGTCACATCAACCAGCCCGTCATAGACTTTCTCCCTCGGTCAGAAGCAGTGTTATCATAATGCCCGACCACTGTCTGTATGCCCCTCCAGACTATGGAAAAACACTTCTTCCAAATCAAGATACCAACTTACTCCTCGGTCATGCCGGTAAACAGACAAGGTTTCATAAAAACAAAGATAACTGTCCTAAGACTACCAATAAATAGCAATACCAACATCACTTAAAGCACTTTAAAATTTACGACATGCAAACTAGTTCAACTAGTAGTTGCTTGGCAGGCCTTTTAGTGACAGAGACCAATGAAATCTTTCCTCCATGCATTGACTATACAAAATGGTAAATGTTCATTTGAGACATACGTATGCCAACTAGTTTCTAGAATTATTCAAATAAATTAGGCAATTCTTGAATTAATTCTGTTGTGGCCTTAAATATAAACATATTTTTATAGGTTTTGAATTGACATTTTCTGAGCCCCACTCTTAATTATTATATATCAGGTATTTAAATTATTCATTCACAAAAGGGTCACATGGATGTAAAAAATATTCCTGGGGGCCGTTTATAATTTTTAGCGTAAATGAAACTTTTGGAGACTTTGTTTTTAGACCACAAACACACTTAATACTTCCCACAGTGAAATGTTTTGGCTGTTGGGTCATGCATGAGATCAAGCATAATGATAAAATATTGATTTATTCTGCAATATATACAGATATCCACATAAAAACAATTTGAAATCTGTTGTCGCATTAAAACAGTGTGATAGCAGGGGCAATAATTTCCAATTCTCAGTCACTGATATGCTTCGATACTTTTACACAACTCACTTACTATAAGAATGTAAATAAATACAACTTAATATATAATATCTTTCAAATACAGTGTTTCATTTAACATTGATGCTAAAAGGTAACAGGACAGCAGACATTATCACATCAATTTCACACACACAACTTTTGTACATAGTCAGACACTCACTTCTGTGAAAATGTACTTTGATAGGTGGGACACTTCTGGTAGCAACTACTAGCTAGGGCAAAGTCAAACATGGCCCAAAGCATGTTACCACACAAAGGGTACAAGTGATGTCTATAAGAATGTGCGGACATTGCAATAACTCTGTTGATTTAAAACCTCCTTGGGATAAATCGGTAATATCATCTCATCCAATTATCCCCACAAACCCTATTTAAAAGAAATTAGCACAAATCTATCACAGTCTGTTGGGCTTTACAATTCTGTTATAAAATCCATGCTCTCCAAAACGACGTAGACTGTTCAAGCCACAGGCACACACGATATAATGGGATGATAAGCACCGAACAGTTCACTGTTTTCACCAGTAGGCACACTGGGAATGAGTTCATGTAAACATGCCAACAATAGCAGGATGCACCAACCTATCATTCATTAAAAGAAAGGTCCATTTAAAATATGATCTGCAACAGCAGACCTTCAAGCAGCACATTTTGAGCATTTGTGGACACCATCACTGATATAGTCAACAACAAGAGGGCTGGACATACAAGCTCAGCAGACACCAGGCGCCAGTTGAGTTCAAATGAACTTGTCAGTCTATAAGGCGCAGGAGTCTGATCCAGAGCTGTTCCAAGTGAACATGGACTTAGGAACACAGTGTGTGGGGATGGATCTGAGCAGAGCTACCCATGAGAACGGATAGTAAGAGCACAGTGGCATGATGGACTGTGGAGGGGCTGTATGGGATGCACTCAGCTGTCGCGGTTGAAGTCAGTCTCAAGGTAGTGGACGATGGCTTGGGGGTTGTCAGGTTCCTCAGCCACTAGGATGTTCACTGTCCCCTTCCAGAAGTCAAAGCTGATGCGAGAACTCTGTCACACATGGAATATTTGGTCATCATGACAATGTTCTCACGACACATAATGTTACCAAGACTACACATAACCATTATACATCACCATTTGTGTACACAGATTCTACAAATTTGCCCTTTCTCTCAGATTGATTTTGGAGAATTTGACATATCTCTGATTATCTGAGGAAAATACTGAGCTACAAGAGAGAAGCTAGAGAGCGTTGGGGTCCCAGAGCTAATATGAGTAACCCTCACCCTCTCGAGAGCACTGCAGTCCTTGTCCTTGTGCAGATAATGGTCCTGCCAGAAGAGCAACAAGTCACGGAAGTTCTTGAGTATCTTGTCGTCTCCTCCTCGGGCACACTGGAGTGCCCCGGTAGCTCGACTGCTGCTGCTTGTCTTCGCTGACCAGTCATGCATGAGACCCTATCATACACAGAATGCATGTTAACATCAGTCACAGCACATCAGGTTCCACTCTGGCAGAGGGTCAATATTGACAAAACAGGCACAGTATTGGAATGATGTAAGACGAGAGAGAAGCCCAGCAGGAAGGGGTAGTATTTACAATAGGAAAAGTTACAAATTTCCAGGTTTCATGCTAGTACAAAGTTACAATCACAGCGGATAATCTGAGTTTGCATGGTACCTGGAGGTATTTGGGGAGCTGACACTTCTGCCTGGCAAACATCAGCATGACTAGTGTTGTGTTGAGACAGCTGACATTTTCCTGAAACAAACCCCAGAACTGTGAGCCTACTGTCACCTGCCATTCAACTGTTGTACACTGACAAGCAGACCAGAGCGAGGCTGACCTGGGTCAGGTTGATAAGCTGACTTGGGTGAGTTTGTACATTGATAAGGTGACATGTGTGAGTTGATAAGCTGATTTGGGTGAGTTTGTACATTGATAAGGTGACCTGGGTGGGTTTGTGAACAGATTAACTGACCTGGGTGAGGTTGTGAACGGAGATGAGATTGATAAGTCTTTGCAGGTATTCCATTTGGATGTCAAATCTGGACACATGCTGCAGCAACATGCTGTCGTTGGCACAGTAATCTACACAGAACACACGCATAGATCATATGATAGTCTCTGTCAGAACCACTTTGTTGTGACCAAGAACTGGGGCCTATATAATTCAACGTACAAAACACATTTCAATGTATAAATGTTCCAGCTGGATAGTGGTTAAACATGAGTTCTCACTGGGAATCTCTTCTTTGTCCATGTGTTCCACAGAGAGCGTTAATGCTCGTATAAACATGTTAGAGTCGACAAGATTCTTCTGCATGGTGCTCAGGAACTTTTCGACCTGCATCAACACACACATACATAGGCACTCAGGTACGGCTCAACTACAATACTACGCCTTGAATTATGAAAAGATTTCATCATAACGTTAATAGATTTATTGTACATTGTATTCACTGGCACACTTTAAAGGTGCGTTTCATCAAAAATCATCAAAATTCTGCTGTGAAAATTATTTTTTCATTCTCTACAACTAAGAAGATATTTATTTAATAGAGTCCCATTGGTGGCCCTGGCTATTTTTGTGACTTTATTTTTGACAGCACGTGAATCTTAAACATTATTTGGATATCGGTCTTCAAGGTGCTTTAATAGACGAGTTAGTGTTGCCAATGCAAAGAAAGGTCGTGTAGTTTAATCAACTTCATAAAAACTGAAGCAAATTAAAAATTGCATCAAATTGAAAAAAAAATACTATTAAGAGCCATAGAGCCCCCAAATCATGCCACACAAATCTAGTTATTGAACTACACATATGAAGCATATGCTAAAAGGTGTTGGTAAGCCCATGTATGATATTCCACCAGCTCAACTGACCAAATATGCCATCCAAATGCACAATATATTCCTTTCTAGAGGGTGACCTTTGGAATGAAGTCAAGGAGATGGATAACCTCTCCAGTCTAAGGTCTCACCATATTTTAATTTGATCCAAAAGAAATTTAAACAGGTCTCCTGACTGCTTGAACAATTCTCAGATTTATAAATATTTTAAATACTTAATATACAACACCACTGCATCAGTTATACTGACTTTTTCGGGGGAGTTGAGGAGTTTGTCGAAGGCTTTGAAGGCATCCACGTTAAACTTAACCATCTCTCCAAGCAGGTCAAAGCTGCTCTGTAAGATCTCCTTGGGACGAATATCATGCTCCACTATGTTCCCGGCAATGTGCTGCAACATAGAGGACAGCTTACTGAGTGGACAGGGTAACAGAGCAATATCAATGATGATATTAATAAACAGCTCTGCCTAACGTTTTTTGATGGTAGAGGTAAGTTACCTGGAGTAGTCCTCGTCGAAGGAGGAAGATCTGATCACAGTATGACGAGCTGCCACGCAGGTAGCTCTCTACGGCACGCGCCAACCAAAACCTTCACACATGAACCCACAACCATCAAGCCAACCCTTCCAGGCACCCTAATTGATATAACCACCACAAGTGACCCATGTCAATGTGGCCCACAAGTTCCCAGACGAGAATTCATCAGGGAAATAACCGGGGATAAAGACAACTTAAGCTTGGAACTCATTCTATGCAACTTGTTCTTGTAGCTATAAACACCAAAAGTCTCTTGTATTTGGATCTTAATTCAATGCCAATTTTAGTCCACTTCTGCCATCTGACCATTGTTTAAACCCATATATTCTTCTTCACTAGAGCTCAATGAGACATTGGGGAAAGGCACCATCTTGAATTCTGATATTGTTGCTGACTCAGCAGTAATCATTTTTGGGTATCAGGACAATGAAATGTTGATAATTAATGGATAGAGGAGGATTATCAGCGTTGATAAATTGCACCTTCAACTGATCCACTCCACTTAATCTCTAGGTGTGAGCCCATGCCTGGCACACAGTACAAAAGCAAGCAGGATTAGCACACCTGAATGTGGATGCTGTGGGTTCTTTCTTCATCACCTCCACCACCTTTGTCAGCAGCCCCTTACTGCCTCGACACATCATCGCTCTGTACCGATCACCACATCCATTACAGTCAATGACAATAGAGTAAATGCTATGTGTCAAAATGAGATGGATTAAATAGGTAACATATGATTGCATTCAACAACCCCACTTCTCATCCACTTGTCATTCAGACACCAACTATACTTCACGCTACACTTCCTAGATAAGTAAAATGACATACTTGTTGACGAGGTCCAGACCCTCCACTTGTAGGTCCCCGGCTTTATCTGTACACAGAGAAACACACAGCTATGTTGTGAAAGTCCACAGACATGGCGACACAGCTACATCTCATTCACATCATCATTGCTGACAGGGCTACGTACATGGAGATACTTTAACAAGGTACCACCAGTTACATCCTTAAATGTTTTATAAAACTATCGATTAAAGAACAGGTTAGGCCATTGAATACCAAGCAATTCAACACGCTCTTGTGGCGCCATTGGACTTACTATTGATACGCTTCACTTCATTGAGCTCGGTCTTGGACAAGAGCAGGTGCTTGTAACTGAAACAATGCAAGTAAAGCAGTCACAGACCTCTCTATTATACAATGGAATGACTCGGTCAGGGCAGATCCAATAACAGCCCAGGCCGAGGTCTGGGAGATAATCAACGACTTACTCAGAGTGATCACAGAAACTGTGCACTAATCGCAAGAACTGGATCTTCAGGGCAACTTCCTGTACATATCAAGAACAACTGACATCACCTTAACTGTCAGACTATACAGAAAAATGCAAAAGAGCAAAATCCTTATTCTGAGATAAAAGTTTCAAGTAACAATTGCATATTTAGATGCTTACAGGACTGCATTCACAGCTGGCGTTGTGTCCGCGTAGTCGATGCCTGGAATTGTTCCGGTGCCTGTCAACAACAACATCACTATGGAAATACATAATACAACACACCTCCACAATCTCAGAAGCTCAATACTGACACCACTAATGTGGCACCACTTACGACTGGCATTTCCAGATGAATTGATCAAACAAATCACAAAGGCCTGGGATGAGATTCAACTCGGCCAGCTTCCGTTGCACCTGTACAAACAATGCACTGTGTGAACTGAGGTCACAAATACACAAACCACATTCAGGTGGGTGGCCATTGCATTATTGGTCACCTTTTTCCTGTGTTTTCCCACAAGGAACAGCCCTAGTACATAGACGACTTGAACACGTAGGATGAGGTCGGTGGAGATTCGTAGTCCTGACTGCTTCATCAGGGGCCCATTACTCGACGACATGGCAGAGATTCCTGAATAAGGATGTAACACAAGTCTGATTAGTGGACTAAAACAAAAGAAAACTTTCAACATTATGAATAGGAGAGTGTATATATCTCACATTCACTCATGACATTACACAAAATTACATCATAATCTGTATACATTATGGAAAGAATGATCATTCCCATGATTTTGTTTTCAGTTCCATTTAAGATTTATACAAAATAAAACATCAGCAAATGTGGTAGACGTCCCTTAATTGAGTAAAAGGTTCACAGAAAATTTCAGGGAAAACCAAGTCCTTCATTGGTCTTAAGATTAATAATAACTTAAATAAGGTTTAAACCATTGCTCACCTCCAATGAAGTCTTCAAGGTCATCTGTGGTGGGTGCGTCAAAGGCCTCATCAGCCATGGAGTTCTCAATCCACTCCATCCAGCAGTCGAGTTCTGAAGCGAATCCAGGGTAGCGAGGGGTGTCTGCAACACGACAAACACTGTCTGTGTCAGAATACTTGCTACAGGCCGAAGGCGGTGTTAAGCAACGCGACCAAACAAATGGAGATGTTTAGCTCCCTCGTGGGCGAGGAACACAAGGGGAATACAAACAAAATCAAATGTGAAGCACGCATTTCCCCAGGATTTTATTCTGTGTATATAAAGGCTACAATATATGTATTGTGGCCCAGGGTTGATCTTGTGTGAGTCAGAATAAGGTCTTTTCATGGAGTGGCTTCTTTTTACCAGAGTGGTACTTACAGACTTTGGCTATGGCTATGTTGACTAGTCTGGCAATGAGGTCTGGAATGGCCAGCAGCATCTCTGAACAAGAGGTAATACAGCATGATAAAATCTTGAATCAAAAGACACACTGCAACACGAGTAAGCAAGGGGGACACAGACTAACACAGAGTTGAGTCTTGTAGGAAAATGACAACACCCACCTTGATTTACATCTCGTACATTCACAAATCCTTTGCTTCTCTTCTGCTTGTTTTGAGCAAATACTGCAAAACAAACCCATCACTTCCAGCTTACATGAGATATTACCAACTATATCTTGGTTGCTAGCCATCCCTCTCAGCTTTCATTGATATGATGACCAAACGTCTTTCTACTTACAGGAGGACTTATTCTCATAGATGTCTAGGTCTGATATGGTGACTGCTAACACACGACAGAAGTTGGAGAGTTTCTTATCATCCAGCCCAGTAACCAGAGTTCTGATGTTATCTGTGAAGTCAGGCAAATGGCATGTTATACACGTGTTACCAGCAGACGGTGGAGGCGTACAATCAGAAGTCTGAATGCCAATATGATCATTCCAATGGTGCCTGCTCTTAATTAAATTGGCATAAAAAAAATCTAAGAAAGATTATTATAAACACTTAGCAATTGGGGTTGTTAAATTTCTTAAAAAAAAATGTTGAGCTACTTGAGTGTGGAACATTTCCCACAAATACAGGTGAGATTGAAAAGGTGATCCATATCTACCACCTACCAATCGAGGTAAGGTTGAGGACGTGTTTGCGGGACTGCAGGAGGTCCTCGACCAGCTGACAGGCTGTGAGGAACGTCTGGTCATATGCCAGTAATGTGAATGTGTAATTGAGTAGATCATCATCCTCAGATAACCTCTCTGCCAGCTTATCACCTTCTTTCTGATAATAAACATTAAACAATATTTAAAAAAGACAGCAGTGATTAAAAACACTAAAAAAATCCAGTTGAGTTACGAGCTTAATGGATGAGTTTAATGTAGCTGACCATGGAGATGAGACGATTGAGTATTTCCAGGCACACGCTTTTGACCCTCAACTTCTCTGGCGAGTCTGTAAAAAAACCAAATGGCTGAGATATCTCCATTCGTGTGTTAATCCATAAGGAAGGGAGATCATTTAAAGTATCTCAGGTGAGTTGGAGAATACAACAATAGTTAGATGACTAACGATATGAATGCTTTGGTGAGGCTTTTGAAGCACTGCCTGCCTCATCAACATCTTTTACTTCATGCTCTACAAACCAAACATGTCATACTTCATGTACAATACTACCCCAAGACGTCTTGTCATACAAACTTAATAGAGATGGACATACAAGCACAATGAATGGCTAGACAATATAGATTTTCTTTTTTTCTGAAGAATGCCACATAATGTGACAAGTGTCAGCTGGAAAGTGCATTGGTGATTCTAACTACTGAATATTTGACATATGATCTAGATTTATTAGTGTGCTGACTGAATTGAATGATGATTTGAATAACCCTGACACAGTACCTGCATTTCTTGTCTCTTCAGGTAACAGACAACACTGCATTAGCAGTCTCATCACCACCTGTGTAACATACAAATATTTTCCAGATGATGCACTATCAAAGTGTTAAATATGGAAATGCTGTGAAAGGTTGGTCACTTGTGTTGATTACCTCTACACCACCATATTTGATAAAAAGGCTTCCGTATCTAGCATATTCATCCTCTCTGTTGTTGGCAACATCCTGGTTTCTTCTTGCTTCAAAGTTTGTCATTCTTGAGAAAACTTCCTGTAAATCAATAATAGTTGAAGTCTGTCAGTATATAATCCAACCACAAGATAAGGCTTCACCAGGGTATGAATATCAACACCCCAATCAAAATGGTGTCATCAAATCCAAGAGAATCAGTTTACCAATCAATTAAAAAAGTTTCAGCTAACCCATCTAGTGTTATTCACCTTAAGCACGTATATACATCTTTCTTGATCATAGGCAAAATCACAGCTGTATTCTTCGAGATCCTGGATGACCTCTGGGACACCTTCTAGCATCAATGTTTCGTCCATGTCAGCAAGAACATCAAAATGCAGCTGCAAGAAATCGGTTGATAATTTAAATAAAGCCAACACTAGTTGGCATTAAAGAATCAAACTTTTGACACCTGTCACAGGGAGATAACTACCACACAGTACCATTGAGGAACCAGATCTGGGTAGAACAAATATGAAAAAGTACACAAGTTGTATCTTTGTTGGTAAAACACATCAAATAACTAGCAATATGAGCATCATCAGTATCAACCCATGCTTTGCATAACCCTTAAGTGGGGAATGCTCCTGTATTAATTCATGGTAAAATAACTGAAATAATATAGCACCAGTGAGGATTTGACTAGGAACAACAATAGTTGTTGGACTGCATGGCATGCCTCGGATTCTTGTAAAGCTGTCACAACTTTGTTAACTCATCCCCAGACACTCAACTTGCTAGCGGTCCCAAACATAAAAAAAAAAAACTATTTGAGATGAATCTTCCGATTACCAATAACCACAGTACAACGATGAATGACGACGATGCAGGGTGATTATCTCAGCTTTCATTGTTTCAGGAAGGACCATGATAGAAGAAGTTTAACATGATTCTGAGAGCACTGTGGCACATGGGAGTGG
Source organism: Urechis unicinctus (assembly GCA_034190875.2). NCBI lineage: Eukaryota > Metazoa > Annelida > Polychaeta > Xenopneusta > Urechidae > Urechis > Urechis unicinctus. The sequence continues at coordinate 29,057,813 of CM067342.1, forward strand.
ATAAGAATAGTAAGGAACAAGTACCATTTCACCAAGTAAACTGCTTCACTATATTTTTCTGTTAGATAGGTAGCCCCTGTCGGACTGTAGTATATATATATACCGTCCTGCTCAAGTCACAACCGTCGGGCGCGAATTCTATTTCAAGTGTCTGTACCTTCTCATCAATGTTGTGTACTTACGTATCTATATTTGCCAAGAATTAAGATGAATATCCCGTTAACGACAATTTGTTGGTTATCCACTGTTACAAGTTTATTTTTAAAAATGTCACATAATCGTCTAGAATCACAACCCAGTTGTTGGTGGGAGCACTTGAGTGTATTGAAGTTGTATACATGTGTCGTGCAACGAGGTATGTTTTTTTTACCTCTCGGCTTGTATGACGAGTTTCGCTGGGCCTCGTACTTGTACGACGGGGTATGCTTAATGCCATTTTCACCTTGTACGACAAGTACAGGTTTTCAAGGCTTGCAGCACACCCCTGGTTAGGGACAAGGCCAAGTGCCCACCAAGGACTGTGGGTATCCAAAATTGTCATTTTTTCAATTGTCAAGGCAACATCATTGACTACATATTCCCCTTCGAAGGTAGGTATTGCCAAATGATAATCATTAACAAAATGACATAATGAAGTTAAATAATAAAATATGGAAAGCAAAAGTTTGCTTGTGAAGAACCTTGTCTGCGCGTCCGCACAGCAACCGATCTTGTTAATACAAATAGACTTTTCAAAGTTTTTCTGGCTGGATTAAATCACCTTCGACATATCTCAGAAGTTAACTAGCTCAACTTGTTCATAAACGTTCATTGCTGTGAACACATATTCTTCATATGTATATTTATTTAATTATCGTGTATAATTGGAACTAGTGTATCACCGCGCGTCAACAAGACGTTGTCACGGCTATTAAATAGGCACAACACTTAATTAATTGTAGCCTGTCAGCCAACGAGGCAATGACTCGAACTAGTCTGTTTGTAAAAATTTCCTTTTAAAACTCAGTAAGACAGTCATCCATAAGTATAAAAAACCGTGACATGACATAACCTCAAAGCAGGTACCTGACAAACTCTGGTGTAACTCATTCCAGTGTACTGCGCTCGCGTTAAAACTCTCAAACAAGGCTCATATTCGAGGCCTTTACTTTTCGGCTTGAGCGCCATGTAACGCCCAATAGGTTGGTGCTTTTCTTCTTCCATTGTATCTGAAGTCTCGTGAATATCTTCATCCATACTTTCAGGCTCAGACATTTTGAAGAAGCAACGATTATCACAGTCTCAGTTTGTATGTCGAGCGAATGGCGGTAATGGCTATGCGCAATCTACATTGGCGCATTTCCGATATGTCGCTTAAAACATTAAAAGGAAAAAAACCCTGCTTTGTTTTGTAAGGATGTTTCCCAAAAGAACTATGCAATTGCGGGTACGTAAATATTAAAATGTAATTTTCGATTGCTTCGATGATGATTTACAAAAAGAATCGACAGTCATTTTGTTCCGTTGTATATTAGATTCCACAGTGCAATAAGAGAAGGATAATTCTTGATCACATCTACCATTCCTGTCTAATCAGATTCACCCCAGCTCAAGCCCGGGTGATTCGTATCGGGTTGCAGATAGATTACCAGCTGATTAGTCAATCAAAGACCCATTTATTTATTGTAAGAGTAATCAAACATAAGTGAACCAATGTTGTTCAATCAAGCAAATTTTTCAACTTTTGTTGAATGACGCAAAAAAGTGAATCAGTGTTCTTAGAGGAGTTTTCTTTAGACGGCACAAAGCCCCCATTCATGAAAGACAACTCCAAAGACTTGCAGAATTAGTTTTCATGTTTTCTTCCAAAATCCTTTGCTTAAACATTATATCGTTCAGTTAAATAATTCTTTCGTTAAAAAAATTAAACTTAGATACGCACCATCACTTACTTTAATCAAAATTAAACTTAGACCTGATTAATTATCAATCAAAATACGCTACATAATTGTTAAAGTATTTGATAATCGGGGAAACAATATCATATATCCTTAAGTCAGGTTTTATTATGATCTAAGCGACAAGGATAAGGAAACACTCGGGGAAGTGAGGAGAACCCAATGGGTCAAAGGAGCCCACTATGTCGACCTGACTGGAGCGTGATTGGGAGCAGTCGTTATTTCACCAGGCAACATTTTTAGCAAGGCTGTGCAGGATGAACGATATAATTCATAGAGATATTTTGTTTTTAATGCTAACAATTTAAAACAATGTAATTATCATTAATCGTATGCTACAGAATATAACTACACAGCTATATGCTCATGTAGTTAGGTTCAAGTTGCCGAAAAGAACAGTTATTGTATCGGAGTCAGCTAGTGAGTGAATCCAGTGGGAATCCCATGTATTATTCAATTGATAGAGGCAACATGTCGACCCAGCGGATACCCAAGCATTACTCAAAAGAGCGAGGCAGTAGGTCGACCCAGTGGGTACCCCATGTTAAATTCAATACAGTGAGGCAGTGAGTCGACCCAGTGGGTACATCAGGTAAACTCAATTCAGTGTATCGACTAAGTGGGTACAGCATAATAAACTCAATACAATGAGGCAGCGAGTCGACCCATTTGGTAGACCATGATAAACTCAATAGAGTGAGGCAGTAAGTCGACCCAGTGGGTACCTCATGTATTTTGCGAAGGAGTCGAGCGACTGCAATGTTTGGGTAAACATTTTAAATTTTATTTTAGAAATAATTCTCAAGTAGCACATTGTGTAGATCATGGTTCAAAAACCACACGTAAAATATTCGGTATTACATAATAGAATACAATAGAGTAATCCCTGCATGTACAGTACAAATTAATTACCAGTATTACAATGAGGCAAATAATGATAACAAGTATAGCAACGTTATGATTGTTTGGCAGGTAAAGATAAATGTATGATGTTGATACAATAAGTGAGATACATAACTATGATATGTCTAGGAGAGGTTACACAACGCAGGATAAAACTACTTTAACCGGTCATGACACAGATAGGATTAATTGATATACCTATACATGTACAGACATACATATTACACAGCGAGTGTTGAATGACAAAACTAGAGGAAAGCATGTACAAAAGGTGGGATGGCATTGAAAACGGGAAGGGTGGGAGGGGTTCGGAAACAGAGAACAAGTGATGTGATGTCGTTGAAATCTAATTCCGAAAGACAATAGAACGCTGGTCACCTGACCCTATCCCCGCGGGATAAACAAATGGGGTAGCCTTTTCCCTTGCAAGGAGGATAAGGACTTATGCGATAACGTTTACAAATTTGACTCTGCACAAAATGCGGCTGGAGCGGTTTCCCGTCCAGACCTATGTTATGTCAAAACAGTGAGGCATTTAGTCGACTTAGTGGGTTTCCCATGTATAATTCAATACAGTGAGGCAGTTAGTCGACTCAATAGTTACCCCATGTATCAATAGAGTGAGGCAGTGAGTCGATCCAGTGGGCACCCCATGTTGAACTAAATACAGAGTTGGTACGTCTGGAAATCTTAATACAGTGAGGCAGTGCGTCGACCTAGTTGGTATCCCATGTATAACTCAATAAAGTGACGCAGAACGTCGACCAAGTGGGTACTCCATGTATAACTCAATAAAGTGACACAGAACGTCGACCCAGTGGGTACTCCATGTATAACTCAATACAGTGAGGCAGTGAGTCGACCCATTGGGTACTCCATGTGTAACTCGATTCAGTGAGGTATTGAGTCGTCACAGTGGGTACCCCATGTAGAATTCAATTGATTGAGGAGATGAGTCGACTAAGTGGGAACACGATGATATACTCAATAGAGTGAGGCAGTGAATCGACCCAGTAGATACTCCAGGTAAACTCAATAGAGTGAGGCACTTAGTCGACCCAGTAGAGTGAGTCGACACGGTGCGTATCCTATGTATAACTCAAAAGAGTTGGTACGTCTGGAAAACTCAATACAGTGAAGCAGTGAGTCGACCCAGTGGGTACGCCAGGTAAACTCCAGCAATTAGGCAGTGAGTTGACACAGTGTATATCCTAGGTAAACGCATTATAGTGAGACAGTGAGTTGATACAGTGTACACCATGTTAAACTTAATACAGTGAGGCAGTGCGTCGACCTAGTTGGTATCCCATGTATAACTCAATAAAGTGACGCAGAACGTCGACCAAGTGGGTACTCCATGTATAACTCAATAAAGTGACGCAGAACGTCGACCTAGTGGGTAATCCATGTATAACTCAATACAGTGAGGCAGTGAGTCGACCCATTGGGTACTCCATGTGTAACTCGATTCAGTGAGGTATTGAGTCGTCACAGTGGGTACTCTATGTATAATTGAATACAGGCAAGCAGTGAGTCGACTCAATAGTTACCCCATGTATCAATAGAGTGAGGCAGTGAGTCGATCCAGTGGGCACCCCATGTTGAACTAAATACAGTGTGGCAGTGAGTTGACACATTGGGTATCCCATGGATAACTTCAACATTTGGGGCAGAATGTCGACCCAGTGGGTACGCCAGGTATAACTCAATACAGTGAGGCAGTGAGTCGACCCAGTGGGCTCCCCATGTTGAACTAAATACAGCGTGGCAGTGAGTTGACACATTGGGTATCCCATGCATAACTTCAACATTTGGGGCAGAATGTCGACCCAGTGGGTACGCAAGGTAAACTCAATACAGTGAGGCAGTGAGTCGACCAAGTAGGTACCCTATAATAAACTCAATAGAGTAAGGCATATCAAGAGGATATACCATGTTGAACTAAATACAGTGAGGAAGTGAGTCGACACAGTGGGTATCCCATGTATAACTCGAATAGAAAGAGGCAGAATGTCGACCCATTGTAATATCCCATGTAAAACTCAACGGAGTAAGGCAGATAGTCGATCAAGAGGATATACCATGTTGAACTAAATGCAATGAGGCAGTGGGTCGACACAGTGGGTATCCCATATATAACTCAATAGATTTAGGCAAAGGTCGGCCCAGTTGGTACGCCAAGTAAATTCAATAGAGTGAGGCACAAATGTATAACTCAATAGAGTGAGACAGTGCGTCGACCCAGTGGATATCCCATGCATAACTCAATAAAGTGAGGCAGTGAGTCGACCCAGTTGGTACCTACCCTATGTATAACATAGTGTGACAGTGAGTTGACACATTGGGTATCCCATGTATTACTCAAACATTTGGGGCAGAAGGTCGACATAGTGTGACAGTGAGTTACACATTGGATAATCCCATGGCGTGAGGCAGAGCGTCGACCCAGTGGTACGCCAGGTAAACTCAATAGAGTGAGGCAGAGGGTCGATCAATAGATTGAGGATATCAGCCATGTTAAGCTCCAGGTACAATGAGTAAGGCAATGAGTCGACGCAGTGGGTACACCATGATAAACTCAATGGCGTGAGGCAGAGCGTCGGCCCAGTGGGTACGCCAGGTAAACTCAATAGAGTGAGGCAGAGGGTCGATCCAGAGGATACCCATGTTAAGCTCAATACAGAGAGGCAATGAGTCGACTCAGTGGGCAACCCATGGTAAACACAATTCAGTGAGACAGATATTCGACCCAGTGGGTATCCCACGAATAATCCGATACAGTGGGGCAATGAGTCGTCCCAGCGGGTACACCATGTTAAGCTCAATACAGTGAGGCAGTGATTCGTCACAGTGGGTATCCCATGTATAACTCAAACGAAAGAGGCAGAATGTCCACCCATTGGGTCCCCATGTATAACTCATAACAGTGAGGCAGTGAGTCGACCAATTTGGCAATAACTATTTTGATCATTATATTTCACAATTTAACGAAATTGCAAGCAAAGTGGGATGCTTACCCAATAACACATGTTATCACACTTGCTATTAAAATAATTTTCTCTTACACCTACAATATAGTGCTGGAAATAAACACAATAGGTTTCTCTCATTTATATCACAATTTGCCAAACAGCATCTGCAACCTAGGTGGGGATTTCAAAAACACTGCAATTGTAATTTTCACAAAGAATTCACAGGAAACTAAACTATGTGAATGCTTAATAACTGACACAAATGTCATTTAACATGTGCATTAAGCAGAGTTCTATGTTTTAACTATAAATGACTTGATTTGTAATGACACTGCCTTAATCAATCTTACATAATCTCTTATTCATAGTTTGTATTACTTACAATATCCAGTAATACACAAATTACACTATTAAACATCTAAAGTTATAGCTGTTAACAGTCCTTTGTTCATGTATCACAAAGTGTGGTGTTTAACATCAATATATCAGTACAACTCATTAAGTGTGGTGTTTAACATCATTATATCAGTACAACTCATTAAGTGTGGTGTTTAACATCATTATATCAGTGCAACTCATTAAGTGTGGTGTTTAACATCATTATATCAGTACAACTCATTAAGTGTGGTGTTTAACATCATTATATCAGTACAACTCATTAAGTGTGGTGTTTAACATCATTATATCAGTACAACTCATTAAGCTGTGTCTAACTAATTCTTATGTACATTGAGGTCCAACAGAAACAGGACCCATATAGCAGGCAATTGCATTTATATGCAACAGAACATTACTCCAATGAATTAAACAGAAATGAGAAAGCATATCAGCTTTAGATGTCAACAATACCCTATCAGGGGTAGGCAAATATAATCTTTGAATAAAGTTAACAAACATGCATTAGAATAAAAACATCTGCTGTTCAGATGAGAAGAGAGAAGCTAGAGACTATAAGGAGTGATACGTTACAGTAAACAAAAAGGTTAGTCTGACAATTCCATTTTTTATATGCATAAATATAACAGCAGATTACATGTGACATTTGATCGATAAGTGGTGCTTTAGGCCTTCATATAATTTGGACAAACTTTCAATCGAAACTAGTCAAAGGGATGAATTCAGACAAAACAACAGCGACCAACCTATTTTAAACATAAAGCATGTGGATGGAGGCATTACAAAATAAAACTTTGACATTATATAGTGCCACATGGACTACATCTTAACCAAATCCCAAAGCTAGAAGTCCTAAACTGGCTGAGAGACAATTTTCTTAATAGGAACGAATAAATGAATAGACCTATGATGTAAATATTCATCATGGACAAGGCTCACAAGTGGTGTAACATAGGGTTTAGAGTTGGGCCACATCATCTTCAGTATATTTGTAAATGACATCCTCTCTGATCACAAACACCTCTATGTTTGCAGATGATTATATTCAGCAGTTTCAATAAACTGCTTAGATTTTAGTATAAGATAGTAAATTAATACTACTCAGGACAAGAAAAACAAATGGTCTTGTCCCGTTTGGAATTGCTTGTACACTTTAGTTGGAACCTGCCACCACAGGATCCACACATCTACTGGAACATATGATTATAGATATATTACAAATGTGTAATATGTGATATATATGATATGTAGTACAACGAATGTATGAATAATTATATTGTAAGTCAGTTCATAATGCTATGCAATTCTATAATGGTATGGTTGTTACGACCCAACTTGAAATCCGGTCAATTATGAGTAGGGTTGAAATTGGACGCGGGTTGGCAGGCACGACTGGTATGGAAAGCGGCAGCGCGTTTATTAACTTGGCGTTGTCATAACGCCAAGTTATGTTGGTCAGTCGCGTTTGTCATTATGTATGTATGTATGTATGTAAACAATTTTTTGTTTCGCGATACAGGTCGCAATTTTTGATATTTTTTTTTTTTTTTTTTTACATTATCGGCTTGTTGCGCCAAAGTATATCGCGATGCATGGCGATACAGACAGCGCTCGCTGATGTACCCTTAAGGCTGAATTTACCTTCATCCGATGTCTGTATGTTTGTCTGTTAGCAAAGATATATCGAAAAGTTATGAATGGATTTTCATGAAGCCTTCAGGGATCAATGGTCACGTACCAAGGACGAATGCAATAGAGAAATAAATAAATCTCAATAGCACCCCATTACTCTCTCTAACACGCCTCGCGTAGCGATGTTTGATCTCAGATTTTGACCGTTATTTTAAGTTGGGACAAGTAAATGGCTGATCCAACTTAAGTCTGTGCAATATATCGGCATATTGTGATTGGTTAGGATAAATTGTTTGCATTTTAAGAGCTTTATTTAAGGTAATAGTCACCTATATATGATTAGTATTTTAAAACAATAAATAATTGAATTAGACTCATATACACATTTAGTTCCCTTTCCAAATGATTATGTTGTTTGGGACTACCGCGGTACTCCATACACGCTTCACCATGGGGAAATCGCGACTTTACGTGTATTATTAGAATCTGTAACTTTTGTATCGGTTTGATAAAATGGTTAAAATTTGACCTACTACCCGCAACTAGCAAAGAAGCCAGGCAAATTCTCTTACGAGAAAATGACTATGTAGTTGAGAATGGTATCTTGTATCATCTTTTTAGACCTGTCGTTTCTAAACCTGGTGACTTTTCGCTCACTATCAATATCATTGTGCCTGAAAGTCTGAAACACACAGTATTGTCACAATGTCACGACTCTGCACTAGCAGGTCATGCTGGCATTAAGGAGATGCTTACAGCGTTGAGACAGCGGTTTTCATGGCCAGGTATGTATAGAGATGTCATAGATTATGTCAGTAGTTGTCCAGAATGCATTGCAACAAAGCGTTCTCACTGACGAGAGAAGCTAACCCTGACTCTCTTTGAACCAGTCACTGTGGCTTCTGAAAATTTGGAAACATTTATACTAGAAAAACACTTTTAGGACAAGATTATTTGTTCTCATGGCATGCCATTAGAGTTATTAGATAGATAGATAGATAGAGACTTTATTGCAGACACATCTGATAAGAAACAGAAGTCCATATATATAATATTACAATACATAAGTAACAGTGAACAACTAAACAGCAAAATCAAGTTGTTGGGTGCACATAAAGCAGTTTGAACCAGTGCTGTCTAATTCTGGAATTATAGAGCAGAGAACATTGCAGAATGGATTGAACTAACTTATTTTCAGATTTATCCAATCTGCACATAAACTGATAAACTAACTTACGAATTACTGCAGAACAGTGGGGTACATTTAGATAAGTGCAAAGATTGCTTGTACTTTCATATTTAGACACTTTCAGGACGGATTTTAAGATATTATGATATGATACGTACAACTTATTGAGGGGGGCTTTCCTATATTTCCACCATAGTTGTGCAGTATACATAGGTTTACAAAACGTAGTGAATAGTTTTAACTTAACATTGTCATTACACATGTGAAATTTGTCGTAGTAAGATATTCCCTTGGGCATATAATTGGCGGCATTGTCTTGTAATATCATCATCATCATCATCATCATCACATCAACTTCTCATTGAGAACATGACCCAAATATTTAACAATTTTCTCTCCATTTAGATATACATCTGGCAAAGAAACATCACTCAAGAGCTTTGATTTGAAGTGTACAACAGCACTTTTCTTCGAATTATAAACAACATCACGGTCAGAACCAAACTTTTCACAAACACGAATCAGCTTATTAAGACCATTCGCTGAGGGAGATATCACACATAAATCATCGGCATACAAAAGATGGTTTATTAATTCTCCTGAGGAGAAACAACCAATGTGGTGTTCATTCAGAGTCACACTCAAGGAGTCCATATAGACATTAAAAAGACAGGGAGAGAGAACACTTCCTTGCCTTACACCATTAGAGGTCTGAAACATATCTGAAACAGTATTTCCCCAGCGAACACACATCGTTTGGTTAGAATACCAGTACATGAGTAATCTGACAATATAGTATGGTACACCTCTGTTCACAAGTTTCCAAAATAATGTACCATGATTGACCCGATCAAATGCTTTACTTGCATCTAAAAAACATACCAATACACTACTATTTATTGATCGTCAAAGGTAGTGATTTCACAAGTTAGTTATTCAAAGAGCTGAATGTACTTTTTCAAGGAACTCAAAAATTCACATCCGCTTATAAGCCTTCCACAAATAGCTGAACGGACAGGGCTAATAGCACATTAACGAACCTTCTCCGTACCTTATACCACGATAAACCTAAAGGGTGGGACCAGTTTCTATGCTCAGTTTCATTCGCCGTAAACACGACTGTGAATCGTGCCATTAACATGTCACCTTTTGAGTTAATGATTGGCAGAACACCTTGCCTGCCTCATGATACAAGCCTACAATCGGCGGCTGACAAAACAGAGGTGATCATCTAGAAAACATCTTAAAGAGGCTGTTCAGCCCCTTATTGGGCACCCAGGGATAATTTTGTTAATACATAACTACGTTTTACGCAGACTTAAATAAGCCATCATTTACTTTGTGCCGCAAAGTTAATTTGATCGAAAATCATGTCGATAAATTTTCAACTATATTATTTGACTGGAAATATTCATGATGTACTGTGGAAATTTGTTTTATTTAGTTGTGTCATTCCATCGATAACGGTGCCTCCCTAAAACCATTAACCACACGAATGTTTGCTGTAAATCATTACGCACTCTATTTAATCTAACACGGGATACCCTTAGGGTCGACTCACTCTATTGAATCTAACACGGGATACTCACTGGGTCGACTCACTGCCTCGCTCTATTGAATCTAACACGGGATACTCACTGGGTCGACTCACTGCCTCGCTCTATTGAATCTAACACGGGATAGTTTCATTGCCTACCACTGGGTCGACCTACTATGTCCCTCTATTGAGTTATACACCGTGCACCCACCTTTATTTTAGGCAGGCACGTGGTCACAACTTCCAGTCAATTCAGACTGAGGAATCACAGTATTATTGTAATCCTGATCACCCCAGTGCAGCAAAGTAAAGTTTATGGTACAATTCTCAATAAAACAACCACAAACATCCGGTATTTTCCACAAGCTTACCAGATATATCATGATCTGCTTCCATTTTCCTATCTGACTCCATTTCACATTGCACATTGCCGTGAAAATCGTGAAGAAAATGAATGCTCCCTGGCAATGGTTTTCGTGTCGTCCTAGCTGGTAACCGGAGCCCACTGGGTCGCCATCATCGCCTCGCGTGTTTTACAGTAGGGAAAATATTGCGGGTATATAAAGTTTTATTATGCTCAGAATCGGAAATCAGTGTTTTCACTTGAAGCCAACCAGCAAACCATAAGCATAACGTACTATGGCACCGAAGTGCAATCATCATAACGTCGTCGCAGGTGCAAATTCCGAGCTGATACGTGATTGGTTTTTCCCACCACCTGACCACATTTTCTCCCGCAAGGGGCCGCTTCCTGTCCCTTACAGCATACCCCTTTCTCATAACTGATTCACCCAGTCCCGAGATTCTCGGGAGTCTCCTTACGCCAAAAACATAGTTCTAAAAATTACTACTCAATACAAGTAAACATTCGAGTCAAATTCTGCACGTGGTTTTACACCGCAATCAGTTCGCTGCAAGGGTCGCGAAAGCAGTTTTCTTCATATGATTCTAACACCTTGTAATTACCGATGCTAATATTGGAAAACTCACGAGTTCTTCATATTCATATTTAACTGTTGGGTTGAAGAAATTGGAGCAAAGAAATAAAAAGAAATCACGTGTACACAAGCGCGGTGGGCACGGAAGGGGGTGGGGTAAGATATTCGAAAATGGGTATCATCCAGTCCCTAGCATTTCTGAAGATGAATTAGGATCGTAAAGGGTGTTGATATTCATATTTCAAGAAGCGACCGGTTATGCCATTGGAAAATCGGGTGAATGCAATGGGTAATTTAAACGAGGTAATGGTAATGCTCTCCCAATTTAATTCATCTGCAATTAAAAATAATAAGGCTCTAAAGTTATTGTTTTAATAAACGAAAGGGAAAATTATGGTGTGAATACATTACCAAAGTTCACTGTTGTGCAACACATAGCCATCTTTTTGTTTTAAAGTTCTGGGAAATTGACACATGGAAAAATCTAACTATCATGGAAAAAATATATTTTATGGTTGGTGGTCATATAATAAAATCAAGTTGGCTGAAATTGTATGAGTTATGAGAGTTAAAACAAAAAACCTTGCAAATAGTTTGCTGTGAAAGATAAAACATGATTAGAGTTGATAAATGGGCTTGTTTATTTAAGCCAGGTGCATGTAAGAAATGGAATAAACAAAAATACATTGCACACAGCAAAGGTGGGGGGAGAAAACCACCACCACAACATGAAAAGGTTGTACATTTAAATAAACTACAAGACAGGAAAACAGTGGAGGGTGGGATAGGAAAATCAAAATTGTGTGTGCAAGGAACAGAGTCACAACAGGAAGTGATTACCATCCCTATCGGCTAAGCAATTAGTTAAAAGTCATGTGACCTCCATGCAGGGCGGTAAGCTGTTGGCCAATAGATCACATGAGCATCAAACATGTATAGAGCGAGAGAAAGCAAAACATTACGACATTAACAATTGCAATGTCCCCAACTATATTAAAAGACAGACATAAGAAACCTGCTTAGCAATATGAATGTAAACACATGAACACCTCCATAAAAACTATTTAATTATGAGCATATTGAATCTGCATTTCTTAACAACTTGATGACCAATCATGCACACATATGATATCATGCTATTCTAATTTACTAATATTAATATCTATGCTTTGTGTGTGTAATACATAGAACATGGAAATGGCATCTCTTTTCCACTGAAGTGTTTTGGTCAATCTATTGATACAATTCTCACATAATTAGTATTCACAGTCATGGGGCATTTCTATCAAAAATACATCCTTCAACAAATTCATGTAGGTTCTCTGCAGAGTCACATTATTCAGAAGCCGAAGGTGACAATGCTTCCTGTCCTCCCTGCACGAAAAGCATAGATGATAGGGTCTCAACCTGGACAAGGTTATCTTCATTGGAGTCTGAAATTCTGAAGCATGGACACAAACAAATGAATACTATTTTATAAAATAAAAACGAGTCATTTTTAAATTATGAATTGTGACTCAGTAAGGAAGAACAGCTTTGTTCAAGCAGTTTTTTCGTGACCAACACTTCCAACAAGTAGGCTTTAATTTATGAGAGAGCATGCCAGAGACCCAGAACCAGACCAGTGGACCCCAAGTGACAGGACAGTAAACATGAATGACCATGTGAACCCAAGTGTGTATACAGCGTAAGTAAATACCGTAGAAATCACTGAAAAAATGCATCATTACCATTTTCTCCCTCCCTACCCCTCGGACCCCGCGTCAACCACACTGGCATATGCATGCACCGATGCGGTGTACTTCTATTTCATCGCTCATTCTTCCAAAATTAACTGAATCGACAATATGTCACAAAGCCTGCATAATCAACTCTAATTTATTGAATATATAAATACAATTACTGAACATTAGTGTGATACATTAAGGTTGACAATTGCTTACCAACGACAGGCTTGATATTTTCCCGATCAGAAACACCGCAAACATTGACAGACGCTGCCATCTTGCCATCTTGCTGGAACTACTTTCGGCTCCATCCCATGATTCTTAGAACGAGTTATGCGAAAGGTCAGTGCGAGAGAGCGCGCCACATTTCGGGCGAAAATGCACCTGACCAAACAAGGTCAATTCGAAGTATTATTGTCAATGCGTCACATTATCGCTCGAAATAAGTTTGAAATTTATCGTAGGACTTGTTGAAATTCACACCATATAGGCAAGGATAGCAGTGTAAATGGTGGCTATATAACGTTGTCATTAAGGTTAGTACCTTTTTTACCTGCGTGATCATTGTGTTCACCTGTATATCTCATAAATACTACAGTTCTGTCACCAGAGTACCATACATCATAAGCTGAACGTTGTTTACTTCAACCTGCATATTGACAAGCAAAGCAAATGCGGTAAATGATAAATTAATTCCAGAATTTATAATCAAGAAATATTATCTGAAATTCACTCAAAATAACATGAATAAAGACTTGCCTCTGTATCCGATGTGTATCTGCATATTTCTCTCTTCAGCCTAGTTTCTTATTTTCTTTTGACGTGCGCCATGATAATTCATAATTCTAAAGACGCCTAAGGTGTCATGACACTTGTGTTAGACAACTCTCAGCCTTACGGGCGTATAACTGTCCTGCGTGACAACGGCTGAGCGATTGATGACCCACAACATGTTACAGCATTTTCAGATTATCAGCTTACAGCCTCTTATCCCCGACGAACGTCTATTGGATTAAAATATAGATGTGTAATATTATGTCCGCGCATGGCTTAGGTCCACTTTCTATTACCTCCTAACACGCTGAAGAGTTTGTTCCTAAAACGATGACTTTGTGTCAGTGATGCAATGCTACAGGTGATGCTACGTCACAGGCGTGATGCTATGTCGTAGGCTTGAGGCTAGGCTACACACAAACTGTATTTAATCTGTGAAGTTGGCTCTCAGATCATTCCAAAATACAGCTGGTTATCAAGTTTATATGTCTTGTTTGGTTGAGCATCAACAAAATCAGTAATTTGTTAACTTGGTAGGCACATAAACTGATCTCTTCATAACATTCGGTTGTGGCAGCATTGGAAGTAACTTGTGGTTGTTACCAGTCATTGTGAGCAATATTGTACAGTTAACTCTATCTAGGTTTGATCAGCAACATTAGCTAACACAACATTAGTAAAAATTGTTGGTCTACTACTCAAAGGTTGACCAAATGCCATATCTTGTGGGGGCAGTTCGCACAGGGCTGATAAGCTGCTTGAAACCGATGGCATTGTGTGATACATGGTGTCCATGACAGATATCACCGTTTACAAATCCAGCCAATTCGAAAATATATGACCCTAAAACTGTTCTTTTTTGTTGTCCTGAATTGCCGTGTCAAATTGGTGAGCTGATGACGTCACCTCACCTGGCGTGACCTTGAATGACCCAGCTGCCGGCGTGGTGGATAAAAAAAACAAGCCATGAATACTATATAACAGGGTGCATCGCACTGATTGGCTCGTTTCAATTTTCAATATGGTACACCTGCAACGATCTCGGTAATTAATCGCTGTTGTCCAACTCGCTACTGATGCTTAAACCCTCATTAAATATACCCATCTCGCCTGTCAGGATCTCATTAAATTCTGTGTTGACAACAGGTGAACGGATGAGGTGGGGGGGGGGGGGCATGGCTGGTCATGGTGAATTTATGTGGTCAATACAAGCTAACTCGCTTCGGACATAGGAGTACGAGTTCTATGGAGGGCGAGATGCCTTCAATTTGCAGCTTAATCCTACCGATGAGATGACCCTGACTTAAATGTTCGAATCCAATAAACACCTCTCATAAGAAAGACGTTTTCCGATGAACATTTCCACCTGTTGTAGAATTTCCAGAGGTTTCAGTAAAAACCGTCATGACAACTGTCACGTTTTAAAATCTTGACCTTGAACACGGTTTGTCTAAAAAAACCAGGCGATTATTTGAAAGAAAATTTATCCGGAATAATATTACAGCTAAACCAACTTGAACAAAATTGAGTAAAAAACCCAAATAGTTTCCCATGTGTTCGCATAAGGTAAAGGACTCGCGACGATAACTATCACCCAGTGTGAATGCACAACGCCGCTGTATTGAAACTTCATAACGAATAGCAATGTTGACGTGGCACGCTCTGTCAACTGACCGAGGGTTTTTATCGCCGTCTGATGTTGGTGTAATCTAACACTTTTACAATGTCTGTTGGCATTGTGTCTGCGTCGGATAGTGGGTATGTGTGTGTGCTTTGTTGTAGTCGGTTTATCAATGTATGTAGTTGGTATTAGACGTAGTCACATGGCGGTAGATCTCGTATGTTACGACTAATTAGGGGTGCCGTAGGGGTAAGGGGGTGATTTTGTGCACAGACGACCACACTTGCTATCGACTGTATGCTTACAGAAGCATTAGCAGGGCTCGTATGTTAGCTGACCTCAAATAACTCATTTAACGATATCGGTTATGATATGAGATAACGCATAGTACCGATGGTGTTGTTTACATACGGGACCCTGGTTGGCAACAAACGGGTTAGGACTTTCAGAGAAGCGCTGACGGCCATTCAACTAAGTGTTTTACCCCTACCGAATCGAAAGGTTTTTTAAATGGACTGTACACCAATGAAGAAAGTTTATTGCATCTGAAGTACGAATTTACACACACCCAGCGATTTATCAACATGCTTCTTCCTGAAGTGGCACGGGTCGCAGGTTTTATATCTACGAAACACTCGAGCTTAACATTTCCACTCGCCTGCGACTAAGTGTTACCACCAAGCGTAGCTGTGCGACTCGGGCAGGATACAAGTCCCACTTCTTCCAATATAAATTGGATAACTTAAGCGCACGATGCGATCGACAAGATCATAGCTCAGGTACGACGTGCGGCGTCTTGTCGCTGGTGGAATGGTTTACTGTAGACAGGAGTGGCGGATTGGTGGGATGGTGGTTGGGGGGTGGGGGGGGAATAGGAGGGATGTAGAGGGGGTAGGGGGGGAGGAGGGATGTAGAGTGGGGGGAATGATATTGGTACTTGACTCATATTCAGATTGTGTAGTGTTAGTTGGGAACACCTGCTCTAATTCACATTAGTGATTGGCCGTGATTGCTAGATATTGACCCAGATAAACATAAACCCTTTTATCGTTCACATTTCTATGCCATTCACGTGATCGAATTACATTCTCGTGATCTCACGTTCCTAGTGTCCGATATCTCACCTATATATATATATGACTTCCCATTGTGCCGCCTAAATGACTTTTCAAAGCCCTATAATCGATATGTGTACATATTGGCTAGCTATATAATGTACCTAACACATGTGACAGAATGGCAAAACACAGCGCCGCATGGCCGAACGCTGGCCTGAATCGAAGTGGCGAAGACTTGGACTCGGACGATGGCTTCCTAGATGAGATGGACGGGGACCGACCCCCGAGTCCCAAGGTGCTACGGCGCGATGATGTCCTAGCATCGCTTGGATACAAATCCGAAAAGGTGAGAACAGTGCAATGACTTTTGAGGATCTATTGTACGGATCCTTTGTTATGCGAGTTGTTGTTGCGATGACACGTTAGCACACGACATTGGGCGTTGAAAACAAACGAGCTATGTTTTGTTCATTGATTTTCATACATGATTGCCTCGCGCGGTACGTGTGTATTGCGGGATATGCAGCTGGATAGCGCGCCATGTGATAGCTGGTGTGTTGTTGTTTAACTGTATCTACTGCGCTATAGCTGCCAATATATAAACGTGTGGTGAATCGCGAAACTTACAATGATGATGAAGCGCCTTACCTATTCATACCATATTTTCTGCTCACATACCTTTAATACATTCACAATCTATCCTCTCAGCAATAGACATTGCCTATTAAATATTGTTGCCCTAAAAGGAGATGCCTCCTCCAACATGGTATTGTCTTACTCCTTCGAGGAGATGTTGCCTTACCCCCTAAAAAGTGTTGCCCGTTTCCCAACAAGAAATTCGGATTATACTCACTGATGTTGCATAACAACCACCAGGAGGTTTCCTTGTTACTTGGCAGTTGGATTATCTAACATCAAAGCATATCTGATTAATGTTTATCTCCTCATTAGCATGCATTAACTCATCATTGACATACATTTTCTCCTTGTGGACATGTATAAGGTATTTGTGGACATGCTTTATCCCTGATTGACATGCATTAGCATTGCTGGCAATACCCCTGATTGACATGCATTAGCTCCTCATTGCTGGCATTATCCCTGATTGACATGCATTAGCTCCTCATTGCTGGCATTATCCCTGATTGACATGTATTAGCTCCTCATTACTGGCTTTATCCCTGATTGACATGCATTAGCTCCTCATTGCTGGCATTACCCCTGATTGACATGCATTAGCTCCTCATTGCTGGCATTATCCCTGATTGACATGCATTAGCTCCTCATTGCTGGCATTATCCCTGATTGACATGTATTAGCTCCTCATTACTGGCTTTATCCCTGATTGACATGCATTAGCTCCTCATTGCTGGCAATATCCATGACCTGGGTCTTAGTCAGAGACCCGTCCAATGGACGGGTAACAGTCGATTAGGACGGACTGGAATTTTTCCCCTAAAGACCGTCCATCCGCCAACCCGCGCGCGCCTCCCAGGCCGGATACTAGAAATTATCCTAGTCAGTATAAACAGCTCATTTAAAGACAAACAGCGACGCAGCGCGCTGGCCGCTCATCTACGATCAAGATACATACTGCTTTTTTTGATAACGCTTTTTATGACGCATGGGGTTTAATAAGTGTCATGCTACTTCAATAACGCTGAATGGAGTGAGCACCAGCTTCGTCTCCTCGCAAAACAAATTCCCAGTCCATGTAGATTTTATACCATCTTGAAAATGATACACGATATGTTCGAGTTTGTAAAACTAGAAGGGTGGCACGGTCGATTGGAGCATCATTCTGAAATGTCAGCCTCACAGTATCACCTTTGTAATGATCTGATAACATTTCGGTCTACTCTGTTGGCTCGCGCATAAAACTCACAAATTGCAATTTGGTAAAATATATCAACGCGGAGTCTTTGACTGAGTTTTTATTATGCAGAATGTGCCAAAAGATATTGCAGCGATCGCGTAGGCATGTGTCAGCGCAAGGTAACGTCGCGCTAACTGCCACAATCGGGATAAGGGTGGTAGGATAAGGTGGGGGTGGGCGGGGTCGATGGATGTACGGAGGTGGCGAGGAGCAGCAACGACGCTGGCAGGTCGGCGTGAGGAAAGCGTTACTGGCCGTCTGCTTGATGTCTCCAGGTTGGAGCCGGTCCCAGTGGCGTGATGATTTACTGGCTGTGGGTTCGACTCCAAGGTGTAACGACCTGACTGGCTACTCGTGACTCGGATGATCACGTAAAAATGGCGGTTCCATCTCTGAAAGGGGATGTAAAAGATCCTCTGAGGACGACGTGCTCCCTGGCAGCGACCACCCTTAGAGATACACTCACTGCTAGTCGTACATAGCCTACGTTGCTAAAAAGGACTATAATTTGAACAAACAAACCCTCCGGGTTGGGGTGGGGGAAGGTATACACGGGGTGTGAGCGTGGGGTGGACGGTCAGGCTGGAATTCCTGGCTTAGACCCTGTCCCTGATTGACATGCATTAGCTCCTCATTGCTGGCATTATCCTTCATTGACATGCATTATCCATCAGCAACATAGTCCCTCATTAACATGCATTATCCCATAAATGGTCTTTAGTGACTCACCATTATGTAACCAATATTCCTTCATTTATTTTCATCATAACTTCATTGATTTAAAATGTCCCCTTCATAACCTTCCACTCACTCTTCCACTTGGTTAAATCATGTCAGTGACACCCACTATTCTTTTGCAGCTGCCCACAGTTACCTCCGACTTGTCTGTGAACAAAGATGGCTGCCGACGGTGCGGTAAAAAGGTGTACCCTGTGGAGAGGATTGATGTGGGCATGGTGTACCACAAGAGTTGCTTCAGGTGTAGTGTGTGTTCCCGCATGCTCAACATCAAGACGTTCCAGCTCCATGTGAGTATAGTAAAGTATATAATGACTCGATGTGAGATAGGAAATGATATGATGACTCCATGTGAGTATGGGAAATTATATAATGACTCCATGCGAGTATGGGAAATGATATAATGACTCCATGTGAATATAGGAAATTATATAATGACTCCATGTGAGTATAGGAAATGATATGATGACTCCATGTGAGTATGGGAAATGATATAATGACTCCATGTGAATATAGGAAATTATATAATGACTCCATGTGAGTATAGGAAATGATATGATGACTCCATGTGAGTATGGGAAATTGTATAATAACCCCATGTGAGTATAGGAAATGATATAATGACTCCATGTGAGTATGGGAAATTATATAACGACTCCATGTGAGTATGGGAAATTATATAATGACTCCATGTGAGTATGGGTAATTACATAATGACCATGTGAGAATGGGAATTTATGACTCCATGTGAGTGTGGGAAATTACATAATTAATTTATGTGAGGATGGGAAAATATATAATGACTCCATGTGAGAATGGGAAATTACATAATTAAGTTATATGGGTATAGTAAATTATATAATGACTCCATGTAAGTATTAAGAAAATAACACAATGACTCCATGTTAGTATGGGAAATTACATTATGACTCCATGTGAGAAGGGGCAATTATATAATGACATGTGGGTAAGGGAATGGACAATGACTCCATGGGAAGAGTATGAAAAATGTCAGACCCCATGTGAGCATTTGCTGTGACTCCATATGAGATGGGAAGTGGTATTGCCACTCAATTGGACATAGGAAATGATAATCTGAAATGAGTACTGAAAATGACTTCATGATTCCATTGAACATGGAAAATTATATTTTTGACTCCATGTGAGTTTGAGAAAAGATATTGTCCATTGAATATAAGAAATGACCTTATAACTTGATGGACTATTAGAGTTGATATTATGACACCAAGCGGTAGGGAAAATGATATTATGGCTACATTGAACACATCAGTTATATTGTGACTCCACTGAATATGGGAAATAATATTACACCTCCAAATTAATGAGGGAAATGGTATTATGATAACATGTGAAACGGTATGATATTATGATTACATCGGGCAAGTTTAATTTTATAATGACTCAACTGACATAGTAAATTAACCTGAGTTTGCTTACTGAAATTGTGACTTCAGTTGAGTTTGCTTACTGAAATTGTGACTTAAGCTGAGTTTGCTAACTGACATTGTGACTTCAGCTAAGTTTGCTTACTGACATTGTGACTTCAGCTGAGTTTGCTTACTGACATTGTGACTTCAGCTGAGTTTGCTAACTGACATTGTGACTTAAGCTGAATATGCTTTCTAGATATGGCTCCAAAGTGAAACCTGCACACTGTTTATTCAATACTATGTTAAGGAAATTTCAAACAGCTATAAAACCTTATTGGTGTGGTTTTTCCATTATCCTTAGGCATAGACCAGTGTTACACATCCGGGTTTATTTGATGTGTATGTTTGCAGAATGATGGCAAGACCAGTCGATCGAAGGATGTTTTTTGCGTGCAACATGTGCCTCAGTTGAACAAAGCTAACATTAGTCAGGATGCTCTGGAGATCAGACAAGCTCTCAACGCCCAGAAACAACGGGAAATCAAGGTAAGTTCTTAACAAAAAGACCAAAAAAAATTTTTTCTTCAAAATAACTCTCATTCGATGCTGCTCCAATCTTAAGGTACCGGGCAAAACAGGACTGCTGTATATCGTCCATCCAACAAGAAACATGCCTTTGTCACATGCAAATAAAGTCAACTCTGCGGATGAAACATTGTCAATTGCAATAAATGGTTTATTTATGGATGGGTTAGCAAATAAAGTTTAAGTGGGAATGAGGTCAGTATATGTTTATTCTGCTTAAGCCATGCTATGGCTTTTATTCCCTTAGCCTTCAGTGTAACACCTAACCGTTATAAAAGCTTTGTGACAATCCACACTCATGTATACTACACCTGGGGTGGAATTGACTCTGGCTCTGTATGATAATGCATTTCTCAGGACAGAATTGCTTCGTAATAGGTATCAAACATAACAGCATGAGCATTGACCAATAACAACCATTATTTATGAGGATATGGTAATTGTGTTTTTTGCTAGTTGCCTTAGGGCATGTCACCAATATGTTAGCAACATGTCTGCTGACAAATGCTGTATAATGTCTACATTGGCCCTATTCAGACAGAAAAACTGACTGTAACCACCATGTATAAGTTTCATGCAGCCGTGCAAATGCTTAGATTATTTACCAGTCTCTGTGTGGGTTATAAAGGCTGTAATAATAAGGCTTGTTATCTGTCACAGCGTTATGAAGGTCAGGAGTACCACATGACCCCAGATGACCTTCAGTACGTCCATTCTCGGCAGATAAAGGAAGAAGTGAAGAGGCGCAAGGTCAAACGGCATTCCTCACTCCGAACATATAAGGTATGGTTTATATGGAAATTTGAACACTAAAATATTTACCTATTGATATTATCAATCTGTTTCATACAGGTATTGTAAATCATATTATATATCTTGTACGGCAAAATGATATGAATAACTTACTGAAATGTTTATGCAAAGAGGGTAATGTATGTTTTAATCATAATGACTCGAGTCCAATTTTATATAAAATTTTAACCCTGATTATGACAAAATACCTAACAAGCACAACTTGCAAAGAGGCGTGTATGTGTTACATCAGGATTTTGAGATGCACGGCGTCTTTGAGGCTCAGAAAGCCCTGGAAGCCGCCCATCATGAAGAGGAAGATGAGCTCTACTCTGAAATCTACTTGGAGAGACGAGCTCAGCTGACCAAACTGCAGCATGAGCTCGAGGAGGAGAAACAGAAGACAGTGCAACAACTTGTTGTCTGGTTTGAACAGCAAGACAAAGGGAAACAGGAGCGCCAGGCTGGACTTCGACAGGTGAGCTAAGCATGCATCACCTATGGGCTGGTATATCAAGGAAGTCAAGGTCAATACACTTCCAAGATCATGAGGTCCCAATAAATCTGATGAGCCTATTGTGATGATAAATAGTTCACTGTGATTATTTTTTTGTGTGTAAACAGATTGAGCACTTTCTACAAGCAATAAATCTGAAGCCTATTGTGATGGATGTTCACTGAGATTACGCCTCTTGTTACAGATTGAGCTTGCGACAAGCAGAAAGAGCAGGCTGCTGCTTTGCCAGGCTGAATGCCAGAATGATAGAGAAACACAGCCAGGAGATGCTGAAACTAATTGCAGACAAGGTATATAAAGACCTTTTTAAGCACATAATGTGACTGTGTGATGCTCCTACAACCAACAATCAGCATCAATATTGTTTGTGATTGTGGTTCATTTTTAACTCCATCACATGATAGTGGGGAAAGGGTGTGTGCCATATTGGGGTGGTGGTGGTGGGAGGGCTGTGTGGGGACTGGTGTGGCCCAGGTGTTGAGGCACCTTTAACTACAGCGATACTTTGTTATCAACTGTCACCAAGACCAGCGGTTCATTGGATGATGTATTTCAGCTCAAGTAATTGCCACTAGCTTCTATTCCTAAATATTTACAGAGAGTTCATTGAGGCACTGATTTTTTGCTTTGATTGTGAAGGACCGTGAAGCTGAGGAAACGGCAGAGGCATCCCAAGGCTCAGGAGGAGCCCTTACTGATGCACCCCTCATGGAGGTGCATGCTGAGGAGGAGGAGGAGGTGGGGGGTCCTGATATAGAGATTGATGTCGATGTCCTCCCTAGTGGAGAGATGATCATTGGACAGCCAAGATACACCAAGCTGAACAACGCAACAGAGCAAGATCAGGTTAAAGAAGTCGAGGATGCTACTCAGCTGCTGCAGCGGGAAGACACTGGTCGGCATTACAACAAGCAGCAGCCTGTTAAATCTAGTGATGGGAAACAGTTGGAGGACGATAGTCTAAAGTCTAAATCTAGGTCTGGTGGCAAAGAGGTGGAACCTATCATGCAAGATCAGGCTACTCTGACAGATGACGAAGTCATTGACGAGACTCCTGTCACTCATATCGAGGCTTTATCAGATACAGTCCCTTCATCAAAACCTAGAGTACGTAAAGTGAAGTTGCAGGGGGTTGATGACCAAGGAGAGTTGTCGGATGATAGTGGAGATTCATGGGAGGATGACTGGGAGGAGAAATTGAGTGAGCTCACTGAGAGAGTGACAGGAAAAAAGATAAAAAGTCAAAACATCCGCAAAAAGAAAGTAGGCTCACACACGGTGGGTCCTGGTAATATACAACCTGATCCGATCCGTATCCGGACGAAACCAAGTCAGCTGTTTGCTGGGGATTCTGACCGACATCGACCAATCACAACGGGGGACACCAGCCAATCAAAAGGGAGACATAGCAGGGTTAAAGTACATGGTCCAGGTCGAGCTGATTCCCCTGCTGGCCACAAGGATAACAGGTCACAAGAGTCGATTGATTCATTGCATGATGATGACAGTCGCGAGTCGTGGCCCAGTATGGACGAGACCGGTAGACCTGCAGTAGTGCCCCCTAAGTCCAGTAAATCACACCTGTATAAGTCTGTTGACATCTTCTCTGAACTAGATGCCTTGGCTATACAAGTGAGATATCTAATCAGCACTTAGAAATTCTCTCCCATCCATGTAACTGAATATAGTACACATTGCCTATCATATTTTATCACAAATTTGTCAGTAGTGACCTATCATATGATCTTGTTTATAGGAGTCAAAACGGGAGCACTCGACCTTCACTGACCTTGTGAGGCAGCTGTCGGTCACCTGTCACACTGAATTACAGCGAGTCAGGTAACAACATTTAAATCCTGTCCTCCAACATAACATAACATAAATTTATGGTCACTGTTAAAACTTTGAAAAATATTTATGAGGTACGGCATCAACTTCGCACTTAAAATGGTTTTGACATTATCAACATTGATTGCATCATGTGTAAGAGGTGTTCAGTAATTGTGAGGGGTTTTAAGGTCTACTATTTTGTATCATAATTATCATTTCTGTTAGGCAAGATGGGTGGAAATATCAGAATTTTATTGAAGATACTACAGGTTTATCATACATTAGTTTTATGATAAACAAATGTGCGTGTGAGAGAGAGAGAAAGAAAGAGAGTGAGAGCAAGAGTGAAGGGTATATATATATATATATATATATATTTTTTTCGAATATATATGTATGGAAAAATATACGGGTTTCAGCTTTGTATATATATATATATATATAAATAAATATATATGTAATATATATCATTATAGAATAATATATATATAATATACAGTATTATATATTGATTGAATGGAAATGGTGGATGTCTTCCTGCTATATTGATACCTACAACAATACGGAAGTATTCACCTCCTGTGTTATATGTGCTAACAGGGCCATATATCGTTGGGTAACAGCTAAGGATCTGAACTCCTTGAAGTTTGACCGTGATTTTGACGCCGACTCTCCGATGGGTCTCTTAAGAGGCATCAAATTAGGCACGGAGTCCTACCACAACCTCTTCAAGAGGCTATGCAGGTATACCCTCACTTGTTGATTGCACTTACCATGAGTATTTTATACATTTATACCTTAAATGGATGATGTTATGTTGATTCATCTCGCAATGAGTCTAACTCCCGCTGTTTTGTCCATTTGAACTTGATTGGGGTTTTCCAAAAAAAAAATGAGCTTCAATTATATCGTTATGATTAAAGGATTGTGTCCTTGCTGGTGTTAAGCCTTGGCCAGCGACCTTGGCAATGTAAAGCTATTGAATGTCATAAATAAAGGAGTAGTTGGCTATTATTGATAATTACCAATTATATTACAATTATAGTATATACATTTTGGTTTGGCATGTTGTGTAGCTATGGAGGTCTCTATTGTGAGCTGATAGAGGGATATTCCAAAGGAGCAGGATACAGACCTGGTACCAAGTTCCGTGGTGATTTTTTTCGGAACCAGTGGACGGCCGTGTGGGTGGAGGGTTCGTGGCGGTTCATTAACTGTAACTGGGGTGCTCGTCATGTGAAGGGTCCTAAAGATGATCACATGACCTACAAATGTGATGAATTCTACTTCCTGACAGACCCCAAGGAACACATCTATCAGCATTTTCCAGACGAGGAAAAATGGCAGTTGTTGAAAGACCCTATTGTCACGATGGAAGAATTCATCTCATTACCGATTGTGAAGTCTCCGTTTTTCAATGCTTCGTTGAGCTTCAGTAAGAAGTACAATGCCATTCTTGAGACGACGGATGGTGCTGTGGATGTTTGCATTAACGCTCCACGTTTGATGAGCTTTGCGGCCAAACTAAAGTCCAGAGATAAGCGAATTCCACCCGAGCTGCTTCATAACCGGACCATGGTTCGCGTCGTTAATAAAATGGTTGTCACAGCAGCAATGCTTCCTTGCCCAGGATCTTTCTACATTGATCTCTACTGTGCCCAGTCATATGGGAAAGAATCCATGGATAACATCTGCAGTTTTCAAATCCGCTGTCCCTCTGTACCAGGAAGAAGCAATCATACTTTCCCACCGATAGGCTGCTTTGGGATGACGCCAGGATTTGTGAAGTATGGCTTGAAAGAAAGAACTCATCCTGATCCATACATCAACATAAAAGGCACTGTGGAAATAGGATTTTCTTTGTCAAAAGACATTAAAATCTATCATGGGTTGAAGCTATGGAATGGGAAGGAGAGGAAAATGTCAGAACAGGAGCGATATGCCATGTTGAAATACCGCTCAGACAGCTCGGCGGTCTACACCATATGTTTCCCGCAGAGGGGAACCTATGTCTTCTTGGTTTACGCAACCTCGCTCGACAAATCCAGCTCGGATATGGAATGTGTGTATCGCTACATCATAGACTGCCGCGCTTCAGTGGAACACCCACACCCCTTCCCCAAGATATCTCGTCGGTGGCGAGATTGTAAATTAGTGGAGCCCCTCTGTGGCGAGCTGGTCACCAAAACCCGGGTTCCATTCACGCTGGAAATGCCCGCAGCGTTACAGATGGTGGTGTCCGTCGGGGACAAGTGGTACAGCCTCAAGAAAACAGAGAGTCGGGGCGTCTGGCAGGGACATGTGTCGACAGGTGACAAGGGTGGGAAAGCATCTCTCTACTGCCAACTCGATCCCACTAACGACAAATATATCCCCCTCCTTGAATACAGTATCAAGGAAGCTTCCTTGTCTGACGAAGTTCGCCAACTTTACAAATATGTATGAATTTATCTACTCACTATCAGTCACCTCATTCTTCTAGATTAACAAAGTAACGGGAAATCTTTTCCTCGCCTATTTCCATATTTTCATATTACCAATTACCTTGGGTATAGGACGCACAAATTTGAAAAAGTGAAGCAAATGTGGATACAGACAACACAGTGTGCAACCTATACTCATGATTTGACTGTATGTCCATAATTGACTCGCCCCAGTCAACTTGCATTCTATTTTAACTCTGACAATCATATTCTTAGCCTCTCTTTACTTCTTCAATACCAAACACTTGCATATATTATTGGATTAGGGTTGACACAGCCATACAGAATTAAGATATATTTTTTGTAATTTCATTTGTTATTTTCCATGTATATATGGTATGATGTGCAATATCATCTGATTATAATAACTAGCCTTTGCAACTGATGTGGTCATTTCATATTGCACGTATGGCGCTGATAAAGGTTTTATATATAAAAAGTGGGTCAGTATATTGTTTTGTTGTTTGTGAGGTTGTGTTGGTTGAGCCCCATCAGCTAGTTTGTTCATGATTCATTTCTAATAATAATGCCTTAACGGTGTAGCTAGGACCCTAGAGAATTCCACTTCTGCAAGAATTGAGTTGTAATCCATGATTAATTCATGTTAATTAACCATAATTCTCGGGACACAGATTTTGTTGATATTACAGCAAGTGCTATAGTCTTTTAAATACATAGATGTTCTTATCCAAGTGATATAGACATTTTGATAAAGTTACCTCACTGTCAGCCTCACTTTTTAACCAGCTTGTAACATCAAATATAATCCTATCAGATTTCCGACAAGTTCTTTTTTAAGTTGTTATTATGATATACATATCAGGATGTCAGTTCATGTGAACACTACACTTATATGTTCCTCATGGCTAATTATTTGTATGATTTCTGTGAATAATTTATGTTGTATCAAGACTTTGTTAAACTGCTGCTTATTCAACCAAGCATTGATCAGTGTTGGCCAATGTCTGGAAGAAGCTGATGTTGCAAATAAAAGTTTTCATTTTCATTCTTGTCCCCTTACTCCTTTGTTGTTTATTGTATGAGACAATTCTACATAAAAATTTGAATCAAATGAATCACTTATATATACAATTATTTATATCTACATATATGCATATACATGCATATTTCTATGTATGCACATATATAAACACACATATATATATATACATATATATATATATATATATATATATATATATATATATATATATATATTTAACCAAACTACCCTATTTAACCAAACTACCCTACTACCTGAACTACCCAATATTTACCCAACTATACCTTACCTGAACCTAGCCCTACAAGACGTCTGATATTACCGTTCAACCGGAGCTAAACTTGAATTAACCTACCTACCACTCTAGATACTCTACTTGACAATGCTACCGCAACGTTAATACCATATTGTATCTACCCCAGGATAACTACCACCCCCAGGCCAAATACCTTACCCTAACTATTCTGTCCTGCACAAAATACCTCACCCTACGCCGTTTACCTAATCTAAACAACCGAATCCTTGCTGCCCAATCATCTGATTTGTTCATGATTCATAATATTATGAGAAAGTGAAGGATATTTTGGGTAGGTGAGAGTATTTTGGGTAAGTAGTAACTCTCACCTACCCTAAATATCCTTCCCTTTCTCATAATATTATGAGAAAGTGAAGGATATTTAGGGTAGGTGAGAGTATTTTGGGTAGGCAGTGAGGATTCGGATATCCCCTACCCCAGCCAAATAACACAATATTAATTAATGCCCACACCAATTGCATTTTTTTATGATGTAATTATGCCGAAAACCAGCTAGCCCTAAAACTACAAGACGTCTGAGTATATATTCATAATCATATTACTGTTCGACCGGAGCTATTCCCCAGCAAGAAATAAAGCATAATTCATTATAAGGTTCATCCTTATATCGCAGGATTCGTTTCGTGTCCGTTTTGTGTAATGAACACATCGTTGCGTGCTTTCCTCGTTCATAAAAATATTGCAGCAAACCATTACGACGGCTAGGTAATCTTCTTCGCCGTCGATAGTTTTGATGAGAGATCGAAAGTAGTAAATAGCGCGGACGCCGTCAGAGGCGAAGTTTCATAGCCGCGCACGACGGTAATATAAATATATACTATAGTATAAGACGTCGTGCACGGCTACAGTAGCCACACAGACCAACGTCAGGTTTTGTTACCTCACCAAGAGGAAGCGTAACATCTCCCGTACTTGGTTCGCAAGATCTATATTTCAGGCGCGTACATGACAAATCGGAAGCAACGAAAGAGCGCGGACGCCGACCCATTATGATCTTTACAAAATGATTTGTATTGATTTTTACAATCATAGTTATCCATCAATATCATAACGTGTGTGTATTTATTCGTTAGTATAGTTTAGTTTAGTTTATTGCCACTAACAGCCCTCTAGGGGCTAAGGACAACATTATAACACACGAACATAAACAAAAAAAACACATGCATCATAACGGGGTACCTGATCATTATGACTACATGCAGATCTACATTAACACACTTCATAGAGAAACATTTACAAAAAGAAAAGGAATAAAGAAAGGAATAACAAACTATCGTGGACAATCGTGGTCATTTAGACATTGGTGAACATAAAAAGCAATATTTTGGTTACACTCACACATTAACTCAATGAACTTTTCCCTACTTTGAACCCTAACTTTCAAGTTATCTCTTACTAGGGAATGGTTAGGACATACAAATATATGGTATTCGTCTTCTAACACATTAGTCTTTACATACTCTTAGGTCAACAGGAATGGGAGGCTTGTAGTATCTACCTGTTTCAATGGCAAGTTTGTGTGAACTAATTCTAAATTTGGTTAGGTTACATCTATGTGCTCTAATTTTGACAGAGTCCAGGTAGTTCTCGAACTCAAAGTGTTTCTTGAATTGTCTATATGTACGAAGCTTATTCCCACCCTGCTTTCTTTCATCATCCCACATAGTTTTGTGCCAGAATTCCTGAAATTTGTTTTCCATCTTCTCTCTCAGATACAGGGGGTCAAAAAAGAGGGGTTGCTCAAAAAAATTTCTCACACCATATTGGGTTAGTATTGACCTAATACCCGTAAGCCAGCAATGTTTGCCAGAGGCCAGCAGCTGTTTTTGGCTTTCTACTGCTGCACCAAGGAGTGTGTCAGGGTCAAACCTCATCAGCCTGTGCCAAAATTTCAGCATTTTGGCTACACAATCTATGTATAGAGGGTATAAAGCCAACTCCCCTCTAATTGCAATATTCGAGGACTTTCTGTGGACCCCAAGGATACTTTTAGCATATTTAATACAAGTCAATTCACCAGGGAGTTGGGTTCTACTAGAATCACTATAGATATCCTCAACAGATTTATTTTCAAGACTCTTTCTGTTTTTAGGCAGACACCATATTTCACACCCATACATCAAAATGGGTTTAACAAGCTTATTGAGCAATTCCATCCCTAGCTCAACAGGTAATTCACCACCTTTGGTCATTCTCATTATATTAAACACAGCTTTCTGTGCCTTTGTATTGATTTTTTCCCTAGCATCCAACCATGTACCATTTTGTGCAACGTTCAAACCCAGGTACATATAGGAGTCCCTGACTTCAATGTCCTTTTCATTCCATTTCCACGTGTGTTCACACTTGCTTGACTTCTTATCTAACATTACAACAGCTGTCTTCTCAAGGTTTACATTCATACGCCACTGTTTACAATAATCAGACAACTTGTCAATACTTCTCTGGAGACCAAGTTTTGTTTCAGAGAACAGAACCAGATCATCTGCATACATCAAGCAATTGATATCTACACCCCCCAATGAGGGTGGGACACACAACATGTCAAAAACATTAACAATATCATGAATATAGAAATTGAAAAGTAACGGACTTAGTACATCTCCTTGTTTAACTCCAATCTCGTTATGATCACTTTGTGTAGACACAATTCATAACGTAATCGAAGTTGAACACTAACTAGTCATGGCATCGAAACCGGAGAAAACAGAATTATCCAAAATTGTTCTGCAGATGAAAGTATGACAGTCTAAAAATTAAATAAATGAGGAATTTCAGAATCAAGATGTATTTTGCCTTTTAAGGAAATATGCGTGTTAAATATTGAACTTTATCGATAGTTCCTATATTATCGCTCAAGCATATGGCCATGCCCGATTCAATATATTCTATTTTACCAACGTTGCTATGTGGTTTTCACCCTCATCTAATTTGTAAACGATGTCCTTCGAAAAATTTGTGTATATTGATAATTAATAACAGTTGTGGTTGGGAAAAGAATGCGAAGCTCAACACAGCCTAGTCCCACCGGCTTCGACTGTTGGAGTGTTGCCGTCGTTTTACAATTACATTAGCACTCCACCTGTCCACAGCTGGGCATAAGGAATAACCTGTGGTCTATTTCACGTACGTATCTTAGTCGACTAACACGCTTAGCTGACTATGGTTAGCCGACTATCTAACTAAATTGCGTTTCACGAACACCTTAGACGACTATCCGTAGTCGACTAAGCTTAGCCTGCTACAGAGCTGGCTAAGGTTTTGTTTAGTAGGCTAAGGCACACAAGCAGACGAATTTTGTTAAACCAATCCAACGTGACAATGGCAGCACCACCAATAATACGAGAAGGATACAGAAGAGCGATGCGGCGGGAAAGGATTTTTCATGACGGAAAATCCCACAGAATTATTTACGGTTCAACAGCTGTATACTCGCTATCGTTTTTATCGAAGGAACATTTTTACCCTGCTGGGTTTGATTAAGGATCGAATAGATCATACTACACGCCGTGCCATGGCTTTGCCTGGATTGCTTCAACTTCTTATTTGTCTTCGATTCCTTGGATGTAAAATCATTGAAACAATACAAAATCGATGTTATTAATCACATTCCCTCAAATCTTTTACCGAATCAATGCTATGCCTAAGCATGCTGACTAGATGCACTGTAATTGAAGATAACGTTTGCATATGTATTGTCAAACAAGCAAAGTGTATATTAATTACTACAAAACTATTTATGGCTATATTAATTAAAGTAATTAGTATAATTTTTCCAATCAGATCTGTTGAGTGTCCTCCCCGTTGAGATTACAACATGTATTGTGATGCGCGCAGCATGTTGACCGCATGGCCGGGAGTTTAGAATTCCGATGTGGAATAGCATTTAGTTGCATTTAACGCAGATGGCTATTTATGAATTTATCCAATGCGCTAATTGATTAGCTCGCCAGATGGATTGCAGCGAGAGGATATCACGTGGACTATGTGACCCGCTTTCCTGCAACATTAAGAGCCTTGTCAATCAAATCTGTTGAGTGCAACTCTCCAAGTATAACGCGGCCGCATGACTGAAATCATTCGCGAAGTGCCCAGATGTCCGCCTAGAGGTGCATCGTGATGCATTTTGAGGAAATGTTCCTTGAGGTTTTAAGGGATGACTAACTGTGCCATTGCTTTATTTGGTTTCGGTCCCTGTGATGTTAATATGTGATACAGGAGATCGTCAGCAATAAAATAGTTTTGCTCGCGTTTGAGCAGCACGTCTGCCTCTTGTTTATTGGTGGGAACAGTGCCATACTTGAGGAGTCGTAAAACTATACTGCATTGGGGATCAAGCCTTTGCTGACGTCTTATCTGTTCTCGGCTTAAGGTGATTGAATCCCAATTAGTTTTTCGCTTGTTTGTAAGCCGATGTCGGAGCTCAGCGCGTTGAGTCCGCTTATCAGTTACTGCACATAGGGCTTCTGTTTCATAATTGTCCTCTGAATCTAGAGATAGCGAGGCAACTTTATCGTAATCGCGAGGGAAGGCAGATAACTTGCCCGCTGCAGTGACGGGAATAGTGCATATAGGCTGATGCACGAATTCCTCATCCGATTCACCTGGTTGAGAGTTAAGCCATGGGATCACGTATGGCACATCATGAAACTTAACTTGAAGTTTTGCCGTTGACCGCGTTGTCGGCTTGCTAATTATTTCGGGGTGGTGAATCGCTGTTAACAAGTCGGGCTTGTCCGGTCGAAATTAAGGGGAGCAAAATGGTGGCGTTGTTGTAAGGGGAAGCGGATTAACAGGGGTGACCGTGTCAAGATCAGGAAAACGATCGATGAAGTCATCAGCATCGGTGCGGGTGATATCATAGGGGCTTCGGCTTAATGCATCCGGGACAATGTTGTCCTTCCCTTTAACATGACTCACCTCAAATTGAAATTGCTGAATGAATGTGACCCATCTTGCTAGTCTACCCTGAGGCTGCTTTAACCCTAATATCCATTTGAGGGCTGAATGATCAGTATGTAACTGGAATTTCTGTCCCTCAAGATACACTCTGAAGTGCTGAATTCCCCATACTACTGCAAGAAGTTCCTGTTCTGTAGTGGAATAATTTGCTTCAGATTTAGTGAGACCTCTCCCTGCAAACCCTATCGGTCGCAGCTTGCCGTCAATTTCCTGGCTAAGACATGCGCCTAATCCTAGCTTACTAGCATCAGTCGACAATACGAATGGTTTGCTGAAATCGGGAAAGGCTAAAACCTGTGAACTTACCAGCGCCTTTTTCAAGGTGTCAAATGCGGTTTGGCATTCTGGCGACCACGTGAATGATTGATTCTTCTTGGTCAAAGCATATAGAGGGCGAGCAATAATTGCGTAGCCACTGATGAACCTTCTGAAGAAACTCGTTAATCCCAGGAAAGCGCGTACGTCTTTAAGTTTTGTGGGGGTAGGGTAAGATTCAATTGCTTCCAATTTGTCAGGATTGGGTTATATGCCTTCTGGCTGCAATACATGGCCCAGATACTTTACCTTTTTCACGGCAAACGAACATTTTCTGGGGTGTATTGCATGTTGGTCAAAATTCCATTTATTTCACCATTGCAGGGTATAGGGTTGGTCTTGGACTTCTTATCAGCTGTACACACAGGCCAGAGCCCTCGGGGTGAATGTGGATGTGTCGAACAATGCAAAATATCATCAGCTGACGCGTTATTTATCTTACACCCCTGTACGTAAATTGTCCTATTTCTATGTTGAACCAATTTCTTGTTCTTTTGCAGTTTATGAAAAGGACAGCCAAGCGAGTGATTGAAGAAGACACCACAACACAGACACACATTGACGACGATCACTGGCAGCTGGCTCTTCCTGCTCACTTCACTCAGCAGCCGTAAGCTCCATGTTAGCATCAGTTTGATCGCCGCAGAACCATCAGTCAATATTAATATGTAGATTCTTAAAATTCTGACCAAGTCAAAATATTTTAAGCTGGTTTTTGTTGGGAACTGGACAGTATTACCGGTCACAATTGAATGAACCTGAATGGAAAAAAATGTGAACAATCCAAGGCCTGGGTACCTGAGCACCTGGTGGTTACTCACCAGGCTGACACCTTATGGTTACTCAGTGTGTGCAAATCCAATTATAAATATCTTACAACTGAAAAATTCAAGGGTGACCCAGCATGATGATATGTGGTGTGGAAGAAATTGTTGAATAAGTAGTGACTACTTATATATGGAGATAGGTAGATATTTTGCTCAACTGGGGGATACTTTTCCTCTGTCTCAATGGCAACACATCTTTTTCTGTTCCTGTTGAATTATCCACCCTAATTTGATGATTCCAGACAGAAATATCTTACAGAGGAAAGTTTACAGAAACTAGAGGATCTTATGCCTGGCAGACAGTCATTTAAAGGCTTCAACCCAGAAATAGAGGTATTTACTTGCATAGATTACCCCAGAGTCAAATTTGCATGTATATATAGAGGTTCACAGAGAATTGACACACATTTTCATTTATGTCCTTATGTGTATATGAATACACACCTATAACATTTGTTAGTGTATCAGTGTATACTGTGTGTGTGTGTGTAGAGGTTAGCTGCGAGTGTAGAAGAAGACCAGAAACTGGATGAGGCAGCGAGGCGTGAAGCAGAGTCCTCCGTGTCAGAGCAGCAGATGACAGACAGGTTCGTTCCATAGAAGAGGGTTTCTGATCTAGCCTGTGCTAATCGAGTTCTGGTACTAAAAGGGTGGTGTCCTATCATTCTCATCTAAAAGTGTTATCAATTGAATATTGACCTCAACATTTTATTCATGTATTTCATATTCCTCATTGTTTTTTCGTTTGTGGGTATTTCACAGTGGTGTTTCCTAGGTGGTTATTCTTTTATGTTTTTTCGACAATGATTTTTACCTGCAGAACCAAATGATAAAATATTTTGATCTAACCTTTGATATCATACATAAGTCTTAGAGCCCTAGGGACAAATATGCAATAGATTTATGAAAAATTGACTCGAGTCAATTGATAACTTTTGATGATTGTTGCATTATCTCCAATGATGTAACAAGGCACACCAATGCCTCAATATGTTAGTTTGTTTCATATTAAGTCACATCTTTCAAGTTACCCTTTTCACTAATTATTCATATATGGTAGTGTATTACTTTACAAAATTATCAAAATCGTTCTTTAAGGCAGCTGCTGTTACAATAGCTGTTTTCATGAGCTATGTTCAAAATCATTTTCATCCCTGTGTGGTTAGATACAGCTCATTAGTTGGAACGATTTCCAAGAAGTTCAAGGGGAAGAGGAAACAGGAAAGCACTAACTGTGATGATGCTGAACTGCCATTAAAGGCCAAACAGAAAAGGAAATTCCTCAAACCCAAGGATTAATCCCTGCTGTGCCTCTCTTTTAACATTAATGTTTATTACAGAAACTTTGAGATGAATCAGTTAATAAATCATGTTTACTATGACTCTGGTGGCGCAGTGATGGAGATGGTGTTAGCCATATTGTCTGACCGTTACATTCTAGTAACTTGCTAGCTTAACTATATTGCAACATGCTTCATATTATGATTCTATGTGATATTGAGATATGCTATTGAGCTAAGAAAAGTGGAATCGGTTGGTTAATTGACTGAATTTTTGGTTGCAAAATTGGATCAAGATTGTTGCATAAAACAGACACCTTGAGCTAAGAAAAGGGGAATCAGTAGGTTAGGACTGATAAATTTGTTGCAAAATTTTATAGATCAAGATCGGTGCATAAAACTGACACCTTGAGAGATATTGCACATTTATTTGTAGGGAGAGATAAAGCATTTGATTCAAATATGACCATCACCAAATAGTCGCCCCATATTAACACTGAGTAAAACAATGTTACACTATGACCCACAAACTAACACATTGAGATAAAAAAAAAAGCTATTTTTCAGTACATAACCAAAGGAAGAGCTGTAATAAAAGTGTATAAATTGAACCACATTGAAAACCCCCTGCTTTTAATAAAGCAAAAAAAAAGCCATTTTATAGACTCCTCAATCTCCTTCTATATATATATAACTAAATATATATATATATATATATATATATATATATATATATATATATATATATATATATATATATATATACAATCATAATACAGCAATTACCAATATATCAGTATATAGAAAAATTCAATAGCTCAATGATCATGAATCAATAGAAAGACATGGTTGTGCAGGTTAGCCCCACACAGAGGGTGAAAATATGTTTGTGTAGTCAGCTAAAGGTACACGATTTGAGGAAAGGTAAAACAGTTCAAGTGGCGCGTTCAACACCAATTCTAACCCCCAAATGTTACAAGTACGCAAAATATGTTTTTGTCAACATTCAACTTAACATGAGAAAAAATATGTGGAAAATGTGGAGCAACATTGTACACAGAGTATTAGATATATCAGATATATACTTCTTGTACAGTAAGTAAGTGAAGAAGTATATCATCTGAGACAAAAAACGGTTGCATTATGATAACAAACGTTATGATGAGGTTTAGACGCCTGGAGGAGATTGGGCTGCGGGTGTCCCAGGAGCTATGCCCGCCATTTTGTAATAGTCCGTGACTTGTCGTGGGATCTCGGCTAACACATGTTTAGCCAGAGATGCTGGTGTCAGCTGTATGGACAGTCATAACCATATAGATAACATTTCAGTTACTGTTCAAACATGAATTATCAGATGCAAATGAAGAGATTGAAAGAGGTTGTTCAGTGGGGGAGTGAAGAAGGAAGAATTGCATCATGGCCTTAAGAACTCCTGATTTCTTTCTATTGGGAACCTCTACTTTTGCTCATTGTATTTTATTCCATGAAAATGTTGTAATAAAGCATAGGCTATGAAGTCAGTGAGATGAATGTGAACTGTGGGTATGAGGAAAAGGAATTTGTAAAGACTGGCAACTCTCAAAATACTGAGGTTCCTCAAAATGCTGAGGTTCTTAATAAAGGACCACTTTTGGCAGGTGCTTTTAAAGATGATACCTTAATAATATGAAATCCTTATGACCAAGAACATGTGTATTGAAGTCTACATACGTGAGTGAAATCTCTGAAAGGGATGAACTGAACAATGTCCCTCTTTGCCTTGCGCCCCTCATAATCAGTAAGGAGGCGGTCATCGCTATCGAGGGCGTCCATTGCGGTGTAGTCAGCATAACCGACGCCTACGATGATGATGGACATGGGAAGATTCGAGGCCTGTACAATAGCTTTGATGGTTTCTTTGATGTCAGTGATGACTCCGTCTGTGAGGATGAGGAGGACGGAGTAGTTCTACAGCAAAACACACACAAGGCATTTGGAACTTTCTTTAATTTTTTGCATGTGGCGTTGAATAGTAGTTTTAGGGTACCTAAGCACAGCTAGAGCCTTTGTAATTGATTAACTTGCAAAACTATGGAAGCGGGAGATTTTAATCCAAGGAGTGTAGAAATATTCCAAGGAAATTTTAAATTCTTAAAAGAATGAGCTTAAATATGGAGATTAAGGTCTTATTTCATTACAGATTATCTTGCCACAAAAAAAAACCCTGAACAACACTGTATGAGAATACTTGAGGGAGTTTATCCAAGAGCAAAAAGCTTCATGTTTTCAATAACATTTTAGTGTTGGGCATTTTATGAAAACTAGTCTCGGCTATTTTCACGTAATAACATCTCACCTTAGCACCTTGTTCTCGCTGGGCTGCAGCAGCAAACTGACACACATGGTGAATGAGGGGGGAGAAGTTGGTGGGGCCGTAGAGACGCACCTGAGCCACACAGTTCTTATACGCCTCCAGAATGCCATTAATACCTGTAACCAGATATAGACAGGACCATGTGACTGAATCACTAAGCAAAAGTGTAACTTGCTACATCAGATTGCTATATATATATATATATATATATATATATATATATAGATATATATATATATATATATATATATATATATATATATATATAGAAATAATATATAATAGATATATATATAACAGATATATATATATATATATATATAGATATATATATATATATATATATACAAACATATACATACATATATATATAATTATATATACAAATATATATACATAGATATATAAACATATATTATATATATATATATATATTTGTTAATATATATATCAACAATCCGATTATGCATTGGCTCAGAGCTTAAACAGATTAATAACAACTCTCAACAAATGACATAACAATGTATTATTGTTTTCCACTATTAGTTTATATAGACTGGCCTGCACAGAATGGGTTGGAAGAGTTGAAGTTGACAGAAAACTCGTGTGACACCTTCATGTCTGGGGGGATCTGAGCTCCAAAGCCGAGTACAGGGAACATCTGATCACTGCATTAAGTACAGCAGTAATTCACTTGTTAATCGTCAAAATACCAAAACAATCTAAATCACAGTGCAACCCACCTGTTATAGTCCTGTATGACTGATTACAACCCACCTGTCATAGTCCTGTATAACGGTGCCGACGCTAGTAATGGCTCTCATGTATTCATTTGGCTCATACGGGTTGATGTAGTGAAGTGATTGAGGACTACGAGGATCCCCATTGGATCCCGTGAAGTCGATCCCAACCTGGAGACCCAGGAATTAATCCACTACTTAGGCGTACATTTGAGGTTGACCCAACACAAGGCGTTTACACATTTTCACCATAAATAATTAATTGAAGTGAAAATTGGATCATATGAGAGTATCAAAATAACCTGTCACATGATTGACCATTAACCAGAAAGATTGACTGGGTTTGAGAAAAACATAAACATGAACCGGATTTATTATTTAACAAAGGAATTAGTGTTTTACTTGATACTCTATAAGGAAGTGTTTGTAACTCACAGTGCAGTTGATCTGCATTCCTCCAAATACATATTCAAGGAAGGAGTATTCCTTGGTTACCTGTATAATGCATAGTAACACTCAGCATGTCATACAGGGGGTTTGTTGGAGTGATATGTGGTTGAATGCCAGACTCACACATTGATCCCTCTCATTCTCTTCTCTGTTTTATCTTTGCCTCCTCCTCCCCTCCACATGTTTATGTCTCTTAATCTGTCTGTCTGCCTGTCTCTCTCTTTCTGAACCCTTATCATTCTGCCTATTTCTCTCTCTCGTTTACTCTTTTTTTCTCATGATCTCTCTCTCTTTCTCTCTTCATTGTTTCTCTTACTCTCCCTCATTTACCACCCAGTTCACTCCCTCAACTAACCATTTGTGCACCAAGCCATAAATACACTACACTAAATATATCCATATGACCAGACCTGCCTCACATACAGTCACGTGACCTACTTCTCACTGTCATGTCAACCTATAACCTGACCCATATAAAATAACCCCCTCCTTACCGTACAAGATGAGAGATACACCATGCCGGAGTTAGCATAGCCTTTCTTCTTTGCCTGTTTCTTAGGATTAATAGCCGGCCATGACACCTGCATGGACACAAACGTAACCATGATTACAGTTTTTATACCAATTACAATTGGTAACAGCCATACTGGAATTGTTTTTCCAGTGAACTATTGAGTCCTAAATAGATTACAGAATAATATAATAAACTAGGTATATTAGTAGATGTTATTAGCTGAAAAACAAAACTGTTATTCATATCGAGTATGATGGAAAGCATTACACAACTCTGCCATCATAGAGCACAATGTGCAAGTGTAGAACGTTATGATGACAGATGAGAGCTCCCTTATCAGGGTAGCAAATTCAATATCGCTGATATACCAAGAATAACAGGCATATTCAGATAGACCATAACGTATTATACATATGACTGTCGTAAAGGTTGCGTTCCATCATTGTACGAGTTTTGAGTCAGTGACCGTATTGAGTATAAATTCAGGTATACTTTGGGCTCTGATCTAAAAGCCACTTTCTGACAGGTCATCCTCATTTGAGTCATTAGCAATGTCCACATCCGAGTTGTGGAGGAGTCAGTGAAGCCATCAATTTCAAAGACGTCAGATGAGGTGGTATATATATATATATTTTATAGCTTTAGTGGCTCGGCGCTCGGATGCTTGGCACCAGGGAGCCGAGCGCCTGGGGTCGGTCACCACGTTCGCGTTATCCTGGCCTAACTATCTCATACGGTAGTGAGGCCATCCCTGCCAATGTCACATTAACATTAAAGCCGTTAATGACTCAATATGCAAAACACGTCAACCCTCAAACGAGCTTCTGACCCTCTGTTCAACGTCGTATACACCCATAACATGAAGTATGCACTCACTAGTACAACACACAGGAGGTCGACTTGCCAACTCGACCACTAACCATCCCGTGTGCACAGGCCGCCATGGCAAGTGGACTGTTACGGTCTCATAAAGATAGCAGCGGATATGACGACCACTCGTGATAAACTTGACTCTCGAATCTTCGTGTTTTGAGTGCCATTCACATTCATAGTGAACCATTCCGGCTTTCGCTTATTGAAGCGCCACTCACCGGCAACCTCTATGATATGTCGTTGGATATTAGAGGCTAAAAGTGAGAGGTGCTTCTAGACTCGAATGCCTGAGGAATAGCATATATTCTCGGAAACTATAAATATTAGACAAAGGGGTATAGATTATAATGGAGATATACATATATTCATCTGTGTACAGTAAGTTTGCATGTGACTGCGAACGGGTTCCATCGTACCACGCCCCAGTCACGGCAAACCAAGAGCAAAGGTCGTAGAGTTGGCACGAGACACGACAGCAACGTACTTATAAACTGATGTCAATGTGGAGTATATATATAC
Organism: Urechis unicinctus; assembly: GCA_034190875.2. NCBI lineage: Eukaryota > Metazoa > Annelida > Polychaeta > Xenopneusta > Urechidae > Urechis > Urechis unicinctus. The sequence goes on from CM067342.1 coordinate 29,098,861, forward strand.
TACATACGTCCATGACCTACGGGTTTGTAGAGATCATTGTGGGGTTCATATATACTACACACGCCCATGACCTACGGGTGTGTAGAGGTCATTGTGGAGTATATATGTACTACACAAACCCATGACCTATGGGGTGTAGATAGACTATTGAATATCACTAACATGTAAACAGGGCCCGCAGCCAAGGGGCTTGGGGACCTTGACTAGGGTGTAGAGGTCGTTGCGGAGTTTATATATACTGTACATGCCCATGACCTACGGGAGTGTAGAGGTCAATGTGGAGTTTATATACACTACACATGCCCATGACCCGTGTCCGTCTACAGGTCAGTGGAGAGCTATATACATATACAGCCTACACCTGTGACCTATGACTACGTAGAGTTAAATGTGGAGTTTCATGCATCACACACGCGTGACCAACTTCGAACTGGAGGTGAATGGAAGGTCGCGTTGTCAGGGTAGCTTGTTGAACCTAAGTTACCCTCAACGTTATCAGGTTGTCGGCGACTTTGTGTCAGTTTATCTGGTCAAGTGCCACTCGACTTCCTAGTCTCTATCAAGACCATTTGACAACCCCTGTTCTATACCACGCAGCAGTTGTCCGTTGTCACGTAGACAGATGACAAGCGGTAGGTTCTAAATGTCAGTTTAGATCACAGGCGCTTGATTGAGACCATCATGATCCCACCACTATGAATACGAACGATTCGATTATAGTATATGGTCATCGTGTTGAGATCATAATATGGTAACACGTTTCACACGAGAGATCCATGCTGTTCCCAGCATCCAGGCACTAACGGCAAAAGAGCAATTGACCCAAGGTTCGTACATCTGCTGTACCATCGTATCTAAACGCTATTTTCCCAATAATAGACCACAATAAACCGCGACCAGCCGTCATTGGCGGCTGCTGTATGTGGCAATGGTAAATGTCAAACTCGTTATTAGAAGATTAGCATTGAAGTTAATGACTGAACCCACTATTCGTTCAATACCGACCGTAGGCAAACAGAAGATGTGAGTAAAACCTGTCTTTAACGGACACCGAAGGGACTGGGCTCACGTGTAATTTAACAACAGTGCGTTATAAGCAAGTGTACGTTGTATTATAGTGTCTTTTGCGAACCAGGCTCCCAACATCAGAGCTATTCTTTCGTTAATCTTGCTGGACACCAGTCTATATAAAGAAGTCAAATATCAACTATGTTTGTGCAAACAGGTCAGATCATTAGCTGTTCTCAGATCTCACTCCTGATCAGAGCATAACGATTTCAATGACGGCGTGAGTTTGTGGGCGTGGATCATGTTGTAATCTGGAATTCAAATACCAAAGAAAGTGCTTGGTCTACACACATAATGTTAGCACGTTAGACCGAACATCCGGGTGTTGTGAAGGTACGATAGCGTCAAGCAGTTTACTGGAATTAGAAAATTTTGGTGCAAGGAATTACCACATCGCTTTTCAAGTAATGTGATGTACAATAATGAAATATATCTGTCTCAATTATCCTTGCATACGGCGAATTAGCGTATGAAATAACAACTGAAGGAGTGCTCTTATCTTCTGGAAATGTCATGCATCACAATAATTATGGCGGGAATGGGATATATTAATTAGCACGTGTATTCCTATGACACAAATCTTGTCTTCTTGTACGAATTTTACAACAGTTAATTATTATGTTGTAGCCTTTTCGGGTGCCCAAATGCGCGATTGTTCATAAGGAGATCAATTCAAATCAAGTTTAAACTCATACCGTGCCCGCCAACAGACACTTATAAGTTGTCAAGCAACAACATCGTTAGGTACGACCGAATGCACTGAGTTTTAAACCGTCTTTCTCCCCTCCTGCAAATCAATTAAGGCAATTATATATAGCAGGGGCTTGGGAGATTTGAGTGCTTGTAGGCGGGGAGCATAATAGTCGCTCATGTATTGTACATACAAACGTGTAATGCGTCGATATGCGGCGGGCGTGGGTAGAGTATGGACCAGTCAGTGCGGGGCGCTGCATCATAGACGGGCGTGGGTAGAGTATGGACCTGTCAGTGCGGGGCGCTGCATCATAGACGGGCGTGGGTAGAGTATGGACCTGTCAGTGCGGGGCGCTGCATCATAGACGGGCGTGGGTAGAGTATGGACCTGTCAGTGCGGGGCGCAAAATGCATCATAGACGGCGTGGGTATGTGATGGTATGTCAAACTCGTGAGTGTCAGTGCGGGGCGCTGCATCATAGACGGGCGTGGGTAGACAAACAGTAGAGTATGTACCTGTCAGTGCGGGGGCGTACCAGCATCATAGACGGGCGTGGGTAGAGTATGGACCTGTCAGTGCGTGGGGGCGGACATCATATGACGGGCGTGGGTAGAGTATGGACCTGTCAGGAAATGCCATGCGGCATCATAGATGGCGGGAATGGGATAGAAGAAAAGTTATGTGATTACGCCTGTCATGCGTAGTTTAAGCATGGTTTTACCTCGATTCTAACTGATAGAACAGATCAATTTTATCAATGAATTTTCAAGTCAAATACTAATTAAAAATTTTATCAAGGAATTACGCATCGCTCATGTCTGATGTACACATAATGAAGATATATCTGTCTCATTCACATGCGTTAATTAGTAATGAAATAACTGAAAGTGCTCTTATCCCCTGCCTCACTCAGCGCTTATATGTATTCCTATGTCGGTCTATGGGGAGTCGGGGGGGGGGGGGGGGTGCTACTTTTTAAGACTCGATGGGATTGTTCTTGGTATCCCTATCCTCCTCATAACTCACAACAGAACTAATACAGAGGCTCGTTAGGTACGACCGAATGCATGAGTTGTTACCCTTCTCCCCTCCTGCAAATCAATTAAGGCTGTCTTTAGAACTTGGGAGATATAATGCTTGTATATAGCACATAGTCGCTCAAACACAAACGTGCCGAACGTCGATATGCACGAGTCCCCAGTATGGACCTGTCAGTGCGTAATCATAGAGTAGAGTATGGACCTGTCAGTGCGGGGCGCTGCATCATAGACGGGCGTGGGTAGAGTATGGACCTGTCAGTGCGGGGCGCTGCATCATAGACGGGCGTGGGTAGAGTATGGACCTGTCAGTGCGGGGCGCTGCATCGTGGGTAGAGTATGGACCTGTCAGTGCGGGGCGCTGCATCATAGACGGGCGTGGGTAGAGTATGGACCTGTCAGTGCGGGGCGCGGCAGCATAGACGTTATCAGATAAGAAGACAATCATAGATTATGCCTGAATGCAGCCTGATTGCAAGCACATGCCAAGTCTGCCCATCACAGCAATTTGATTCTTAAAGAGACTGTTCAGCCCCATATAAGGAAAGTGGTTGCCTAGCAAGCTGCTTGGTAACAGCACCTTGGAAACCAAAAATGTTACATTTTCAGACTTTCAGTCGCTACGCGGCGCTGTGGTCTCAGAAAAAAGATCCTTACTTCGGCTGTCGCCATTTATGTTGTCGGACATTATCCTTCTTGCTTGTCGGTCTAATGTGTGCACAATTATGCCCACAACTTGAATGAGTGAAGATTTAATGAAATCTACATTATGTAACTAAAGCGGAAGAATACACATCGTTAGCGAGGTAAATTCAGAGCGCGTTATGATTTACAGCTAACATTCGTGTAGTTCATGGTTTTAGGGAGGCACTGGAACGACATAACTGAATAAAACAGATCTCCACAGTATATCATGAATATTTCCAGTCAAATAATAATGTTAAAAACTTATCAACATAACTTCGATCATGTAAACTCGGCGACACAAATTAGAAGATGTCATTACTTACGTCTGCGTTAATCGTAGTAATGTAATAACGAAATGATCCCTGATTGCCTTATATGTGGCTGAACAGTCTCTTTAACACGCCCCTCCTCACTCAGCGCTTATATATTACGTCGGTCATGGGGGGAGTGGGGGGGGGGGGGTGCTACGTTTTAAGACTCGAGGGCCTGATCTTGGTATCACTATCCTCCTGTTAACTCACAACAGAACGGATACAGAGGCTGTGGATGGGGGATGTTGTTACCTGGTTACAGCTCAGGTACTTAAGTCTGTCTTTAGAACTCCCCCGATATAATATTTATATACACAGGCGAAACACTGCCGAACGCGAACGAGGCCCCACTATGACGTAATAGAGCAAGGACTTCTGAACCTAAACACAAGCCACTCTGAGTAACGAATATAGACTGAGCTACCAGAACATTCTGACCCACGGAGCCATCTCCCCGCCCGGGCGAGGACTGGCTCTCCTGAGGTGATTGTAAGAGCCGTAGAAGGGGTCACGACCTTGACGATGCCAAGGACGTTGAAATCACAGGCGCTCGGCTCCTGACGCCTTTCATCCGAGCGCTCGGAAGCTTAGCATCGAGAACCAAGCGTCTGTGGTGGAAATATTCACCATTTATTCGCCCAGCTAAGCTGAAGAATTAAAATTCTATGTTTGACTACGACACAGAATCAGTGTAGACATTTAGGTGATGGATGGAAACGGTTTATCAGTTCCCTTATCAGATAAAAGTCGTGACACTTTTGTGAGTGAGGAAGCAGGCTGAGGAACAGGGTGGGGATGGGGTATGAAGTTAGTTGGTGCATAGAGTAACTGTTGGCGATTGAAGAACGCTTTCTGACAAGCCAAACTACACTCTCCATGGCAGACATGTTTGACCCTACGCTACATACGCCAACATACATAGCGAATCCTAGCCTGCGCAAAAGCCGCTGCGTAAGCGGTAAGAGATCGGACAAACAATGGGCAGAAATCCACTCTACTCTTCCAAGCTATATAGCTGGTACGGACATGGTCGCGGAATGCATTGATAACCCTGAACAAAGGTCATCAGCTGAACTAGTAAGTCGTGGGACACAAATGGAGCTCGCATGTCAGGGAAATTTTGTCGCGATGAATACTTAGCATGATAGCTCGGCTGATTGCGGGAAATAGCTGCGATTGACAGATTACTCAGAGTGGAGAAACACAACCCTGGAGCCAAATACCCTGGTTCAGAGCCCTCGAATGACCCAACACAAGCTTCCCGGTTTGGGAGTTCCCAGAGCTTAAACGCTTGATCAATATTTTCATGAAGGATTCATATATCATTGCAGAATATATCGACGCTCGGAAACCTAGATTCGGAAAACGCACACCAAGTATTAGGATGGTTCGATGATAGTTTGATCAAGGGAGTACGGCACTCTCCATGGCAGACATGTTTGACGCTATGCTAACATATAACATGCGAATCCAGCCTGCGCAGAAGCCGATGCGCAGGAGATCGGGAGTACGGGTTACAGTCGGGGTTGGGGAGGATGGGGGTCAATGAAGAGTTAATAGAGGGTGCTGAGGAGGCTTGGGAATAATCAATGAAACTTGCTTTCAGTGGATTCCTCGCCAAGAGCCCGTTATAGTCAGGTGACCGCATATCATGCATGGTCGTACCCACACAATCAATAGGGTCACCAGCACCACGAGGCGGTTCGGTTATTCATGTTGACATTGTGACGGGTCGGCTAATCACTGTATCCGAGCGGCCGCGGGTAGGTCCGGCCGGTCGTGACAAACCAAACATGTCATTACTGCCCTTTCCAGGACGTGGGTACCCCCGCGGATGAATGGATATGATGGGGTGACAGCGTGTTCTATAATCGGTCTACCGAGTCGTCAGTGTTTGTGGGAATATAAACATATTGCAACACCTCAGCCAATCGGAACCCGATGGCAGGGTTCCGAGCGAAGGACTGCTGGTATGACATCGTGAAAGGATCTTCATTGTGCAAAGGTATCGATCAGGAGTACTATCAATTCACCGCCGCATGATCCAGGTCAAGCAATGGGATATTTTGAGAGGGACCCTTTGGGAAATAATCCGTTGCACTCGACAAAAGTTAGGCAGGTACACATATTGTAGCCCAATTCATTGGTCCAGATAAAGGATTTTATTGCATGCAATTAGTAACAGTGCCAGTCCTAAACACGTGGACCACAAGTACATTCACATGCCAATATTGAGCGTCAACAGAGTTGTCACCAAGACAAGTTAACTAGAGGGGTCATGGGGCCAGAAGTGCCATCCTTTGGGGCGTGGCTATCATATAGTGGGCGTTCCTTGTGACCGCTGCGCGCAATGCACTACGAAAGCTGTACACTTCTCTTCACATACAGCCAGTGAACAGGCATCGGGTACGATTAATTCAGTTGAGAGAGAAGTGGGGATTTATCTAGATGGTGCAGCTGTTACCTATTCCACCCGCCAACAATATTACGTAATCGAGTGCATTATCCTACACGGGTCATTCTGTTTCGAACACCAGTTTGGATAAACTCAGACTAGCACTCACGGATCATATCCACAGCAACAGATACAACCATTTTTCAACATCTGATCCAAAGGAAACCCCCCAAGGTCGTGGAATTCAACAAGCCGCATCAACCTGCATCTGAAAAACCGCGCCTGTTTCCGCAACATCCACACCACCCTAACAACTCGTCAGCATCATGGCCAACCTGTGTCCCGGCCTCCTGTGGTCCATCCTCTGGTTTTTCGGCCTCCTCATTATCGGTTGGCCGGTCGGCTTCATCGTTTCCTGGCTCTACATCTTCCTCTACCGTTCGGAGCGTGTATCGAACCCATCAAAGGCCTCTGTGACGCGCTTCTAAAGATCGTCAACTTCCCTTACCAGTTCGCGGAGAACATGGTCAACATGAAAGCGTGCTGTAGCTAGGCAACTCGATCACGCACACGGCACCACTACTAGGAAATATTTCATCCAACTTTCACAAGCCTTCTTTGATGGATCTATTCCAAACATAGACTATTGATCGTGACACGCGGATATCAGAACACCCAGGCTTGAACTTCAAACTATACTCCATCTTGGAATTTAAAGTTTTGTACAACAATATATTATGTTACATCTTATACGACAATTGTCCATCGTCAACTTTATACTTTTGTGCCGTATCAGCTGACTAACATTTTAATACATGAATCAAAGGTTCAGAATACCTTGCTGTTGAAATCTCTTCAATTTCCAATTATGTCAATATCAATGTCTGGTTATTTTGAACATCCATATATATCTTCCATTGTTGGTGTACTGGTAAATGTATACCATTACTAAATATGCCAACTTTATTGCTTCCTATCAGACAGCCCCGGCTTGACAGATGGCTGTGTTAGTTAAGTCACTGTCAGGATACCGACATTGTGTATTCCATGCAACTGTCATACTCTCCGCATTGGTATTTCCTGTGACAAACTTACCTTTGATTATTTTGTTATCAGATGCTATTTTTCTGTTTCCAAGATTGACAAGGGAAATATAGTATATACTATATATATAGACTAATGTTCCTTATTTTTACATGTTAACGTGCGGTGCAACATATGGCATACTAACGTACAATTCAACATTGTCAATGACAGCTGTGTTGTGGTGGGTGCAGAAGAATATCATTAACATGAAAACAGGGCCGGCAGTCAAAGGCTAGGGCACCTAGACTAGTGACATGTATAAGCGAAACCGAACACTACCGAACGCGCTCGTTGAATGAATTGAATTCGAGTGCCTGTGGTATGTACAGGCTCCAAAACACTTAGAAACGTTTTGATGCGTAAGAACTAACACGTTATGATACAGACAGCAATACGACCGCTATCAGATCTGTATAAAAAATGATCTCGAGTGCGCAGTGAATCAATGAAAGAAGAAACACTGATTAAATGTCGAATGTCAAGAGGTAATCACTGAATGACTACAATTATGTATTGTGATTATTCATCACAAACAAATATTTAATCGTATGGACGGGTTAGGGAACGTTAGTTATTTATCTGTCAAGGGAGGACTGAGCAATGAGGGGTAAGAGATGTTTGTCACACCTCACATATGAAAGTGAAATTCTTAAGTTCCATGCCACTTTCAACAATGAGGTGAAATGGCGACAGTGATTGTTATGGTGCGACAGTGTGGTGTGGCCCACATAGCACACACCCATTGTCCAGATCGGACTGCAAAACTCAAGGTGTTGGGACAGAGGAACAACACAATACCACAGAGCCACAAATTTTAGGATACATCCCCTTTCAGAGATAGATCTTAACTAGAGGCCTAAGAAACAAGGTTTCAATTAAACGTTATGACAAGACTTTATCATAACGTTTATAGATTTACATTGTATTCAATGAAAGGTATATGATAAGGTATAGGAGCGTGATATGCATACCACACACAAACGATTACCTCTGACTTGGCTGCCGTAAGAAATTGGGCAGCTGTTGAAGAGAATATTCCTATCAGGTCATGGGAGCCGTCTGAATCGTAATCGAAACAAGAGACCTGCAAGTCATAAGTAAGCGCTGGATAGCAGAGTGGATATAGCAAGATAACTTGCCTCATGGTTGGCTGCCTCCATAAATTGAGGGACTGTGACCTCAAATGCACCAATGAGGTCATTGTCATCGCCTTCATCGTAGTCATAACATGCCACCTGGAGGAAGGGCAGATCATCATCCTCTCCACGAATCACAAGTCAGCATCATTCAACCAATCACAACCATACATTCAGTATTGACCAATCAGCATTCATGGCAATTGATTCGAACCAGAAATAATGCTACTTTATCTTAAGTCTCAATACACATAGTTTTGAGTCACAAAAAGTTTTCTCGCCTTAAACCTTTTCATAGAATTAAATGTTTGAATGATGCAAAGACATAAATAAACTTGCATCCATGAGTATCAATTGTAAATATGTTTTTATCAATTTTAAATAAAAGTTTACAACAATTTGAGCAAGTATATACTTTAAGTGATATGATAACTTATTGCGATGGAAAATAAACGTTATCATTTCCTCATCCCATTTGCACTTACCCGGATGGGAGCCTCATAATTGCCAGCACACAGCTTCTGAACCTTGATTACAAGTGGACGCCATTGGGGGTTGAGGTTATTTTTGATAACCTGAAAAACCGATTGAAGTACGAATAATATTAAATCATGAATTAACAACGTTACAGTTAATTATATAAAATTAGCCCCAACCAATATTCAACTGTTCATCTTTTCAAATATGGATCCTGGTTAGCTTCAACCAGAGGCATTCAGCTCGTGATGCCAGGATTCTGAATGCCAAATAGCTGGTTCTATACATGACAATATATGATACTGTAAAATCTCAAATAAAAGATGCACCCCTATATACCGCACACCCCCTCTTTGGCAATAAAAGTTTTTATCATGTACAATTACATGGTAGGTGACCTGGCCATCAAGTTTGCGTTCTGTAAGTATATTGGAGGTCAGTAACTAACCCTTGTACCTGCTACCATCAGCCACTTTAATGAATTTATAATCTGGCCGACAGAACAATCAACTGATAAACATCGACCAACCACTGTTTTCTAAATACACACCTCCCCTACGCCTATTTTCTGTAAAAGCGTTTAATTGTATTTAAATGGTACACCAAACAAACTTGCCAACCAAATCCAATATAAATAACTTATGTAAACCAGACATGTGAGTTTGGGCACAACTTGGTTGAAACTAAAGTGGTATTCACCATAACAGTAGTAATTAAGGGCTCCCGTTAGTGGTATGGCTTGGTATCAATATAAATGCTCAAGTTCCGGGGCTTGTTTTCAAAAATCTCAAATATAAGATGCACACCCTCTATAGTGTACAGTTTCTGCAACTTATACACGAGACTTTACAGGTATATAAAACTAGCCTCTTGTTGCCTGGAGCCTGTCATAGGAGGAACTTGCCCGGGCAGTTTTAGAATATGAAAGGGATTCAGGCAGAATTAAACCCTCCAGCCTTCAACATGATGCCTTCTTTCTA
>CM067342.1:29113731-29121231 GCA_034190875.2 Urechis unicinctus
TAACTCACTAACGATGCGTTGATCGACCAGGTAGCCCCTAAACAGCTTAATATAGGTAAAACACCCCCAGCCAGAATCCGGAACGTGTATGGGGTACCTTGTACATCAAAACTACATATCTACTCTCTAGTAACTAATGCATACAAATGTGTTCTTCACCATTTATATTTATAAATGTTTAATATATCAAGGATGAAAATTGAAAAACATGGCCATTTTTTTCAATGGCTATATTTTTCACAAAAAAAGTCCACAAATAAATGCTTTTTCAAAGTAATATGCTTAGGAAAGCTGGTTTCGTTACCAAGTAACCCAATCCAACATAAAATTGGTGATCAATAATTAAAGTGTGCTCATTTTTTCAAAATTCGAAATGTGTTAGAGTGAAAAAGTACATGCGTAGATTTCAAAAGACCAGATCATCATAAAGCTATGCATTGTCGTCCAGACTATTTGCAGGTTCCTGTATTTCTAGTCAATTAAAATAAAATTCAATACACCGCAAACACATACGCATATGATGGTGTCACATACAATGAGAGACCTCGAGTTTTAATCCGCTACGCGTCGCCACGGAGCAATGCGGTCCCTCGCCCGCTTCCGGTATTCTAATGCACACAGTTTACCATAGAAGGTTGCGCAACATCGTTATTTTTGATTGAAACCTTTCGAGTTATATCGTTGGTAACATTGGAGCAAATCATTACTGATGGATAAGTACGGTCGTCTGACCTTACAGCAATTAAAAATAGAGCTGAAGAAGCGAAATGCGATACTTAGCGGGCAAAGAATTGAACTCCCAGTTTGGCAGGATATGCAAAGCAACTATCAAAACAGACTTGGTCCGTATGGCGAAGTCGCTGACCCGCGTTAACCAGATTCTGGCCAAAGCATTCGACCACGATATCAGTAATGAGCCTGTGACTCTGAGGAATATGCAGAGTTGACTGGGACTGAAGTCAAGCCATGTGGGATTGTAGTGTCCCATACACGTACACCCCTACCTCGCATACTCACCAGATGGGGCTGTGTCTGATGACATGATTGTTGAGGTCAAGTGTCCGTACAGTACCAGGGACAAACCTGTCACTCCTGTCTCAGTGCCATACCTGGTCAATGAGAACAACCAGCTCACCCTTAAAGCCAACATGACTACTATTACCAAATTCAGGGCCAGTTGTTTTGCACGAACAGTCAACTTTGTCATCTTGTGGTTTTTACGTCTCAGAGTATGGAGATTGTTCCAGTTACCCGTGACGATGAGTTTATTACTACTATTTCAAAGTTAGAGGTGTTTTTCAGTGACTATTTCAAAGGGACAAACATGAATAGGGTTAATTTTTCTTTTCTTCAACAGTATTCACTTGTGTAGGGTTATTATAGATTACATTATAAGGCACATGGTATAAAAAAAGACTACTCCATATCACCTTTCATTGAGATTCATATACCTTTCATATAATATCACACCCTGAGTGGGATAGACTTAAAAACATACACAGTCACTTTTCACAAAACTAATTTTCACCTTAGGCAGTTGTGGGGACGATGCACTGCCGAAAGTTACATAACATATAACAAACAAAGAATATGTCAGAGGAAATTTGGACCTCACAGAAGATCATAGGTTCCACCAAGATTTTGAAGGTTTTTCCCAATCCTATTATCCGCTCAATGTGCACCCTCTTGCTGGAGATCTTCCGGTCTCTCTGCACCACTTTCCCTGTCAGCTGATTCTTCTTACTGAAAAAGATTGGTATATTTACGGTGACATCATAGGGAGCAAATAAGTCCTGCATGACAAAGCCATTACCTAGTCACCCTTGTCACACATTTCTGGTAGTTTGCTCCTTTCCATCACCTGCCTGTCACTGGTTACGCCGCCATATGGGGGAAACACATAGGACACAAGGCCTCCTGGTGTAGCACCCACCACCACCTTCATTGTGTTACGGTTCTTGTACGTAGAAAAAGTGGCTTAGAAGACTATATACCTGGGTCTCTTTGATCTTGACTTGGCCAGTTGTCCGTCGCCGGTCGGCTCGTTTCACAGCGTTTCTGAGATGATGCTCGTCCGCTACGCACAGCGCATTGACAGTGACAGATTTACCCTAAATTTCGTCACCATCAAATATCTCATGACTGCGTGACGTAGTGCGAGAAATTTTATTCGTCGAAGTGAAGCAAAATGGAAATGAATCTCTTGTATTTACGCGTAAACCGCGAAGTAATTAAGCGCCTAACCTGATAACTTCCGGTCGAGCTTGGGCCCGTATTGCTCTGTGCCGCCACCTGTCGGAGAAAACCGCAACGCGGTCTCCCATTACAACCTACATGAAATTTACCGATTTAAATGGAAATGCATGTTTGTTTAAAAATCCAGGAACGCATGCATGCACACAAATCCGAAAGAACTGATTTTCATTCGTATTATATTATGATTGGTGTATGTAAATTGAAATGCAATCACGTGGTTATATAGCGTTGATATTGTATATTTTATTTCATTCCCATACGGCATAGGTTACAATACATTGTACTGTCTAATGTGCGATATTACCAGTTATGCGAGCCAGATTTGAATGTAGTGGGTTATAATTGATTGATGAGATGCCAAACAGATAAATCTGTTTCAGACATAAGTTTTTCGGCATCTTCTGTGTACACAAACTCTTCTGTGTGCCTCCGAGCCTTTCGGATTATTTCTGATTGGGACAGCTTCAAAAGATCACCCCAGTGATCTTCCAACATTTCTGTTTTCTCCAACGTAAGACGAAGGCGCATCTCATCCTGACTGATGTTGCAAATACAAGTGATATCTAAACTACAGTCACAACCATTCTCTTTCAACAATACACCATTCACAATATCCTCCTCACTGCAGTATTTTACTGCATCGACAATTGAAAGAGATTTGTTTTTATCTAATCCTGGTGCCATAGGAGAGCAAGCCTTGTCTTCTGTTTGTATAGTGATCTTCTCCTGCATTTGTAGTTCAACTGGCTTTGAATGAGTCTTTGCTTTTGGTGTTCTTGGTTTCCTTTTGTCTTTCTTTGTCTTTTCTGTCATGATGCAGGAACCGGTTTGAATACCATCACCATTGTTATTGTTATTATTGTTGTTGTTGTTTGCATTGCTGTAACTCTCGTTTTTAGTATCATTTGCAAGGTGAACCTTATCATCAAAATCCGGTACCAAATCTCCACAACCTGTTGTGGAAGAAATACAACAGCGCTGTTTGATATTAGCTTCGACAGAACCTCGGTCGTGTTCTTTAGAAACAATGCGTTCTTCTGCACTGGCACGGTTTGCCGCATTCGTGACTCCAAAGTAAGCGTCGTCTAAATTAGGTTTGTTGCGTTGGGTTATCAAGGATAAACGACCCTCATCTCCATTACACGCTTCTTCACTTTTAACGTCTTGTAAATTCAGGCGTTGATGTGGCGATTTGTATTTCTCCGGCAAAACACCTGGACTCATTGGCCTAAATGAGGTCAGAATCAGGGCTCGCTGAAGGTCGCTCTGAATGGTACTGGCATTTGGAATTTCAAGGTTCGATATATCGTTTAGAAAGTTATTGCCATCAAAGGAAACAACAGATGAACTGCTTTCATTCAACTCTTTCAGCTTAAGAGTGTCAATCTTTGTAGTGATTGACATGATGTCCGAAATTTTCCTCTGTTCAGGGCCTCTGCCCTCGATGCTGGAGTTGACATTTTCGTCTTGTTCCAGTTTCGGTGTAAATGTTCTTCCGATTGAATTCCACTTGAGAATTGGACACTGCCAGCTGAGTGGCGCTGGCACGGGGTTATTTTGACATGAAGTTGACGTGGAAGTGGCAAGAAGGGGGACATCCTCAGTGTTAGAATATATCGACAGCCCAATCTCCTGAAAATGACAAATGTTATTATAACCAAGGAGTTACATATAATTCCTTATCGTAACCGACAGACCCTACTCTCATAAATAAATAATCAAGTCACGACTTGGAAACACATATGTCATAACGTAATCAAAATAATTAAGAAATTGCTTTCAAATTTTAACTCATTTATGAATGATTTCAAAGAGAACAAAAGGTTTGCTTGCTCGCTCACATCTGCATTGGTTACGTCAGATTGTTGCTTCATAAGCTGTTTTTGATTGTTCTTATGTTCAATGTTTGACGCATAGTTCCCAGAATCGACTTCACCCATAATCAAACGGCTTCCAAAGTAGTCGTGATCTCGGCAGCTAATTGCTGAACTCGTCATAGCTAGTGTGCGAGTCGCGGTCGAAAACGGAACAAGAAATTCGTAGAAATGTCACCAATCTGGTAACAACCATGATGTGAATACATTATATTATCCAGCTATATTTGAGCGCCTAAATTCAAAATGGTCACGCGCTGAGCTGTCGCCATGGTACCAATGCTTCTGGGCCCGTATTCACCAACCACGCTGAGCTTAAGTCACAACTCAAGTCGGTTGGTGAATACGGCTCCAGATCTGGTCGTGTCATTTTAGGCTGATAGACTTCTCAAGGTTAATTTCGATTTATGACTCTTTTTGTATCGGAGACAACAATTATACCACACTGACATGGGTTTTACTCATGGAAACCCTTTTGCTTGTGAATGACTGTTTAAAAGTATTGCTTTGCATCAGTGATTTCATGCCATGCATAAAACGACGTACAATAGCGATCAAGCCAGATATTCATATGATTGAATGCAGTAAGGGCCAGGGGTGAAAACTAACTTTTTCAGCTACCGGCCACCCGGGCCGGTACCTGAAAAAAGTTACCGGCCCGCCTATAAACCTACCGGCCCAAAAAATGTGTAAGGATTTTCTGCTCCCTGAGTGTCAAATTTATTCAAACAAAAATGCATATACACAACAAATAACCTGAAACCTCAGCAAGTCGATGACAAGTGGTCACGGCATTTCAAATACAACTGCTCATACAAAAACCTAAATAAACAAATCACAGATTAGAGCCTATAGAGGTCCTTTAGCTCCTTCTCGGTCATAGCTATCAATGTCTGGTGATTGAAACATCATTATCATGAGGTCATTTTGGGTGGTTGTATTGAGGCTGGAGCGCCAGTCACTCTTGATAAACCCCATTGAGCTGAAACCACGTTCACATTCTGCAGTAGTGAGGATAAGATCCACCAAGAGGAACTGGTTCACATTTTCTTCACCATACTGTCTGTTCATGTGGGGCCAGCTGTTCATGGCCCTGTGAACGTTCATGTTCTTTGATGCTTTCGTGCTTGAATTTTCCAGTGCCCTTGTAAAAAGGACCTTTTTTTAAATCTGCTGTTAAAGTTGTGAGTGCTCTGCATTGTTTACAATGCATTAATATTTGTCATGATCGAATACCAGCCACTTCGTTGTCCTGTGATCTCTTTCGTAGGTTCTTGCTGTTTCCTTCTGTTCCTCTCAGACAGTTGACGCCCAAACGAGCCATCGTCATAGCTGACATGTTAAGCTGAGTAGAATATGAGGTAGCCGAGAATGGACCGGCGCGACGACGTTCATAAACTTAAGTCTTAACGTTTATCCACGTCGCAAGGCTCGAGGTAAGATAATTTATTAGCCCTATTCGGGAATTTGCTTTACAGTCTACAATTGACTCGTGTATCTCTGTCACTCTCCTCGTGTCCCAGCCCCTGCTAGGCCCGTGTTTTGGCAGGAAAATTCCAGATGGAGCTGGAAGACGGGTGCTGTGATGAAGAAGCAGTGACCCGCAGATATCGAGCAGTTCCTTCCTGTTGTAGGACAGCATATTAGCTCTTTCGAACTAAGTACGGGAGTACGCACTCACAAGGTGATTAATAGAACCTGACGTTGGTCTTTTGGGCTACAGCATATGCTTTATTTGCACACGGTCGTCACATGATAGGCAACTCACGTTACATATTGATGTGGTGGTCAGAAAGACGGCTGGTCGTTTGGTGACGTTGATGTAGTTTCCAAGGTCGAAGAGTTGAAAGACACTGGAAACAGTACCAGGCAAAGCACGTGGCTTTCCTAGAAGCGAAGCGCGTAGTTGAGCAGCGCGAAAAACACAAAAAATGTCCCTTTCTGGGCAGCTGATGAGAAAGTCCAACAGATTCAGATATATCCTTTGATTCAAAGATGTTGTAGACGATCTTATTCACACACTGCACTAAAAACACAAGCCCAACAAAGGCCAAAACACGAGGAAAATGACAGAAAAACACGAGCACATACCAGACTGCGTGTCGCCGCGGTGCAGCGCCACCTAGTTTCTCAATGCGAAAGCTGTTGGTTTTATTCGCTACGGATCAGATAACAACACCTCTGTCTTGTACACCCAGCTTACAGTGTCGTCCTGCTGGGTGTAATAAATGTGTCTCACCAATGTTTAATCTTTTGGTGACGTTCACGAGTAATTGGCTGGTTGATACTATAAGCAAATAGCGCTAACAATGCGAGATTGGCGTGATCATTCTTTCAAAGTCGCACGCTGACCAATGATTGGCTGTCTGTTACGAATTTGATTAATTATTCATAAGGTTAGGGACGAGACGTCAATTGAATGGTAACTAGAAAACGGAGGTTTATTTCTGAATGTTGGGGTACGGATTCCGTATCCGTAAGTCCGAATATATATTACAAAACTATGGTATGGAGTTACTCTGGTTATGTCCAGAGGCTACTGCTGAGTAGGAATTCCAAACTGCTACGTGCCGTACGGAGTTGGCCTTCCAACTTGGTCCGTACGACGGTGACTGTATCTTTGCCCGAATAATGAATGTCTTGTGTTCGAGCGGAGCCAGGTATTATAGGGCAATGGATGTAAGGCTTTGGTAGCCAATTTTGAGTGGTATGAGGGTAAAGTGTTAATTTGGAATAAGGGCCACCGAACATGCGGGTCTGAATGAGGGTCAATTTTGCTTGTCCCAACGTGCCGAAAACAGAGGTTGTAAATAAAGGTATCTGAATTGTGGCGTGCCTTGGGTACACTGGCTGACGACGCTTATTACGATATCTTATCAATAAGGGCGGTCACACTAGTATCAAACAACGACCAAGTCGGTGGAGCTCTGATTGCCGTAGTTGAGAAGTCTCACACAAGAAACTATCGAAGCATATTCTATTTTTAAAAAAAACAAGTATAGAAACAAAAGTATTTATCTAATCATCACTTAAACACAGGCAGCTGAGTCCGAATTGGGGATTAAGATCTACCTCTCTTATCAACAGATACATTACATAACATAGGTTCACGCTCCGCGTCCTCGTGTTCTTTCCCCATATCACCCACGTCACCATGCGATAACTAACACTTATAATCTTTACATTTGATTAACCAGATTTTAACCTGTTTGTAGAGGTAGTGAAAAATGTAGTGAAACTATATATCTTGGTCATGTGTTCACTGATTATTTAACAGGTGACAAAGACAGCTATCGTCAATGTCGAATGTTGTATGCACAAGGTAATATGACGATTCAAAAATTTCGTTTGGGCACAATTGATGTTAAAG
>CM067342.1:29126231-29186231 GCA_034190875.2 Urechis unicinctus
GGGTGGACCATCCAGGTGATATAAGCTTTGATATGAAGGGTGAACCCTTACCTCAGAGTGGAAGGCATGATTGCATCCGAGCCGAGTCACCTCCTTGGTGTTGAGACCATCGTAGCAGATCGTACATTCTTCCTCGTACAGTTCATCAGTGTCCTCGCGTCGACCGTGTCCATTGGTCGGGGGCAAGGTTGGACCAACTCCCCATACAGGCCCGGTCTTACTGGATACCTGGACACCAAACACGTAGCAATGTGACTAAACATAGCCACTTGCCAAAACTCTACAGTAAGATAGCAAAAATTTAAAGTATAGGGCGTTAAAGCAGTTTTACAACCTCAGTAATGCAAGCAATGTAATTACACCAATCTAGCTACAAGCATTTGTATGCCAGAAACCTGAAGAATTTTGAGCAACAAAAAATTAACTGTACTGTCACAATTTCACACCTTGGTGTTGAGTATACCAGAATGACGGTTTATAACGAGAAATGACAGCATACTATGTTTTGTTGGCTGGATACAAGCTCCAGGACTCGCTCCACAATCTCATGCAGACTGAGTCCAGATAAGGATCCACCCCGTTGCTCACGGAAACTCCTGATTGCAGTGTCAATTACACTTCTACACCACACGTTCACATTGCATGTTAGTGACTGTACGAAGACATACTACAAGAGTTAACACAATCAGTAAACACACAAGGCCATATCTTAATCACGTAGATAAGAGAGATTATTGCATTAGGACATTGTTTGTGAATACTATTCACCATTACATGACGAATCAGATTTGTAGGACCCAAGGTGTTTTAAAACATCCGAAAGTCAACATCCCTTAATAACTAACTTATCAATGATGGGGTACACTTTGGTGACAGCTTCCACTATCTTTCCATAGCTGTTCTTAGCTTGTGATTTGCCTGACTGGCGGCTGGCTTTAGCGGGTAAGTTGAGCCCAACTGGAAGTCTGGCATGGGCATTAGCAGCAGAACTAGATTGTGGCTTCAAATTAAGACCCACTGGCAGTTTGGCATTGACAGGTGCTTGTGGCTTCAGGGTGAGGCCTACAGGTAATTTGACCTGCAAAGTTGTTGGAGGTTTAGGGTCGATGGCTTTACCTGCAAAAGTGATGCAAACTGTAAGTACATAACATTTCTAATTATGAATGAAAAGTAAGCTACAAAACATAAGTTAAAAAGCACATATAAGGGCAGCTAACCTGCAGCCACTATCTCAGCAGCTGTCTTTCCATTTGACCAAGTTGTCGGCGCTGGACCCAATCCACTTTTCTTGGCAGCTTTGGCGAATGCGAGGAGGTCATTGGGTTTATCAAGGGCTGATGCGGAGGCGGAGGGGCGTATCATGGAGGCGAGGCCAGGAGGTGGGCTGGGACGAGATGCACTGTACGCCAAAGCTGGAGTTGACTGGGGCGTCGGCATCATCGTTCTCTGGTTACACAAAACCAGAGGTAAACAGAGAGGGCAAAATGGGGGGAAAATCTGAAAGGGGAGATAAAGAAATGGGGAAAAAATCTGAAAGTGGGGAGAGAAAAAAAAGGAGCACAAGTCAGAAAGGAGATGACTGAGTAAAAGCTTTTGCAGACTGCCTCACAAATTTGACATGATGTTGATGAGGATGAAGATGATGATAACAGAGATGCATGAATAGTGCTTGAACCTTATAACTGATGAAAACATAATGAAAATTTCTTTGACTGGCCATCACTCACACAACATCAATCAATCACAGATTTAAGCCTGTGGCCCTTCAGTTGCCAATCTCATCTCCAAACTTTACTGCTAAGAGTTGCAATTTCTAAAAGTCTTGCGAGCTATCAGCAAGAAACACTTTTGATAAATTGCTGTTGGCCTTTTTGATACCATGAGGTTTCAAAGGTTACCTTGTAAGTGGCTGGAATGGTCGGCAGGTTTGTGTTTGGTGGTGGTGGTGGAGTAGGTATGTCCAGAGTGGGCAGGGTTTTTAGGGGCCGGCCATCCTGTAACAATTTGAGCTGGGCACCAAACTTCTCCTACACTCACACACACAAACACTCGATGAGGTGAGAAAACAATCTATCATTTTTAGTGAATCAACTAATAAACCAGTAGGTAAAATGTTGCTTTTATTACAATATCCTGCATTAAAGATTATGTGGCTGGAGTGAAACTGTCCACTTGGTAAATGACCAAAATTCAACAAATTGCCACCAGATGCCAGTTGAGTAGGAAAACTAACTTCTACCAATAAAGTCATCACAGCTAAATCCTGTTATGTCAGACAAATCCAAATCAACTCCACAATTTCAAAATGGCGAGCACAGAAGGAAATATGCCAGTTGGCAGCTCCTAACCTGGGCTTCTTTTTTCATGCCACATATCTTCTCAACCATTCCTTGCCACTGCTCCAACACTTCCTTGTATTGTATCTTAACTTCCTCCGGTTCAAATGACTCCTTTACCCTATGAACAAATCAACAAGCATGAAGACATGAAGGGATATGCAAATTATAAATAAATAACATGAAAAGTCATTTTATATAAAAAGGTCATACAATGCAGCAAAGGTATTCATAAATCCCACTCAAACTGAAGAAATCCCAGACATAAAAAGTTTATATACTCTGATGAACAGCAGCTGGTTTGGCAGTGGATTTACCATAATAACACGTGTAGATCGCACACCACTTTTTAGACTTTTGGAATTTGTTTTAAAAAAAATTGCAATATTTCATGGAAAATGATGATCATCAAGATCACTTGTAACAGTTAATGGAATATTGTTAACACACCATTGTATCTGCTTAAAGCAAACAAATTTATACAGGTATCAGCTCACTTTACTGAATACTAAATTGAATGTGAGTTCGGCATAAAATTCCAATGTTTATTTAGTGCAAGCAAGAAGGATTCACAGTCATTGAGCTCGACTGATAACCCTGTACTAGTTAAAAGTAAAAATACTTTTGTGGTGCACAGAACGAGGCTTATCATTAAGTCCCCGCTGCTGAGTTTTAGCCTAAGACTGAAGAAGCATAACTATGGGGTGCACCCTATCAGTGTCCATGGGAGAGAAATGAGGTCAGACGGGGTGGATGGGAGAATAGGGGTTGTGGGAAAGATGAGCAAGATAGCTGTACACAACAAGAACTTCACCCGCTTAGCTTGGCATCAGGACCCAAGCGCCTGTGATTTCAAGTCACACGTTAACTACACAAACATCATGTCAGACTTGATTTTGCAAATCAGTGTATGGTAATTTATTCATGATAGATGGGCCACAAGGGGGCATGCATGTAATTCATCATAACGTTAACATTACTGCCAACAAATAACAGAATTGATTGGAATCAATTTTCCAATTCATGGCTCGATTCAGGCGATTTCCACACTGCCTGTATAGGTCGCACTCTTTTTGCTTCAATATTTGTTGAAAATTTTGCTACTTATATACGAATTAATACATTTATAATAAATATGGTCAGGGTAATACTTTGTTTTGAACAGGCCAAGGTCATGTACTGAATTCAATTCAAGGTGAAAGTGACAGCAAGTCACCTGACTCACCTATTATACTGTGCTGAGCATGTGACCACCTGGTGTTCACAGTGCTTGAGGCTGTTATCGAGAATCTGTATTCCTACCTCCAACTTCAATTTCACAAGCTCCATCTACAGACGCACCAACACACAATTACACATCCACATGTATACCCTCATAAAAATGATACATTCAAAAACATCTATTCATACATATGTCAAGAAACAATTGACCTTATTCCACAAAGAACAAATGCAAGCATTCTGACAAAGCGATTTAGATGCCAGCTAAAAACAAACAAACATACATTCACACACGTTCTTAGAAAGGCACGACCAACTGATACCATACCAACTATTAAACAGCAGCTAATGAAATGGGCCAGTAGAGCATATCAAAGCCAGGCTGTTGATGACGCTACGTGTTGAACCTGTGACAACTCACCTCAGCAGCCCGGGCGCGGCTAGACTCGGCCAGCTTCTCCGTCTTCATGGCATCCAGTTCTTCCTGTATACCCTCAGACTCAAACCTGTATTCACAACAACATGATGGCTGAGGTCGATTTCCATGAGGTGTGTAGGTGGTGTTAAGGTTTATATCAAAGTTCTTCTCAAAGGAATTCACTGGTGATGGAAGGGGTGATGAGGCACTTTTCAGCCAGGAGTGGCTAAAAGGGGTGGCTAAGAGGGATGGAACCCTTGTTGAAGACACAGTTATCTTTCAATAATAATCATAGAATAAGATAGTCATATCAATATTCATCTCAGGATGGCATTTTATTGAATATGTTAGAAAATTACCATTTCAGGTGTGACAATTAAATTGGCAGGTGGATAAGGTGGACAATATCACGGTCATCATGAAAGAATGGTACAACTCACCTGACACTCTCGTGCTTGAGAGTCATCTGTAGCAGTTCATTCCTCAACGACTCCAGCTCACCATCATCACTACCAAACACACACACGTTAAACGATTTGACACAATGAAGACATTTTTTTCCCCATACAGAATGAGATTCTTTATAGAGCCATACCCTCTCAAAGCTATTCTCACTACCTCATGTACAGTTTGGCATCAGTACAGTCTATATGTACAAACAAGAATCCTCACTTCTACCAAGTTTACACACAAACAGTAAATTGACAGAACTAGAGAAAACATGTTTATTATTTTCATTGAACTACAAGCTGTTATAGAGACCATCCATTTGGCAACACCCTCTTTAAAATACATGTCTGTTAAAGCTCACACTACTTCTTGCTCCCTTTATCACTCAAGGACAGAGCCATATCCTATCAAGTATTTTTAACTATCATATACAGAGTTTTGCCTCATGCTTTATCACCGAAGATCAGGACGAACAAGTCTGTATCCTCTCTGATCAGTGCTATCAATCTCTCACCTCCTGGTTTTAGCCAACAGGGCCTGGTTTTCCAACTTTACCCCTTCCAGCTGGTTGTGTATATGTTGTATTTCTGCCCCAAGCTTCTCTTTCTCCAGCTCCAGTTCTTTAACGGTATTGGCGTGACTTGACTCCATACTCTGTGTCAACAGAACGGGATATAAATGCTTGACACAATCAACAGCATTGGAGAAATGATACAGAAAATAATATATTTGAAATCAAGAGAAATAATTCAAGGTGTAAATCAATAATACAAACAATATACCAACTGATATTTAAGATTTTTAAGCGAATGAAATCTTTATGAAAATTGCTGTAGTGAAATTTTCCCCCCAATTCAACACGCTATGAAAAATATGAATATTTTGATAGAATATGTCAATTATAAAAGTTTGATAATGATTTCAGCTTTCAGAAAATGTTAATTTTATTACGATAGGACAATGATTGGTCTGTTACAAATTGAAAGAATTTTACAATTTATTTACAATTACAAGTATCGAGAAAAAGTTGCAATTGAATGAAACTTCAAGAATATGTAAACAATTTTAAAATCGAAGCGTTATACACGGAGATATTGGGAATTAAACCAAGGGTACTTTTGATCAACTTTGATGCGTTCAGAATGGGAAATGACATGATCAACATGCATGAAATTTTACGATGCAACTAACAATGTCACTGACAACCTTCGACCCAATTATCACTGCCATCAGACGGTTTTAAGCGATTTGTTAAAAAAAAATTGGACTGATACCATTTTCGACCTTAATTGCTGGGGGAAAAACATTAAATTTGTACTACAAGAAATGGTGTAAATTTTGTAAAGATCAGACAATTATCCATGAAGATATTCTGGATGCTAGATTTTCACATTTTCAATACCCTTGACCCAAGTTCCAGGTCAAGGTAAAAAAAGAGCCTGGGTTCTGCGTAACATTGTAGATGACCTTTTGAAAAGATTATATTAAAAAAAAATAAAAATTGCGACCTCTATCGCCAGCCAAAAAATGTTTACAATCACACAAACGGCACTGATCAAGATAACTTTCGCCAAGTTAATAATAGAGAACATAGTGTGACACTGAAATGTGGTGTGTTGTTATTTAGTATCTAAGGTCCCTGGTCTGATTTAGGGCAAAACATGGATTGGTTATTTGCGTGGGAACTGACCTTGCCCTGCAAGGCGACCTGTTGCAGGCGTTGCTGAGCATTGCTCATCTGGGCTGAATGGACCTGTAAACTGTGGTTGTGTCTCGCTGCTAAATCACTGTACTGACCCTTCAGGTTGCTACACAGGGCGATGGTCTCGTCGAGCTGCTGGCGGTGTGGTTCGTACACGTCAGTCTGTACACTGGCCGTTGATACAATAGGTGAGGTTTGTGTGCCTAC
Source organism: Urechis unicinctus (assembly GCA_034190875.2). Taxonomy (NCBI): domain Eukaryota; kingdom Metazoa; phylum Annelida; class Polychaeta; order Xenopneusta; family Urechidae; genus Urechis; species Urechis unicinctus. The sequence goes on from CM067342.1 coordinate 29,132,566, forward strand.
AGCTGTAGCACCACTGTTTGGTCGGGCTTGGTTAGACCGGTCCATATCCTTCTGAATGTCGTGGATGATTTTGGCTCTGAGAGACGGGTCATCTCGGAAACCCTCCTGGTCTTTCAAAGCATTGTATACATCCTCTGTAGTGTCTTTCATAAAATCATAATCAGATTGGAGCAATTTGGATGGTAAAACAGAAGTAGTGCTAGTATTGTTTAGGCTTGCTGGACTCCATATGGGGTTAGGGCCGAGCAATCCAGAGCCCAGTGACATGGGAGATACGGCACGGGATGAGTTCTGGAGTGATGCATCGTCGTTGGCACTGAAGGCAGTGGGAAATCCGGGCGGAGCTAAGAAAGGGGTGGAGACAGAGGCGGGTCTTTCTACAGGTGTGGTCACAGAGCGCTGGGCACCAGGAGCTTTAGAGAAACTGGACTGGGAAGACGAACATGTGTCGTTAATAAGGTCCCCCATCCAGGGTTCAATAGATTCATGACAGGACGGGAAAAGGGTGTCTTTGTCACCAAGAGGGTCTGCATGTTTAATGTCATCGTCATCTGACACTTCATCGATCATCGTCTGTGGTTCAAGGGGCTCTTCAAAAGATCGGGGAGTACTCTGAAAGTCTGTGAGGTCAACTTCCTGTGCCATATCCTGGGTGGCCTTCACCAGGGAACTCCATTCCAAATTACGCTGCCATGTCAAGCTGTTGGCTTCTGAGCCAATGGTATTGCCAGGCTCAGCTGTGCTCCATGTCTCTTTTTTTACATCACTTACAATGGGTTGACTATCCGGTCCTATATTATAACTATTATCATCAGCAGCTTTAAAGGTAAATGCCTCCGAGGAGAGAACGGGAGAAACCTGAGAGAAAAACTGAGGTGTAAGAAGCTTGTGGTTGTCAGACATTAACTTGTCACCATCTCCCAATTGCTGCCCTATGGGTGCAATAAGGGACTTGAGTTTTTCACTGGTGACAGACAAATCACCTCTTGTAACAATTTTATCTCCTAGTAATCCTGATTTTAATGGGCTTGAGTGGACATTGGATAAGGGAGAAGTGTGGGCAGTATCATTCAAACCCGACAGCTTCTTGAAGGTTTCAGAGAGGGCGGAGAGATCGTTGGCTGGCGTGGTGGCGTGTTGAGGAGTCCGGGCAGGACTCTGCAGAGATTCAATGGGTGTAGGTATCCAAGGGGGACGATTATTGCTGGGCCCACTGCTGCTTGACAGTGCAGGAGAAGCCTCACGGCTGGGAGCTTTAGGTCCGTAATCCATACCGAAAAAACCATCCAGACCCGATGTCTTATTTGTCTTGTCACTAATCGAAGAGCGGACAGAGGCGTCTGAAGCAACTGACGAGATGGACATGGACCGCTGGCCAGTTGGGTAATTATTGCCCAGTCCAACCTTACCCCCCACTCGATCACTTGAACCACCACTGCCCTGGCTCGATAAACTCTCCTTACTCAAGGTCCGTAACGGCACAAAGGAATTCTTGGTTTCAAACGAAGGAGGTGGGAAATCCAGCGATGAAGACGGGAACGGGACACTTGAAGGAGCCAGCCCAAAACACTGCTCGTTTTCGGACATAAGTTTGGCTCGTTTTAGATCTTTGCGGAGACACACTAAATGTTTGACCTGAACGAAGTCTCCAAATTGACAGAGGAATGGGACGATGCCTCCTTGAGAGTGGACAAGAGCCTGGGCCTGTGGGGGGAAGGCATTGAGCTCGTCTAGGACCAGCTGACTGTCTGCAGCGAGAGGACCGTGATTCTGCAGCACCTCAATGAACAGGCTATTAACACAAAGCAAATCATGGGTGTATCTTCTCGGTGAAAACTATGGAGAACAAATAAGGTTATCGGTAAGATAATTGAGCCAGTGATATGACTGAAGCAGGTGAGGTTAATAATGACACTTTCTGAGACAATTAAAGCAGGTGAGGTAATTAACAATATATTGAGATAAGCTAGACCCTGGGCTGACAATTATTACAGGTAAGACTACCAAATTAACATTGCAAAAAGACAGAATTCCTCCCTCAGAAAGTATGAAATAGCTCACCCTACAACAGTTTCCCTTATACTTTCATGTTGACCAATCTCCAGTGTAGGGGCTGATTTCACCCATGGGTTTTTAGGCGGGGCTGTCTTCGTAGTTTTTACATTTCTAGTAGCCTCAAACAGTTCCACCCTGGCAGCAAGCTCAGCATTCACAGGAATTTGTTCTGGATACTTCTGTGAGGACGACTTTGATCTAGGGATGGTACAGAATAGATTAATTATATGATTGCTTCCACTGATTTAGATCCTGATAATTTATCAGAGAAAATTTGGGTCTGATAAAGAACAAAATAACCTTTAAAAAAAGTTAAGATACCAATCAATCAATGCCATTCCCCCAAATCAGTTTTATGAGTATCCTAAAGAGCTGATCCTCTAACTGCCAATCTGTCTCACTTACGGAAAGAAGTCTGAGAAGTCGTCCATGCCCATGGAGCTGGCCACTGGGGGTGGCGAGTAGGCCATGGGGGTCAATCCTGGACTGAGAGATCCCTCTGGCTCAGCCACAAACTGGTCCAGACTCAGCACCTTGTCCTTCTTACGAGCAACACGTCGACTCTTACTGCCTTTTGTCTTTGTGGCCTATGGGTATAAGTTAAGAAGAAAAAACAAGTGTTCATCATTGATTATAATTTAGGTTATATGCTAGGTTATAGTTAATGTGGATAAGAATGGAGATGAGAGCATATAAGGTCTGAAGGGATTAGCAATGGATAATGAGATAAGGAATGGAGACATTGGGATCCCAAGACATGCTAGGCTAAAAACTGCAAACCGCTGGCAAAGAGCGGGACACCTTACAATATTACAGCCATTGCATTAAAGTTGACCACTTTAGTATTCAGGTGGATTACCCTGGTGTCACCATCACTGGAGGCTTCTGATTTTTTCAGCACAAGCACAGGGTCTGTGTTGGGTCTTGTTGTGGGTTCCTCTCGTCTGCTGGGGGTATCTATATGTCAAAGGTCATATTCTAAGAGGAATAGACGAGAATGACCCTAAACTGCCATCATCATTGCTAACACCATGTAGTGAACCCTTACAGCTGGGATACATTGTATGTACAGACAAAAAAAGCCATTTGCTTTAGATCACAAAAAAAGACATATACACACAAGGGACGTTATCAGGAAATATAAACTTTTATTGGAATAGAAGCAACCACAATATGTTTTATCATGTGGAATGATATCACAAATGGATGTCATCAGATGTGATGTACGAACCAGTGTATGATGCTGCATCTTCCTCCGCAGCAGACCCCTGGACTCTGGCCTGTTTCATCACTGCTGCTGCCTCGCATTGCCTGGCTTCCGCCTTCCGCTGTTTTCTTAGCGTTTTTTTGTCTTGTCGCTGTTTGATGGTTTTCTTGCTGCAAAAAGTACAAGCAATTGAGAGACTCAGTAATTGTAATGGGGAAGGTAAAGTTTGAGATTCAATATTGAAATTATATCATCTGGGGAGAATAGATGTTAAAATGCTGAGGCAAGTTTAAGATTGATTTTAATCAGAAAATGTACAAGTAAGAATGTCAATGAAAAGGGTTAGGGATACACAAGAGAGTATAGACAAGGTCCTACCTTGAGGGGGGTAATTTTAATTTTCTAGGGGGTGGTTTTCTGTTGTTATGTATTGCAAGTTTGTCTGGACCTTTCCACTGCACACACATCACAATAAATCATAAAGGGGGTTCTGTAACCAAACAACCTGACCATTTCAACCTTACTGTAAAATCTTGTGTGTAGTCTCAGAAATAGTACACAAAACACATGCAGTTGTTCGTGATAAAAATGTTGACCCAAAATTCAACGCTTAAGAGGAGGTGCGGTGCACTTTCAAGATTTTACAGTATATAGTAGTTGGAAGACATGGCGGGAAAGAATTAGCCATCCGCTAATTCTCATTCACATCTAGGTACAACGAATAATGAAGGAACACCAAGAAGATGAAATCGGTAACTACGGTAGCTAGAGATATATAACTTACGGATTTTGAACTTGAGCCTGTCTGGTCATATATATCTATCTGCTTGATGTAGGAATGACAGTTGGGAGTCAGACATGCCGTCTGTAGCATGTCCTGAAATGCAATGCAATGTTCATTTCATGATAAACGCAATTAATGTGTAACTTTCGATGGTTGAAGATGTGATCTTAAGTGATGAAAATGTTTTCGGCAGGTGCACCATATCTGTAGATAACTTACCTTATGTTCAGCCCTTACTTATTGTGAATTACAAATATATCCGAAAGGAGGATATTGTACTTACCTTATCAGAGTGCACTCCGTCAGATCGCATGCGTTTCCAGCAGTCTATATGGAACTCGAGGTGGCAACGCTCGTAGCAGATCACTCGTACATATCCCTGATGACAAGGCAAAGCATTTTATCAGATTTGATCTCTAACTCAAAGAGTATGTATAAAAGCTAGTACATGCCTTGTAAGAAAAATACCCAAAATTTGCTGAAATATCACTAACTGTTAACATAACACTTCATCACAGTTCAATTATGTAATGCTCAGTAAAACAAGAGGCCAATTAACTAGGCTGCCCTTGACATGATTAAGTATGATAACCAATGGTCTGTTGAGAACAAGATGGGTTTCACAGGTGATGTTTCCATGGGCGGAGGTTGTGTACAGATTCACTGACAATGAAATCAGAACTAAAATGAGACCTTGAAATCCGGGTCAGTGATGTAGATATTGACGTGGAAGTGACCTCCGTCCTGGTCCCCCGTGTGACCCGAACATACCGCGTACCGACATATACCGTCAGGACGTGGAGGAAATTTACACCTGTTAATCTCCAACTTAAATGACACCTGCAACAGGTAATAGATGAAACAAAGATCAGTGGTAATTCTATGCTAGCTAACAAGTGTGTTATATGGTGCCAATGGTAGTATCATTTTAAGCTAGGATGAAGAGTGTCACCTTGAGTTGACCTTCTCTCGTTTCCTCTATGACAATGTCTGAACAAGGCCATTTCAGTAAACCATAGGGAAGCGGTTTTTCGCATGCATGGAGGCCTTTTTCAAACCGTTCCAATGCCTGGTTAAACCTGAGCGCAGCAAACAGCACGTCAAATACAGAGCCTTGCAGGATGAAATGGATCTTCAAACATGTGAGCAATGTAAGTATAGGGTTAAACGGCACATCAACACTAATGTGGTATTTTCCAAATAATCCCTCCCTTCACACAGGCCTTTCATACACACCTGTTCTGGCGGTAGCACACCTGTCCGACGGTGAGGAAGACAAGAGGGAAGGGGATCGTACTGTGCTTAACCAGGATTCCCTCCAGCATGTCCACGCCTTGTTTCATATGCTGTACACACACACACCATAAAATCCTAAAATCACACCTTCCCTACAGGAATGTCAGTCGAGCTGGTAGACCAAACAACCATGCTAACTAAACACCCCCTTCCCCCACCCATGCAGGGATCACAATAGGCTATAATGCTCCTTAAAATCCATTATCCACCCAATATGCCATTTGTACATCCTTGCTATGCTTTTACAAAGTGTCGCTGCCGAGTTTCAATGGGTTGGGTAAACTTTATGCGACTTATCCCAGTGACATGAATAAAATGTTGCCAACACAGGTGGATCTAATATCCTTTTTACCATACACAAACAATTGTCTGTAGTGTGAAGTGTGATTTCTTACAGTAAGGATGCCTGTTTCACAGTGAGCTTTGGCTAGCGCATATTTCACAACAACAAGGTCCAATTCAGACATCCTCAGGTACTGAAACAACATAGGAATATATGATGAATACCTGGAAAGGGAAGCGCCATTGCCAAAATCAGTGAAAAGGAGTGATATCTGGAATTTCTTTTATTTAAATATATATTTTGAGAGAACCAAGGGAATACACACCATATATTTCTTTCAAATGGAATACATATACCTGCCAAACCCACCCAGGTAAACAGGTGTAATTTGGAGGAAAATGTATGACAAATGACGCAATAAGCTAAAGCTAACACGAAATAAGCTTGTCTGTTGAAAAATTACTATAGCAAGTGTGTTCAGAACATAAAGAATGCTGCGATCTGATTGGTTGATAAAATAAAGATGAAGTCTTTTGATTCATGCATGCGGTAGATGGGCACTCGTAGGCATTATGGTCACGAGGTTCGGGCAGACGCCTACTACAGGTGCTGTGGTCATGAAAGGGTTAAACATACAGCATTTATTTACATTTGATATTAAACATATTGCACCTTGCCCAGCCACAAACCTGATGTGTGTGTTTATTAAGGAGCTCCAGAGCAGGGGCATACTGTACTGTGGCCTGTCTGTACATCTTCTTCAACAGCACCCTCGACCCCTCCCTCAACCCCACTGTCATCTCGTCAATGAGACACAGCTTCTCGCGCTCTGCATTCTGGGCTGCCTGGGCTTTCTGCTTCTCCTTCAGCTGTTTCTGGGTAATTGCCTTTGTGTCTTGTTGCTTTCTGTTGTTGGTGTTCTGGTGGGCACTGGTTCCATTCACCTTGTTTATGTCCCCCTAAAACACAGGAAATCAGATTTATCACGGGAATTGCAGGCTGAATGGAGACTGAAAGGCGAGGAAGAATTAGTGATCTCTTCTTAGGTCGACGCTCATTAGAACTTAACTGAGGGGTCTCATTTCAGCAAGCTTTAAACATTTGCATTGAAGCAATACAGAGATACCTCACAAACTTGAGTTGTGCAACAATCAATACCCCACACAGCATGTGTATGAATGCAGTGGACAAAATGTCACAAGATAAAACTCACAATCAACTGAATAAGCAATAGTGCACTGTGCAGGAAATGATGTACCTACCTTGATAGTTGGATCATTTCCAGTCGACTTGGGGGTTTTGGCAGACTTCTTGCTCTGTAACGTTAAAGTCAACCATCGTATCAACATCTAGGCCTATCTCAATAGAACCACATACATATTCCCTCCCCACACAATGCCATACTGATGAGGAATTTGACTCACCAACTTATTTTCACTGGTTCCCTCCTTTGTCTTGGGTATCTTTGTAAACAGAGAGACATCAGATTGTATTACTTATGGATACAGAGGTAACAGAGTATTGATTAGAGCCATAAAACAGGAATAGTCACAAGGCAACAAATGGTACTCTAGTACCTGTCTGATGTCGGGACAGCTGATGTCGCTGTCGTCAGCATCTGACCCGTCCGTTAAATCTGGGCATTCATCATCACTGCATTCACATAGATTATAACATAACGAACGTTATCAAATCATGTGATGGAATGCTTATGTAATTAATCAGTCCATCAACCTCTTCAAAATCACAAGTGGATGATGATGGTGATGATGAATGGGCTTATTTATTCAATGCTGACATTATCCAAATGTGAGGTATCATATACACTCCATTAGGCCCTACACATCCACCTCATTTGGATAAGAAAATATGAGAAAAATTCCACCCATTTTATAATTTTTCAAGGTAGAGTTAGTGACATTGAAAATGCCACAACAGGTGGATTAGAATGAAGGTGATAATGGGCTAGTTTTGATGATATTAAATCGACACTACCCTGCACTGAAGTGCCCGTCAGCTGCTGTTGTAACATAAACTGTTTGTGTTGGGTGACATGTATGTATGAATGCCAACCATGGTAGTGTACATACGTGGAGGCTGGATGATCATGTGGAGTGAGGCCGTTCATCATCTTGCTGTTATTGTTTAAAGCTGCAACAGATACTATCAGGTTACAAAATATTCTCATGATATGACACGCAGTAGTCACTGAAAAGCTCAAATTACTAGTTACCCAGAGACAAATAAACAGACTATACATTAAAAGGCCAAAAATGACAACATATTGACATCAGCTTTAGCACCTCACCTTCAGCTTGGTATTTGTCGAGGAGTTTCTTAAGATCTGGGACGGATGTGTCAGTGCAGCTCTTGATGCCTTTCTCCAAGACGTGGATTGCCTGGTCCTTCTTGCCGAGCTCGTACAGAGCCTGAGCATAGCGATGGTAACCCTGCAACAGCATATCACAAGGGCAACAGTGATGAAATGATGTGAAAAACATTTGGGATCAGTTTATGCCCCTTTTATTGGCAAGTACCTGTTCTAGACTGGGGTCTGTCATGGGAAAGGTGCTTGTTATGGACACAGGGTTCTGTTTGCATGGGCAAGGAGTAGGTCTGTTATGGGCCGGTATTTGTTACAGATAGGAATCGGTTATATGCGGTTTTATGAAGGGGTCCGTTATTGGCAGGTGTCAGTAAAAGATAGGCATACATTATGCTTCTGCACAGACATTTTAAATCATAGATCCTCTGAAATCATTCTTTGAGTGACTTAAGCTATTGACCTTTGACCAGATGGGATTGAGGACAATACAGCGGCGTCCATCAGACAGAGCAGCCAGGTACTTCTCCAGCTTGAGGTACGCCTGTGCCCGATTACTGTATAGCTTGCTGCTGAAGGGACTGTTACATAACAACAACTGTACAGCTATGGATCGACTTTATGTAAGGGGCAAACAAACTTAAGTCCCTTGTTTAATTTAGTTTAATGAAAGAAATCGTCACCAAAGAGCTTATTACTTAAATAAAACCCCTACTGTTTTTCGCAGGTAAGTTTCTCAGCAGCATTTTTATAAAAAAACTAAACAAATTCTGATATTTTAAAGCAATTCACCAATTCTCTACTGCTTTAGGAAATGATAGTGCAGGCCCAATACGTTACTTTCGTTGTCTTTGTTGGGAAGTGAAAATTATACCATGCATGGCACATTGCTGACATCCGACACTGTAAACGCACTGAGCTGATGTATCTATGTATCAGACTGTCAGGTAAGACCTACGTGAGATGGAGTCCCTGAGTGTATGCCGAGGCAGCTTTCTGGTAGTTCCCCTGCGTAAAATCAGCGTTTCCAGCCTCTTTCTTCTTCTCAGATGACTGCAACCACGCATTAACAACCAAACTATATAAACATTCAACCTTATTGTCATTTGATTGGCTGATGTGACTGAGGGGGTGACTAACGTCATCTTTCTCCAGGCTTTTGAAATCCTCCATTTGTTTCTCATTGAAGATGAAGCCCAGGATTTGGTCCACATCTTCAACAGGTAACATAGGAAAACTGACATTTTGTTCAGTGATCTAAAAATTGTAATACAGAAGAGAGTAAGGAAGGTGTGGTAAGGGGTTTAGGGACATACATTGTTTGGCAGCGAAGAGAATGGCAATGACTACTTGGTCTTCCTTGCCCTCGATGCCCACCCTATCACACAGAGGAGGGAAATTAAAGAAACACTGGTGGTCAAGTCTCAGTGAATGAGTGATTGCTGAGAAAAGATATATATATATAAATATACATATGTATGCATATATATATATATATATATATATATATACATATATGTCATGCATATATATATACATATGTATGCATATATATATATATTGAGAGAGAGAGAGAGAGAGAGAGAGAGAGAGAGAACCACTTCAATAATAAAATTATAGCACAGCAGATACATTGACAACGTATACTGTGGGGGACCACATTCTCAGTGTACCCCACCTGCACTTGTCCAGCAGATGATGGCCTTTGCCGAGGCACACAACCTTTTCCAGACTCTTGTCTCCGCATCGATTGAGCAGCATGTCCCATTCCTTCACCAATGACGGCTTCGTCTGAATCACACACACAGATGTCACAAGTCAATAAAAGTCAAATCACCTCACATCTGCACTTTTAAGTTTAGGATGTGTTTTGGATGGACAAGAGAAAATGGAGAAAAAAGTCAGGCTCCAGGGAGCTGTAAGGGACTGACCATGTATCCACACACAGCATCAGCTGCTTTCTGCACCAGGTCGGCTATGTCAAGAGCATGAACGGTCAGCGTTTTCACAACACTACACACACACACACACACTTACATACAAGCACCAGATTACAAACCATCAAATAACCAAACATCGATCCTGCTACCACTCTACCCATCCAAAGCTGGTCTCTGTTACAGAAGATCACTTAGCATTTTGGTCAGAATGCATATCAGACTTGCAAAAATAATTGATCCCACATGAAGATTTATCTAAGAAGGGTAGCTATAAAGTTTAACGGCACACTAACACTAATGTGTTCATCTAAGAAGGGATTGTATCAAGACCACCACCTTCCCCCCCATGCGATCATATCACATCCACTGAGGTTCTACGTCACTTGAGATCCCCTACCCCTCACATGCGTCCTCTTCCATCAGTTCCACATTGATAGCGTGCCTCATCCATTTGTCCGACTGGAAGACGCGGCCGTAGAGATACGGAGACAGGGTGAACACCTTGGTTACATGCTCCTGTTCCTTCAACCACATCTCATTCTCCGCCTCCACAAACCAGTTCTTCAGTCCATCCACTGCAAAACAACAGGAGGGATTGGCAAAGAAATTGTGAGCTCTGATTGGAGCTCATTTGGATTGTCCAATCAGAGCTCATAGTTTCTTTACCCAAGACGATGGACTGATGATCAATCAACTTACGGGTACAGGAAACTTGCTAGTCGGCTAAAATAGAGTTTGAACTCGAATAAAGTACCCTTTTGGGTGTCAAATGTCGGGGTGTATTGGTGGGGTTTTGTTGGGTAGAATGACATGTTCTTAATAGATATGGGGCAAAATGGTTGAGGTGAGATTTTTTAATGAGCTGGTGGTGAAATCGTTGTCCCCCTTGGGTTTATGTATACATAGAAGATAGCGGCTTGCCAGCCAATGCAAATCCTATGTTTCAAACCTCAATGCATGTTGTTGGAGCAATTGAAGGAAACCCAGTGACAAAGGGATGGGTTATTGTACTTACAATCAAATTGACTCTTGAATTGAGTGACTATTTCAGTGGGACTACTTGTGTCTTGGTCCCCTTCCATCTTCGACAATTCACCAACTGCACAGTGACAGACAGATACAAGTTAGTACTGACACAGCACAAGTTACCTGAAATGTACAGGGAATCTGGTTTTCAAGAACACCGGGTCACTGGGTGAGAAATAACGGCAGGGGTAGAAACTAACTTTTTCAGCTACGGCCAACTGGGCCGGTACATGAAAAAAGTAACCGGCCCAGCTATAAACCTACCGGCCCAAAAAATGTGTAAGCAATTTTTGCTTCCTGAGTGTCAAATTTAGTCAAACAAAAACGCATATACAGAACAAAAACGCCTATGCGGAAAAAACCCCCCCAAAAAGCCCTGAAACATCAGCAAATAGACGACAGGTGGTCACATTATTTTAAAAAAAAACTGCTCATACAAAAACCTAAATAAACAAATCACAGATTAGAAGTCCTTTAGCTCCTCCCCTTAGGCAAGTTCTTTGAGCCTTTCTAGCGTCATCTTCCTCACCATTACTCTCCTCATCAGTGTCTCCTTTTTTCTCCATGAATATTACTCGCTTCTTTCTGGGGCCACCGTAACTCAATGGCCCATGATGGGTCATAGCTATCAATGTCTGATTGAAGCATTATTATCATGTGGTCATCAAGGGTGGTTGTATTGAGGATGAAGCGCCAATCACTCTTGATAAGCTCCATTGAGCTGAAACCACGCTCCACATTCTGCAGTAGAGGGAGGGAGAGATAGGAGAAGATCCACCAAGAGGAATAGGTTCACACATTCTTCACCATACTCTCTGTTCATGTGGAGCCAGCTGTTCATGGCCATGTGAACGTCTATATTCTTTGATGCTTTTGAGCTTGAAATTTCCAGTGACCTTGTAAAAAAGACATTTTTTAAGTTGCACTTTGGTTGTGAGTGCTCTGCGCGTTTTTACAATGCATTAATTTTTTTATACAGTCAATCACTTATTTTCCCCACATCGTCTTGCATCCACTTCTCATTGAACTTCCTTGTCCTGTGATCTTTTTCGTAGGTTCTTGCTGTTTCCTTCTGTTCCTCTCAGACAAGCGCAAGAGCATAGCTGACATGTGAAGCTGAGTAGAATATGAGGCAGCCGAGAACGGACTGGCGCGACGACGTTCATAAGCTTCACGGTGACGCACAGTTTATCCACGTCACAAGGCTCGAATGGTTTTATTCGCTACAGATCAGATAACAACTCTTACACCCAGCTTAGTGTCGTCCTACTGACTGTAATAAATTTGTATCACCAATGTTTAATCTTTTGGTGACGTTCATGAGTAATTTGCTGGTTGATACTAAAAGCAAATAGGGCTAACAATGTGAGATTGGCATGATCATTCTTTCATAGTCGCACGGTGACCAATGATTGCCTGTCTGTTACAAATTTAATCAATTATTCATGAGGTTAATCGCGGACGCCTGGCTGCCGCTTGCTGCAGCCAACCTCAAACTGTGGCAGCATGCAAGAAAATCCTGAGGCGAAGTTTTGCCATGGGAATAATTGACTCGCCAACCGGACGACTGAATTGGGTACCGCACTTGCCCGAGCCTGATTTTACTCGCCATTGGCGAGCAGGCGACTCGAGTGCTAATTTCCACCCCTGGTAACAGATTAACAGCTTCGATCTGAAAGGTGCTCCTTATACTTAGGAGAATGGCAAGAAATATTTCTGCTTCAGTGCTAAAGCGAAAATTCAACCCTAATGCTTGAATGGGGAGGGTGCGGTGGTCAATAGATGACGGTCCAGAATGATAAAACAGCAGAGACAGAGTAGTTGGGAGTAACACCCAGGAATGAAACACAATGCTGTATACATACAAAGGGTATTGTATGATATCATACTGGAGGGAAGTAAAGCTCAACTCTCTTCAACTGATCAAAACATTGACAGATATATAGTCAGCTAAGCAAGTGAAATTTACAATCCATTCAGGAAAACCACTTGACTGGAGCATGCTTCCACTAAAGTAACAAGATTACTCAAATAATTGAAGACCAGTTGAAGCACTTCTATGCATATATATATATATTATATATATATATATATATATATATATATATATATATATATATATATATATATATATATATATATATATATATATATATATATATATATATATATATATATATATACAATTATCTACATGTATCAATACATGCACTGAAAGGTTGCACTAAATAACAATACACACACAAATTCTCTCACTTCATACATACACACGCAAGTGCAGCTCAAAATACGATATCTGATGACTATTGACCCAGCATTATCATCACTCACAACAGACCCCACTGTAATGAGAAAATCTACACCATACCAGCTGTCAATACACAAAATACAAAAGCTACTTTACACACCAATACCAGGGTACAATGAATTCTATAAACTATCTGCTTTCCTTAAATCAGGTAAAAATTCACCTGACAACAGTAACTAATATGCAAACAAACACTCCCTAGACCAAGTCAAACTACCCCTTGTATCAGTTGATACGCACTCCACAAACAAGTAGATTAGACCAAGTTCATGCAAGCACACTCGAGGCATTTTCTGACCCATGTCAACATTAAACTGGCAGCAGGTACACTGTAGGAAACAACGTATGACTTAGGCTCACATGCACAAAGCTTTACAACAGCGAGCGAGCTGGCAACCACCCAAGATGTGAGCAAACAGGCCTCAAAGTCCATAAGCAATACATAGATAAAAGCACTTCAAAAGCATGTATGCTGAAAATATTCAATCTGAAATGTAAGGTTACAACCCAGAGGGTAATATAAGCTGGCTGCAGGGTGAAGGGTTAGGGGGTCACTTAGGCAATAGGTCAATGTCCATGATCAAAATAAGCTTCTTAATTTTTTTATTACACAAAAATCAACAACAATTCAAAGAAAATGTATGTGAAAGAATGCTTATCCACAATAACAGCGGAGATATTTACTGGTGAAGTTTAGTAAAAATGCCAAGATATGAGAAAGCATCTGCACTTCTACCATTTGCACAGGTTTTCCAATGCACTTCACAGTTACAGGATTTTGTGGAATATATCTGCATTATTAGAAATTCATTAGCACAAGAAATTAGAGAAATCACAGTGTGTACTCAGGGCTACCAGTCCAAACAAAAAATTACCCTAAAATGGCCACATGGGTGCTTTACCAGTCCTTGACACTTTTCTAACCAACCATCCATACACAAAAAACTTTTACCCATTACATAATGCGTCATGTCAAGATGAAAACTCCAAAGCTGCACACATAGCATTGATTTAAAGAGCTGGTAGAGCAGCACAGACTTGCCATTGTGACTCATAATATGTGAGCAAGCTTTCACCTTTTCACAAAAACTACATAAACATCAGACGTACAATCGCTGAATGTGTGTAAACAAAAATACTGTAGATGACCCAAGCAAAGTAATCTTGTTGATATTTCAGGAGAGATAAACCACCCCTGAACAGAAACAGCTTTCGTAGTAACTGTCGGATGACACGCTGCGATTCTCTGATTAGTCTTGCAATTAATTCATATACCATCTGTCTCGTGTAATAAAGTCACAGTGTTCACACGTGCTAAAAGTTAAATCCCCTCAGCCAGTTAATATCACTTTTGTCAGTGAAGTGGGTGGATGGGTGTTAATTTCCAGCCCTGTGTACTTAGTAATAAGTGCATTTCAGTCTTTTAGAGTTAAAATCAAAAAACAAATTAGAATGGGGCAGGATGTGGGCAATACTGTAGGGCAAATCTTGCTGAAGAACATCAGACAGCACTGATTTCTCGTATGTTCTTCTGTCTGTGAGGTTGTGTGCCATCATCACAATGGAACAGTGAATTTCAGCAAATTAAAAATTTTTTAGAACACAGGTCGGTGTTACTGTTTAGACATAACTACCCTAAGGCAAGTCGCTTTTTTACCCCATTTCAAATCATAACGTGGATTGGAAACTGACATCCTATGCTCAATCAGCTGTCGGTACATAGCATATGCAGGGTGTGAAATCTGTGGGGAACACAATGATCACCTTCAGGTCAATAACAATATCGGGCACAAGGGTTTTTCAGCGAATTAAGTGAATCAACAGATTCTATTGAATCATTTGGTTGTGATAAGTACCGGGCTTTCAAATTTGTGATGATTTGATATCCTTTCCAATCTAATTATTCATTCATGTATCCTGGCCATATCGGTTTAACCTTTTCACCACCAGTGCCCGTTTTCCCTAGCTCGAATATACCAGGCGCCTAGCAACCAGTCCCTTGGTACCTCAGCCTCATGAGACACATCGTGGACCAAATAATGATTCATCAAACAGGGATCAGACTATTTGCTGTAATATTTGATTCTATCGTCATAATTCCCAAATAGTTGTTGTTGAAACAACATAATGCGCTTACTGTCAGCATCTCCAATTATTTTCTTCAATTGTAGTGGACTAAGTAAAGCAATTAAGAGCACAGAAAATTAACCCAACACATGTTATGAGTAATCCTAATATGATGATATAAGTGACTCTATCCCAATCCAGCTTAAAACAATCCAAATGTTGTACTTGCCTGCAAAGGTTTCCATGTAAAGGCTCTTTTGAAAACAAAATGAATGGAGAAATACAGCCCTTTATTTTTTTTTTCTTTCTAACTGTTACAAATGTGTCAAGGTAAATCAGCCATATTTCACTCAACTTATCACTTAAGATATCTCATATACGAACCTTTCATTTTAATATCAATAACCACCATTCTGTTAGGATTACATCATGGTTGTGGTTATAAATAGACATGCTATAAGCAGAATCAGGATTCTCAGGCTTAAAAAAAAGAATGATTGCAGTTCCTTGCCATGATAATAAAACTGCCGATAACGTCATAACAGTAGCTTCAACGTAGTCTTATTCGTGTGTGGTTTCTCATTAGTATAATCCTTACTTCGGCGTATATAAAAAAAAACACTAAGAATATGCAGCAATTAAACTTCAATACAGCGAAATGCTCGTGTATCTTCGTTCATAATTAATACATGTCATATCGTGCAACAGAAAATACCTGCACCTACAAAACCAGACAGAAGCAAACGAGGTGGCTAGGGCGGAACTGAGAACGTTCACCCTCCCAAAACAGGCGGCGTGCTGACAAATGTTTGAACCACGAACGCGTCATCACGGTCATGTTAAACTTAATGGCTGATAAATGCTATTTTAAGCCGCGTTTGACATATGATGAGACATAATTAGCCTTTCAGATGAAGCAATAGAACGGTTAGAGTAACGTTTGAGTAATTGTCATGAATAATTATTTACCAATATTCTTGCGTGCAAACAACTAACTTTCACAAAACAAATACAATGTGATATTGTCACTGCAGCCTTCGCGCACTTCCTGCCCTACTTACTTCCGACCAATTACGAGGGTGTGAGAAATGTTCGTACGGATATTCGTAATACAGTGGGAAATTATTTTAAAATTTTGCGCTGCCTATCACGTCAAACAAGAAACAGCTTACTCCTGAAGAAAATCCATCTGCTGATGGGTCATACACTTCCCAAGATAAATATGAATCATTCCTCTTATAAGCAGACTTGATTTGGATAAAATATCTGCATCCACTACTGATGTTAATAATGACTGTGTGTCAAAGCTGAAGTGCGCCAATTTATCTTGTCAAGACTATGAAACTTACAGTCGATCTTCTCAGAAATATTGGGCTACCTGATTATGTGTCCTGTGATTAATTCAACTGTAATAACTGTTATAATGTCAATCATATTACCGTTAACTGAATTATATATGAATATTATAGATTGCTTAAAACAATCGGGTGATGTAGTACTCGTCACAATAAGCCTGGCTGGTGTGATCATGATGCTGATCTCTACAAAAATTCTAGAGAGTTTTATCTGAAGAAGGTCAGTGCTGGTAAGACAAGACAGGGTCCTGTGTTTGATACTTAACCTGCTGCCAAGTTTAAATATTCACGAGATATGTGAAACGCCATGAGGCTCAATGAGGAAAGAATCTCTTGCTAACAGACTTAGTGATCCGAACCCTCAAACTTTCTGGAAAGAGGTCAAACATATCAACAATAGTAAAATAAACCTACCAACTAGTATTGATGTGACCTCAAGTGTGGCCAATTTAGCCATGTTATGGAGGCAGCATTACGATGCTTTTTTAATTGTGTTACTAAAAACGATGCTAGTCCAAATTGTTCCGTAAATTAGTCCAACCTGTAGAGTGATATGTAACAATTAATGTGTCAGAGATCGAAAATGCCATTGATGAGATGAACAGTAACAAATGTTTGGACTAGATGGTACATTTACTGAACACGTGAAGTTCTCATCCAGACGATTGTTAGTTTTATAGGCTATTTGTTTCACAAGTTTTGTTACCAATGGTGCTCTCCTTGACACACAGTGTTAGTTGAACTTGTTCCTGTTTTCAAGCACAAGTCTTGTAAAATATCTTCAATTGATAATCACAGCCCTATAGCTCTGTCTTCTGTATTAAGTAAGGTTATTAAGATGACCATCCGCAATCGAATATCTTACATGTTGTTTACACAGCATAATCAATTTTGGTTTAAATGAAATTCTAGATGCATATATGTTGTTAAATAGCGGTATTTTATTTGCTTTTTGTATGCAAGTAAAGCTTTTGATTGAGTTAATCACAACACTATGTTTAGGAAACTTGTGAACAGAGGTATACCATTTTTACATAATCAGATTGGTACTCTAACCAAATGATGCGTGTTCGCTGGTGCAAATTTGTTTAAAATACATTTATGGTATCAAATGGTGTAAGGTAGGGAAATATTCTCTCTCCTTGTCAATTTAATCTGTACATAGATTCTGTTAGTGAAAGTTTAAATGGATGCCACATTGACTGTTTCATCTCAGGAGAGCTAACTGACCATTTTTGTATGCTGATGATTTGTGTTTAATATCCCCTTCAGTGAACGGTCTTAATACATATATTCATGTTTGTGAACAGTTTGGCTCGGACCATGATATCATGGTCTGAGCAGTATGGAAGAAGGTCCATGATGTTGGCCTGCGATCTGCATACACAGATGAAACCTCGATTCGCAAGCTGATCGATCCTCACACTGCCCTCCCTTCCAGCCGAACACATCGAGTCTATTTTCAAGATTCTTCGAGGTGGGCCACCAAAGACACGTTGCAGGAGTTCTTCAACCTCATCTCGACCACCTGACTCACATCAACTACCTGGGGACATCGCCGGTTGTAGTGTGTTTCGACTGTCCATCCGGACCAACAACGACGTCGAAGGACGGTACACTAGGGTCAACTTAAGGGCTGGGCGTAGCTAAATCAACTTCTACAAGCTGCTCACCATTCCTCCACAAAGAACCCGCCTTGTTCCCATTCAAGTTCGACTGGTGACAGCAGGAGAGCTCCGCCGGCATCAACGAAAATGCTTCACATACCTGCAAGGGAAGATCACCAATCCGTGGGACGACCACGAGGCCAAGAATCGAAGCGCATCCCAGCTTCTCCATGCCAGTGGTAGCGTGTCTGTGTCATGTATATGAATGTTGAATAAAGAGCCCCGAGTTTTTCGTATTGAGCCTGATGTTTGGTTGTGGGGTTATTTAATAAATAACCTGAGCACTTTGTGGTGTTTTATGACTGTATTGAGTTATATGAATGTTTAATCGTGGTAATACTTAATAAGGAGTGCTCTTGTGTTGTGTCACGTGCGCTTTGAACTTCAAACACTTCCGATCCGATACCGCAAATTAAGTACTACATTTGACAAAATCATAACGATCACATGTATATTTAATCATAATGGTCAAAATCACAATTGGTTTCATAACGGTGATTCATTTTCAATTATGGTTTAGGATCATAATGACCGATTTTTCTATCCGTTGTAAACCTCATTTGCTTGGTAGGCACATTCAATTTGTCCTTCGAGGTCTTACAAGGACAGCGTATTGTTAAGTTGTAAGCGTTATGATTTATCTGCATTACACGACTGCTTTACACGGGAGACAAATAATAAACGTTCCATTAGGGTGTTCTGTCAAGTGCATGCCATTGTGCATTTTTCCCAGCGGATAATATTCTATGGTTTAATGCCCAGCTGAGTATTAATATGTAAAAACGGATGCGCTACATATATCAAAATGAGGAGTGTATTAGATATCCATTTATGTTTTAATGGAAACGAAAGTGGAGGTGTTGGGGTTGGAGAAGTAAGGAATACAGAAGGATGACCATGTATCGCAAAGTTTAAGGGGTCACATTTTTCCTCCAGTCTTATCCTGAGAATCTACTGAATATTAGGTTCCCTCCACAATATAGAGGCGAAAATGGTCTAACCATCCCTACCGCCCTGTAATGTTGTGCATATATTTCATTATGCTCTTTCCATTGCTGAAAAGTGTAAGTAAAACAAGGTTTGGTTGGGTGCCTCGACAGCGTTACCCTTGCCCTGTAACTAGTTTAAACGTGACCCTTCTCCAAACAGCGGTCGACAAACAACTCCTATCCTTCTCCCCCGGCCCTGCCAATAGGTGAAGGGAAATGAACCTTTCCCCCGAAACGGAGCGTCGCAACTATTATTGAAGTGAAAGGAATATCATCCCGTGGATTTTCATTAATATAATTAAATACAAAAGTTATTAACCGTAATATTTTGAAATACGTTATGGCGATATGTTTGCACTAGCAATATAATAATGAACTTAAATGTCCATTGTTTATATTTGTGTAATTCCGAATTCCGATACGAATATGTCAAAGCGCCTCCACGGGAGCTCGACCTGAACTGTTTAGGGTCAAGGCCGTCTCCGTTATTTTGCAAAAACACGGATAAATGGACAGTTATTCCATATTTCACAAGTTTCGAGCTGCACAATGAACACTCTTTAGTGACATTGGTCATTTGGTTCACTATATATATTGTATATGTGTGATATGGTTTCTAGGGGCTTCGATTGTTCGTTTGGTGAGTCGTTGAAATCCTAAGTCGTGTCACTCAACTCCTCGAATAGATGTTGGATTGTTGCCCCTAAAAACAGCATGTCAGTAAATAAAAAATATAATTAATGGTTAATATTTTCACCACGATATCCTCCTGCCTATAAGTTAAATATAGAATGTTATTTATCGGCTGACATTAACTTCGTGCAAAGAAACGAACGATTGTTCACCTCGTAGGTAGGGGTGTCAGCCGAACCTCGCCGCAGACGGCCACGCTTGTGCCTCAATGTTAATTCCAATTTTTTTCAACTTGACACATCAAACGAGAGCTAACGTATTGAATTTCAATAATATCGCCTTACTTTCCGCATTTTACTCCGTTTGAGGCATAAAAAAGGTGTTTTTGTGGAGCAATATGTGAAAATTCTTGGCGGGTATTTTTGACTTTTCGAGACTCACTCCGTTTTGAATTATCTAAATCGGTTGGTAATCGTTACTCGCATCGTTTTTATTGTTTGGTGAATGACAAGATGACATTCTAATGTTCACAATCATATAAAATCTACAAAAATTGGCCAAAGGGAAAATAATATTATTTACGTACGAAATGTTACGGTGTAAACAAATGTATTTTTTTCCCAATTTTATCAGAGTCTCGCGATAAAGGAACACACTTTTGACAAATTTAAGTATGATGTTACAAATGGGTGAAGTTATTTTCTTATTAAATGGAGCCGTTTTGTCGTATTTTGCACTTCAAAACGTTGTCCAATCATCGCATGCTCGCCCCGTGAGCCCGTATCAGGGTCAACCTTGCCTTGACTCAACACGGCTGCGCACGGTCACAACCACCGCTGATCGTGCGTCGTCA
Organism: Urechis unicinctus; assembly: GCA_034190875.2. Lineage (NCBI taxonomy): Eukaryota > Metazoa > Annelida > Polychaeta > Xenopneusta > Urechidae > Urechis > Urechis unicinctus. The sequence goes on from CM067342.1 coordinate 29,153,352, forward strand.
AACAAAGTCGATTTTCGTTCATTTATCAATCTGGCTCAGATTATCCATCTATATACGGGGATAATTCAAGTATAGTGGAACACTTGGGTCAAGTTTATTCTCTTATTGAATGGGCCGTTCGGTCGTATTTTAGACTTTAAAATGTTCGATTTTGTCATGCCCGCATGGGGAGAGTTCATAGCTTGGCTTATCTGTATTTTGTCATTCGATTCTTGAACTTAATATGGTACCTGATTTATTTATTTGGGGTTGTAGATTCAAAAAATTATCCGTTACAGGCCAGTAACTTCAAAGGCAAAATGCCGCTTGCGCTGGCGCGTGGAATCGGCAGTTAGGGTTCACGGAGTAGATGTTGAGCTGCCGACAGTTAATGTGACGTTTGTTCGAGCGTCTCGTCGCCAAGGGCACCACCCAGAATTAACACATCAAAGAGATTATGTTAACCACGTTTTGTGTCAGATTCCTTCACGGAGTACATGCCGAGTTTATCAGGGTTCGCTCCAGCCTTATATAAGTTGCGTAATGGCACACAAATATTCATAACCATTGCGGTTAAACAAATCGCATTTGAAATCTCTCTAACAACTTGATATATATTATATATATATATACTGTCTATATATATATATATATATATATATATATATATATATATATATATGAATATATTATTAGAATCAACAATCTTTGACAAATAAGTTGTACTGCCCTAGTCTGGACCAGGTTTTGGTAGGCAGCTAGGACATTTTATCAGCCTGTTTTCGTCAAGACTTGCTATTGCTTATAACTATTCGACAATAGTTTATGAGTGTATTTTTGTTTGGGAGTTGGCATGTATAACAAGGCAATAATAGAAAAGTGGAAAGAGGAGGGGAAGGAGGCAACTTTCAGTTACCTCAAATCCCACCAGCTAGCGCCTGTGCCCTTAAGCTTTAAGAATTTACGACTGACTCTTGACCTTGTATAGCTCGGGTAAGGTTTTTGAGAACAATAGGGCACACCGCAAAAGGAATTGAACGCTATGTGCCCCCTTAACTCAGTGTTCTTTTCCAGTTGTAAAAGCCTCACACTCTGTACCAAAGCAGTTTTGAACTACATCCTCATTCCAGTGTGGTCATGGGGCAGCAGCATCTTTGCTCAATTTAGCCCTTGTATATTTTAAATATAAGACATATAAAGCGGCTGTTATCCCTTACCGTACAATTCTGGCACAAAAACCGAGAAATACCAAAAATTTGAAACCTCAATAACTTTTTTACTAATTGACTTAAAAAATGAAACATAGCTCATAAGAAGCCTCTAGATTTTTCATTTCTTGTGGTATAATTTCATTATCATATTTTAAGTATAAGACATATAAAGCGGCTGTTATCCCTTACCGTACAATTCTAGCACAAAACCGAGAAATACCAAGAAATTTGAAACCTCAATAACTTTTTTACTAATTGACTTTAAAAAAATGAAACATAGCTCATAAGAAGCTCTAGATTATACATTTCTTGTGGTATAATTTCATTATCATATTTTAAATATAAACTCAAGCGGCTGTTATCCCTTACCGTACAATTCTGGTGAAAAGCAATACCATGAAATTTGAAACCTCAATGTTTTTTAAAATTGACTTAAAAAAATGAAACATCGTTTTTCGAATCCTCATGGGTATACGATCATTCACGTATAATTAAGACGTCGTGCAATGGCTTTGAAAAAAAACCACTGGGAGCTAACGAAGGCATCATGCATTTCTGAGACTTAAGTTTTAGTAGGGTTGTCAATCAAATCTGGGATCACCGCAAATTGACATTAAATGAAGGACATAACTAGTTCAACGTTTGCCGTGCTTCATTCAGCAGACGGACAAGTTTGTTTAAGCCATTTGGGGGTACTTCAGTTTAACCTAGAGATTTTTTTGTACTGCGCCTTTTATTTGATCAAACGTAGGGTACAAAATTTCTTACCTGTGTCATTTTAAGATTCCCAGTCAGTTGTCTGAACGTTAATGCGTGACACCCAGCAAGGCAATGGAGGCCGTTTTCATGAGCTAAATAAACAGGGCTTGAAATTAGCACTCACCCGCTTGCCAATGGCGAGTAAAATGAGGCTCGGGCGAGTAGCGGTACCCAAATCAGTTGTCCGGCTGGCAAGTTGATTTTTCCCATCGCAAAACCTCGCCTCAGGAATTTTGTTTGTGTGCTGCACCTAACCTCATGAATAATTAATAAATTTTCGTAACAGACAGCCAATGATTGGTCAGCGCGCGATAACGAAAGAATGATCATGCCATTCGTGCATTGTTAGCGCTATTTGCTTATAGCATCAACCAGCCAATTACTCGTGAACTTCACCAAAAGATTAAACATTGCTAATACAAATTTATTACACCCAGTAGGACGACACTGTAAACTGGGTGTAAGAGACAGAGGAGTTGTTATCTGATGCAAATAAAACCAACTGCCTTTTGCAGTGAGAAACACCTCATTCGATCCTTGCGTCGTGGATAACCTGTGCATCACCGATAAGCTTATGAACGTCGTCGCTCCGGTCCGTTTTCGGCTACCTCATCTTCTACTCGGCTTAACATGTCAGCTATGACGATGGCTTGTAGGGGCGTCAGCTGTCAACCTTGCGCTTGTCTAAACCATGAACTGAGCTCATATATAAGCGTAGCGTAGAGAGGACGTTCCAAAATCAAATCTGAAAGCGAAGGGAAGCACTGTCAACAATGTGGAAATATTTGAATGGGGCTTACCCTCCTCCAGCTAAGAAAGTGAATCTTACAACAGAGAAAAAGAAGAAAACGTAAAGAAACTACGAAAGAGATTGCAGAACAAGGAAGTTCTATGAGAAGTGGATGCGAGAGGATTCGGGGAAAATAAGGGAGTGGCTGGTATTCGACCAGAAAAAAACGCTATGCATTGTAAACAATGCCGAGCACTCGCAACCAAAGATCAATTTTAAAAAGGTCCTTTTTACAAGGGCACTGGAAATTTCAAGCTCGAAAGCATCATAGAACATGAACATTCACAGGGTCATGAAGATTGTTTGTGAATTTCAGCTGCCAAGAATGCTCCACCTACAACTTGTACGCCCGCTCAACAGGCTTTAGTCTCTCTTAACAAAAGCTAAACGGCCTGACTGACTTAATGTCACTCACTGAGTGTCGTCAGATATTCACACTTCCTGTATGATGTCCTGGTGCACCTTAACCAACTCTCCGTTAAGATGCAGAAAACGGAGGTGTGCATTGCAGACATGCACCGGTCCATGGAGGCCACTAAGATGCTTCTCAAGAAATATCAAACCAAGGCTGGACCAATGCTGCAGAAGGTGGAGGACAGTGATGTTTATGAGGGGAGGACACTGGCTGGAACTGATACAAATCATCTCAGAGTAATCAGCTGCAGGGCCTCATTACCAGCTTGGAGAAGCGGTTTGGGGCTATTGATGAGGGTGTCCTATATGCTACCTGTGTTGCCAATTTGAAGACCTGGCCAGACAAGGATAACATGACGGATTTTGGAGATGCAGAAGTGCAGCTGTTGGCCAATCATTTTGCTTCTGTACTTAAGAAGGCAGGTGCACACACTGATAACATACCAGATGAGTGGACAGCCCTCAAGTCCAATGTTTACAACCATCCAGGATGGCTGCAACGCCTGGCCGACCTCAGCTTGCCCCACATGAACAGACAGTATGGTGACGAATGTGTGAACCTGTTCCTCTTGGTGGATCTCCTCCTTACTCTCCCTGCCTCTACTGCATAATGTGAGCGAGTGTTTAGCTCAATGGAGCTTATCAAGAGTGACTGGCACTCAAGCCTCAATATAACCACCCTAAATGACCACATGACAATAATGCTTCATTTACCAGACATTGAACCCCCTGTGGGTCCGGGGGTAGAATAGGCCCACTGTATCCTCCTGCATGTCTTGAGAAGAAATTAATAGGGGGCAACCTGTTGGCCGTGGGTTGTGACTTGTGTCGGTGGACAATGGGTTCCTGGTGGTTGACCGGAGTGGTCCTTGCAAGGGCCATATCTGCAACACATCAATATTGCCCGGATTTCATCTAGACAAGAAGCTGGAATGGCCTGGTCCAGTCAACCGGCTGTTGGTGACTTGCCCTAGGTTATCGTTTCCATTTTTATCTTTTCCATATCCATTTTCGTTTATCCTATTAACCTTTCTTTGCACCATTTAACACATGAGTGTTGGTGTGCTGTGAAACCCTATAATTACCTAACCTTACCCCTGCAAGACAGGGGTAGACACTAACTTCCAGCATTCACTTGTCCCGTAGGACAAGTGAATGGAAATTTGTACTTGTCCCATGTGAAACCTACTTGCCCTATAAAACATGATAGTTCACATGGTATGTTTGTTTTTCTTGATATGAATTACAAAATCTTATGTAAAAAGACTCCAAAATACTCCAATTGGTAAATGTTAAGTATCTTTAAAATTTCTGTACAGCTTTATGAAGACAGGTTTCCAAACATATTAAATGGTACAAATCCACCCCTTGTAAATGAAAGATATTCGTGGCTTCATTCCTTTGTTGGTCATAGCAGTTGAATTTACCAGCTGAGGTCATATTGGCCCTTAATATATATTTTGTATTTGTTGCGCCATCAGACTCGCGCAGATTGACACATTGGTTGTACAACAGTCCGCCAAAACACACCGTGTTGGCTCGCGCGCTCCGTCATCGTAGCGCAGTGCCTAACGCACCAACGTCACAACACGTAGTGTTCAATCTCCATCATGACATTTCCATCTTCTTGTTCATTTTAATCCATATGGATTTCCCCTTTTTTAGTGTTAGTGTGCCATTAAACATTATACTTAACTTACATAACAATCAGATACTGTCTTTCATCTCAACCATGACAAAGCAAACACAAATTTTTGGAAAAGCCGGTGAAATTTGGAGATTTGGAACATAATATGAGCTTCTTAATTATGACCTGCCTTTCAGCTGTAGTTATTATCTAAGTTCTCATCATATTTTGTTGTTGTTGGATGTTACATAGTCTTCTTCTACAACGACACAGGAACTGATGTGTAATGTACACAAGTAACCATGTTGAGGTATTGTTGTAATAACACTTCTTGTTGATTGCTGCCATATATGTAGTCCTTACAAATACAGTGTTAGAACTACTACCACTATATGTCAATATATATATATATATATATATATATATATATATATATATATATATATATATATATATATATATATATATATATATATATATATATATATATATATAATAAAGTTATATGATAAACATGGTTTGTGATTACCAGTTGCATGGTTTTGCAAGTTACTTCTTGCAAGTATATGTGAAGGTTTTTCCAGTTTATGTAATGGGCCAATTACTGTAGTGCTTATTATATATTTTGTCATAATCATCATTGTTTATGATTTCTTGATCTTTCCATAATGTGTTACATGAGTGGAGATTGGTGTTGGGGTAACAGGGTTCACCAAATGAGATGATGGAGGCTGATAAATATCATCAAATATGGGCAATGGACAATCTCTTACCAGCCAGTCAGAAATCGACACTGATGCATCTACAGAGTTGCTCTTTGCTGTCTTTGCAAGATCAATAGAAATTAACACGTCCCACATCGACAACGTTTAATGCAGGCAGCTGAACTGACCCAAGGATAACTGAAGACTGTTCTATTAACCGTGATATTGCCTGGATTATTCTGGGTCATGAATATTTGAGTGCATGTACATCTGTTCTCAGTTGTGGCTTATATTACAGTTTTATAACTGGAGTATTGAATGCATATGGTGGGACATGAAGTTTTCCAGGATGGGCTGAAATTGATCTGGTTACAAGCAAAGTTAACACAACAAGAATTTAAAGTGGCCGAGTGTACAGTTGGTATTTCCCACTGGCTAGTTGCTGCAAGCCCAGATGATATAATGGAAGGGGATGTATTAAGCCATTGATCCTGAGAAACTGTGTTTCTCAAGAAATGCACATATAGCTTAAACCAGACACCTTACATTGCCTTGATTAGTGGAAGAACCATTGCCTGATTGCCCAATTGAAGCAATGTGACTTGTTGGAGACTGTACATATTGAGGATGTTTTCTCTAACCAGACAGTCATTGTACAATTCCTTACCACAAGACTAGTGTTAATTTTGGAGTGAACACAATTATAAATTATTATTATTTCTTCTTAACATTTTACTGGGTGTCATGTATAATAATGGATATATTTCCTCCATAATTGTTGCAGAATCGGTCCTCAAGCTGAGATCCGTTAGTTGGCGTGAGAGATAGTGTCCTCATTTATTGTCACTGCTTTTAGCTTTACTGTTCAGCCATTTGTCCGTCTGTCTGTTGGTCTACCATTTTATCATTCAGCAGGCTATCAGTCCCAAACAACCCATGAATCCATATTTATTATCTCCTTGAAAGCTCAACATAACCTTTGACCCCCTGAATTATTTCCAATATATACTGATAAAAATATCCTGTCCCATACCAACCCAGTAGCGAAATGATATTTCTGAGCAATCAGAAAACTTTTCTGGCAAAATTTAAAATCTGATGGGATCTAACATTGAATAACCATGTGCTGTTACCACTTGACATTCTGACAAGGATGGGTTGCACTGGTTTGAAGGATAAGTTGACCTGAACTTGATACTAAACATAGTTGAGCAAATATTCACCTCACTATTATCAGTCCTAAGTGCAGTGATAGTTTGAACACTGCCTGTCTAGACGCTGTGTTAACTCAGTGAAAGCTTTATCAGGGTGATGGGGTTTGTAGGTGTGTGAAGTAGATGATTGGATATCAGGTGGAAATGTGTCACCATTACTTTGCATTGCAGGGCTGTCAGTGCTATTTTGTCCTGAAGATACAGGACTAGTAACCTGGGATGGTTCTAACACTGTTTACTGGCCAGTTGACGATATCTCATCCATCACCATGGGGTTGCCCATAGTTTTCCCGATTATTAGCTCTGTCTTATTGTGCTTAATAATGATCATGATTATCTTTTGTGCTTGCTGATAGATTAGCTTGTACGGAAAAATAATCGGTGTATCTTTTCTGGATGCTCAATGGCTATCAGCATTATCTTTTCTGGATGCTGAATGGCTATCAGCATTATCTTTTCTTGGTGGTGAATGGCTATCAGCATTATCTTTTCTTGGTGGTGAATGGCTATCAGCATTATCTTTTCTTGGTGGTGAATGGCTATTAGCATTATCTTTTCTTGATGCTGAATGGCTATCAGCCTTATCTTTTCTTGATGCTGAATGGCTATCAGCATTATTTTTTCTTGATGGTGAATGGCTATCAGCATTATCTTTTCTTGGTGGTGAATGGCTATCAGCATTATCTTTTCTTGGTGGTGAATGGCTATCAGCATTATTTTTTCTTGATGGTGAATGGCTATCAGCATTATCTTTTCTTGATGCTGAATGGCTATCAGCATTATCTTTTCTTGATGGTGAATGGTGAATGGCTATGGCTATCAGCATTATCTTTTCTTGGTGGTGAATGGCTATCAGCATTATCTTTTCTTGATGCTGAATGGCTATCAGCATTATTTTTTCTTGATGGTGAATGGCTATCAGCATTATCTTTTCTTGATGCTGAATGGCTATCAGCATTATTTTTTCTTGATGCTGAATGGCTATCAGCATTATTTTTTCTTGATGCTGAATGGCTATCAGCATTATCTTTTCTTGATGGTGAATGGCTATGCATTATTCTTTTCTTGATGCTGAATCAGCATTATCAGCATTATTTTTCTTGATGGAATGGCTATCAGCATTATCTTTTCTTGATCTGAATGGCTATCAGCATTCTTTTCTTGATGCTGAATGGCTATCAGCATTATTTTTTTGATTGAATCTTGATTTTGCTGAATGCTGAATGGCTATCAGCATTATCTTTTCTTGATGGTGAATGGCTATCAGCATTATTTTTTCTTGATGCTGAATGGCTATCAGCATTATCTTTTCTTGGTGGTGAATGGCTATCAGCATTATTTTTTCTTGATGCTGAATGGCTATCAGCATTATCTTTTCTTTCTTGATGGCTGAATGGCTATCAGCATTATCTTTTCTTGATGGTGAATGGCTATCAGCATTATCTTTTCTTGATGCTGAATGGCTATCAGCATTATCTTTTCTTGATGGTGAATGGCTATCAGCATTATCTTTTCTTGATGCTGAATGGCTATCAGCATTATCTTTTCTTGATGCTGAATGGCTATCAGCATTATCTTTTTCTTGATGCTGAATGGCTATCAGCATTATCTTTTCTTGATTGAATGGCTATCAGCATTATCTTTTCTTGATGCTGAATGGCTATCAGCATTATCTTTTCTTGATGGTGAATGGCTATCAGCATTATCTTTTCTTGATGCTGAATGGCTATCAGCATTATCTTTTCTTGATGGTGAATGGCTCAGCATCAGCATTATCAGCATTATTTTTTCTTGATGCTGAATGGCTATCAGCATTATCTTTTCTTTCTTGGCTATTAGCATTATGATGGCTATCAGCATTATCTTTTCTTGATACTCAATGGCTATCAGCATTTCTCAATGCTGAGTGAGTCAGCATTATCTGATTATCATATTGTTGTGTGTGCTAGTGAATTGTTAAAGTATGGCTCACTTGAGTTTTGTGTGTGTGTGTGTCTGACTCAGATAAGCACAAAGCTCTCCTTTCAACCAAAACTCACATTACATCAACATGCTGATAGCTATTATCTTGGTCCATAAACTACCATATAGATTTAGTGTCTTTTTGACCTATTTGAAAGGATGCTTTAATACATTGTTGGTTTATGTTTTAATGATGCTTGGTGAGCTCACTGAGGTTGGGTGTGTGTGTGTTTCGTGTTGGGGTGTATATTCAGAGTGTGTCCAGCTGTTTTTGTTGTGTTGGTGGGTGTATGTGTGTGTGTGTGTGTGTGTGTGTTATGGTGAATGTTGTAAAGTGGAAGTGAATTGAATTGACCCTCGACTCATACCATTAGTTGTTTGTTTCTTTCAGGCTGTGACTGGTTGTAGATCTTTCTGCTGGCTCGCCGGGAAAGGGTTTATTTGGGGCGTAGTTGGCACAGAGTTTGTCCACACCCACAATGGCACAGTACATGCTGAAGAAACGCCTCCAGTTGCAGACAGAGACAAACTCTGATGACGAGGAGTGCTTCAGGAAATCTGACTACAATGACAGCAGCCTCTTTGATTCCCAGCAACTGGAATCCGTCCAACAACTTTCTTCCAAACTGCTGAGTTTTGTGAAAGCTGGGCTGGTGGAAGGAGCAGGCGAATTTGACGATACAGATGGGATGGTCTCCGATAAACAGGGGAATCTTACCCCCAGTGATATGGTGGCCATGAATAGGACCCACCAATTACAGACAGTGACCAACCACGGAAAGATAACCATGGGATATGACGATTTCAGTGGCTCTGGCGACAAAGATCACTCAATGTGTGATCCATACGACTTCTCAGACTCCACTGAAGCCGAGAAGTCAATGTTCAATGGTGCTGTTAGATCTAGAAAACCAGTGGAACGCCTGCATTATGTTAATGGTGGCAAGCGGACACAGGATGTAATGGCTGACTTGCAGCCAACTTACACATCCCAGCATGCCTACTGTAGTCGACAAAACCCACGTGATGTTAACAGGTCTTCCCCCAATGACCGATATGAGAGCTTCCCAGAAGGCGTAGGGAAACATCCTCGACTTTCTGGTGATCATGAAGTATTCAACACTACTCATTTATCGTCGGACAGGGATGATATTAACTCGCAGACACCCGTTTGCAATGGTGACAGTTCTGTCGGCGTCAATAGTGACAAATCTCATCGAGATCCCATCAATTCCTTCCCCAGGCACCACCAAAATATATCCGGTACCAGACTTGCTCCGTCTCATCGTGAGAGCAATTCAACGAAGCTGTCCGAGCAGAGCCCCTTGGGACCTCCACCTGAACACAACAATGTCATCAACACGCAAAAACTGGTTTCCAAACGTGATTCCACTAAGGCACACCAACATCCGTTGCTAGATACCTGCCACATCAAAGAGGAGCCTTTAGACAACTTTGGCATGGATTGCCCTTATGCCATGCTAACCCCAGAGGACGAGATCGAACTCACAGTGGGCAAACAGGGCAACAAAATAGAGCAAGTCACTTCATCTGGGAGAAACCGCGGTGCGGGCAAATCCAACGAGCCTCGCTTTGAGTGTCAGATCTGCTCCGATGTGGCTGCAGGGTACCACTGTGGTGCCTATGTGTGTGAAGCATGCAAGGTGAGAAATCCTCAATTAAACTTTGAAAGCTTGATGAAAGAAAGAAACTATAGATATGTTTTATTCATCATGTTTGTTTGAGTTGATATGACAGCCACATCTTGAAAATTTATATGATGTGTAACTGTAAAGAATTCTAATGTACAAAGTTTGTAAGGATTGGAGGTGGAGTAGGGATCGGGAGGGGGGGGGTTAGGGGGGGTGTGTGGTGCTGTGAAGTGGTATTTATCGTTAGGGTTTTAAAGAAGTCTTTCTATTATGTTTGTTAGCGGAGTCTAGGAAATTTCCAATATCGAAATGCACTGGACACACATACATGCATACATATGTACGCGCATATGCATGCACGCATGCCTCAGCAAATTAATCCTGCACAAAGGCGCAGGACATTGAGTAGGGATTCACCGGGGTGGTATAATATATCATTAGAGCTTTGTGTCTAATTGCTGTGTAGTGTGACATGGAATGTCATTGTGAGGAGTGTGTGAGTACACCCGTGAATTCCGTTTTCAGAAATTTTACCTGCGGTGTTTGAAGAGCGATGCCACCAGCGGTTTTGTGTGCCCCAAAAACTCTGACTGTGAAATAACAAAGGAAACGCGGTCACACTGCCAGTACTGTCGATACCAAAAGTGTGTCAGCCTCAAAATGTATAAGCCTGGTGAGGGAGCCTGCATTTATCTAACACACGTCATTAACATCAATTCAACTGTCATTTCAGGTTGTCCATCAGTTCCTGTTATTTGATCCTTTGGAGGTATTTTCTCCTGTTTTTTTTTATCCACATATTAATTTTATATAGTGAACAGGTTTTTAATTTATTGTCTGTCTTTTTAGGTGTTTTCTGTTTTGTGCCTCTTTTCGGCTGGATTTTGTTATTGTCCCTTTGTTTAAGAATGTTTTCTGATCTTCTGGTATATGTTGAAGGTTATATGTTGAAGGTTGTATTGTATTGTGTAGGTCGAGATATTGAGAAGCAGCTGAAGGTTGACTTCAAGGAGATCTCGTGTAAAGTGTGTGAGGCGCCATCTTCCGGTTATCACTTCGGAGCCATCACCTGTGAGGGCTGCAAGGTAGGGTCCATATCTGGAGGTTAACAAGGTCATTCTGTGATGTGTAATGTTGAGCAGTGATTTTTTAAAAGAGGGACAGATATGTTCTGGAGGACAATTGTTGAATAATTCATGGCATGGTATATGGGATAGAACACACACACACACATAAACACACATGCACACACACACACACTCAGATATTTATAGCTTTGAAAAATATAGCTACAGTATTTTCTTTGGGTCAACATATAAACCTGTTTTGTTTGGCATATGCTGACTACCTGAATGCTTCCTCTTCCATTCAGGGTTTCTTTCGTCGGATGCTTAAAGAACAAATGCACCGCAAGTTTGCGTGCGGTAGTCATGACAACTGCGACATCACCAAGGCAACACGCACTACCTGCAAGTCCTGTCGTTTCAACAAATGCGTTGAAGTGGGCATGGCACTGAAAGGTGAATGTCACTGATGTTTCATTTTATGATCGAAGTATCCCCATTTGGTTTACACACAGTCAACCAGGTAGGTAAGGTGCAATTCATTTTGCGGTCATTTACAGGTACAAGACTTGGGAGACAATCTAACTCAATCAAGAGGATGACGCTCCTGGATTATCAGAAGATGCCATTCAAAGACCCAGTGAAGGAAGTGCCCACCTTAGTCACAGGCCTCAAAACAGAAGGTCCGAATGCTGTCTGCAAAGGAGTTGGTACAGATGCTGGCGGGAGGAACAGTCCTGATCTGTTGGATGCTGAGAAGGGCGGAGTGTGTCTGGCTTTGTCTGAGGGAGGCACGGTGGGCTCCCCTGATACAGGTTACTGCAGTGGGGGGAAGGTGGAGGGAACTTATGAAAGTACTTCGCCCATCTCCCCCACCTGTCGACACAGTTACTCTGATCAAAAAACGCACCCTCCCGCTCGCTCGAGCCTTGTGGAATACCCGTCTGATAACCATGGTGACGAGTTATTTCCTGCTGGTGAATCACCGCGGATACCTCATGTGAATGGACATCATGATGTCATTGACTTCCGTCATAACGTCCCTGCTGGACATCATAATCCATATGGACCATATCAAAACGTGCCTGCATCCTATGATAACGCTCCTAATGGTCATTACAATAACAACGCATCAACCGACAGTGCCAGCACCTTAAATCAGAATTCTCTATCTTTGCAGCAAAATTCTGATCCTCAGCCCATTTATGGCATGGTCAACAACACTGATGCTGTGGACTATGCTCCTGAATTACCCAGCTATAGCGCTACATCGCAGCACTCGCACACCACGTGTGGGTCTCACCTTCCGTTAAACCCAGTGGTACCCATTCAGACACCACCATCCACTGGGCCAGAAACCGTAATCAGTCCCCAACCCTCCAGCAATAAGCCACAAAAATATGTGTCATTCTACAAGCAGCCTGTTGAGGAAGTTTGCTCGTATTTCGCGGACATGTTTTTGCAGCTTCAAAACATCAGCCAAAGGGTGGGTTATCTTAACAACAGAGATTGGCGATCAGGTGAATACATGATATGAATGATTGAGGTGTCAGCTGCCAGGTGATGCTGTCAGAGATATGATATCTGTTGTTGCAAAGGCTTGTCTGTTTGGTGTGTGTGTGTGTGTTTGTGTGTGTAAGTGTCTGGTAAGTGTTTCGATTATTAATCTATTTCATCTGGGAATGACTATTACTGAGGGAGCATGTGTTTTGTCACCTTGAATAGATAGACTGAGTCAGCAACTAAACTCACACGTATAAGTAATTCCCGAGTATTGATGGCACCTTAGTATTACTGACACCTGCATATAACCGACACAATGAGTATAACTGATGCTAGGATATAACCTACACCTACATAACTGACACCTAAGTATTACTGAGATCTACATAAAACTGACACCTGAGTGGAACTGACACCTACATATAGCTGATGCCTGGATTGAACTGACACTTGTATTCTTAATATATTTCTGTATGATATTTCACTGACAGCCGGCAGATATGGAGAATCTGGAAGCATCCCCACTCTGCCCGGACACGGTCTGGCAGATCATAGATCTCTCATTCATGCACCATGCCAAAAGCATCATCAAGTTTGTCAAGAATATCCCAGGTAAACATTCATCACAGTCTGGCCACTACAAATAATCTGCATTTTTTTGTTTGATTAAGTTCTTCTTTGAAAGAAAGACGTAATATTTGTGTATAAGGGGAACTTTTTGTCATGTATGATGAAGATATTAAACATAGCAGTCAACTGCACGGTACCACGGTAACCCTCATTTTCGGTAATTTTATGACCAGCATGTTGGATTATTATCAATTGCCATTCTGTCAGAACTACACCGCTACTGACACTAAGACTGGCGTTGGTAGTAAGTTCCTTCACAACCAGAAGGTTGGAGGTTCAACCCAGGTGATGGCACCCAAATCACCATCATTTTTAATCACCATCATTTTTTATCACCTGTCATTCAAATTCCAGGTGTGTCCATGCTCACCATCAACGACCAGATGACCTTGACCCGCCAGTCTCTCTACCCCATCTCCCTGACCTACCACTCCCAGAAATACGACCTCGAGACAAAGCATTACAACTGGTTCATCAACACAGAGTGGGAGAGGGAGCTGATTCTGAAGACGTTTCCCGAGCTGGCGGCGCTCGGATATCACCTGGCTACTACGGGGCACCTTATCAAGTCACTACAGCTGGATGTGGTGGAGTATAGCATGCTGACGGCTCTCATTGTGGCCGCCCCAGGGGGTATGTGTGCACTGAATGTGATATGCTAACTGTGCTACAATATGTTGTATGATAATGCTTTCCAACACAACTGTGGCTCAATGACCGATATGAGAGCTTCCCAGAAGGCATAGGGAAACACTTTGATAAGCCCCATTGAGCTGAAACCACGCTCACATTCTGCAGTAGAGGCAGGGAGAGTTAGAAGATTCACCAAGAGGAACAGGTTCACACATTTTTTCACCCATACCATGTGTATGTTTTTTTTTATGCTTTTGAGCTTGAAATTTCCAGCACCCTTGTAAAAAGAACCTTTTTGTCATGGGCGAATACCAGCCACTCCCTAATCTGTTCATGGCCCTCTCTTTGAATTCTCACTGTTTCCTTCTGTTCCTCTGTTGTAAGATTCACTTTCTCAGCTGTAGGAGGGTCAGCCCCATTCAAATATTTCCACATTGTTGACGGTGCTTCCCCTCGCTTTCAGATGTGATTTAGGAATGTCCTCTCTACGCCGCTTATATATTGAGCTCAGTTCATGGTTTAGACAAGCGCAAGGTTGACAGTTTGCCCTACACGCCATCGTCATAGCTGACAGACCGGAACGGACCGGAGCGACGACGTTCATAAGCTGAACGGTGATGCACAATTTATCCATGTCGCAAGGCTCGAATGAGCTTTTGGTGACATTCACGAGAAATTGGCTGGTTGATACTAAAAGCAAATAGCACTAACAATGCGAGATTGGCGTGATCATTCTTTCAAAGTCGTCGCTCACCAATGATTGGCTGTCTGTTACGAATTTGATTAATTATTCATGGGAAAAATCTACTCACCAGCAGGACAACTGAATTGGGTACTGCCACTCGCCCAAGCCTGATTGTACTCGCCATTAGCGGGCGGGCAAGTGCTTATTTCCACCCCTGATATATATATATATATGCTTGTTGTTGATAAATTCTGCACCTATTGACCTGTTGGTCATGTTGTATTTTAATGGGGATGTGAATTTATGTACGTAATGTGTATTTAATACTTAAATGTGTGTGTGTTGACAGTTCTTGTGCCCCTGGAGAATAAGAAGGCAATAGAGGAGATTGAAGACTCATTGCTGGGATGTCTACAAGATTACCTCTGTTGTAAGTTGGTTGTCAAGGTATACAGTATCTGTTGTTCTTCAGATAGTCCCTGTTCATGGAATTGGGGTCTGCAGACTGGTGTGTCAAGGATGGGTAATCTGATTTTGGTTCAGATACTATAATTCGTGTTGGTGATACTTCCCTAGGTGTTGTGTGTGTGGGTGGGGGGTGGGGGGGGGGTGAGGGTGGGTGGGGGTATGTTGGTGGGATGTTGGTGTTGTTGGAGGTGGGGTGGGGGGTTGATGTGAGGATGGGATGTGCAGTACTCTTGTAGACAAAGTAAGAATTTATTTTAGAGGTGTCCACATCAACATTATCAGTGATTCTGATAGCTTGTGAAAGTGGACAAGGAATGAGATAAATTGATAATTTGGAATGCTGGCTGTGGTTGGTATGTGGATTTATTGTTTACCATGTGTATGCATGTTAAAGACGTGAAGAAAAGTGATCCTACAAGACTTGGCAAAATTTTAGCCCGTCTACCTGAGCTGCACCGGGCAGCTCTCGCCCACAACATCATCGCCCAGGAACTTCACATGGTGCGCCCCAGCACTCACTTTAGCCAACTCTGGAACGACATCTTCCCAGTGATATAACAAAATACCACTCATCATATGGTGAGATTCGGAGGCAAGTTGCTGTAGTTAGTCTGCGGTTCTGGATATATTGGAGGTGCCTCGATGGAGGCAAGGGCGGATGTGAATGTTGATTGTGCCTTACATATGATATTCCTTGCATCACCAGACTTTTTCATGTGACTTGTGTCCTCATCTTCTACTTCAGGGAGTGTTGGCTTTTTGACCAATCTGCTGAGATGTACCCTCATGGATATATTGAAGCATTTGTTGAGCGTTCACAGATTAGTGCTATACCGCCATCACTATAATTGATCTACTATTATAGTAGATAGATGGAAACCATATATGTTTGCAGTCAGTATACAGGCATCCATATATCAATTGTCAGTGCATTGAGTTGTGTGGTATTGTATGCGTCCCTTTGTTCTGTATTAAACAAGGACAGCTTTTCTAAGATGTTGGGCATTTCATATTATCCCAGTGCCTTTTGTAATATAATGAATTTGTGTTTTTTTGTAACTTAATGCTATCAGGATTCATAATGGATGATTTGCCTTGTGACTTTGGATATATCCATGCCAATTGTCTGTGAAGTTTATCTAAAAATACAGGTCAAAATTAGGATTGCATGTTGGGCAACTGGGTGAAATCCACATGATGATTGGTTTCGGATGATGAGATCGTTACCAGCGTCTGCTGCTGGTGAGCATTTCTTCTACAATCTGGAGGGCATGTGTGTTTGCTTGTAGGGAAATGGGCAACTATGTGATTAGGGTGTCTGTTGGAGGGGGCACTTTATCTGTCTGTTGATGTTGTTTCTACAATGGGTTGGCTTGGCATCTGTTTGGATTTGAACTAGTTTGATTATGAATTGGCATGATTTGCTGTTTTATGTAGTTTCGGTATGCATTGGCACGACTTCTTCCTTTGGATGTGATTTGAGTATGATTTTGGTTTCATGACCTGTTGAGCCTGGTTGCATATGAATTGACTGACTTCTATTGTTAGTTTTGATCGAGTATGAGTTTGTTGTTTTGATGAAATGTGAGTGATCTGTTTTGATGTAAATCGAGTATGAATTGGCATGATATGGTTTGCATATAAATTGGCGCGACTGTTTTATTGTAGATTGGCCGTGAATACTGCAATCATAAAGTAGTTCTGACTCGTAAGTTGGCAAGGCATTTTCTTGTGGCTGATAGTAAATATAATGACCTCCTCTGGCGTCACAGTTACATGCATGTTAATTCAGATGATGCAGATTAAAACTCAAGGCTGTATTCATCTGATCCATCCTCAATTCTCCATTCAAACCTCGCCCCATGAATATCGGTCCCCCTTGCTTGCATTCCTTTGTTGCCTATACTGCGTTGGTCTGGCTTAATTTCTGGTCTTGCGTTATTAGTATGTTATACATGTGTACGTGTGATACATCTGTTACCTGTGCTGTGGGCGGCTATAACCATAGTTTCTATGTTTTTGTTTGTCAATTTGACTGACTGCAGTTACTTAAGCAGCTTGTATCATATTTGTTTTGGAGCTTACACTGAATCTTTATGATTTTCTTGCTCTGTGATGTTCCTGATTTATAATGTTGTCTTATAGCAACCAAACCTGGATTACGTTGGGTGTGTTAGTTGGGAGGGGGTTCGTGATGTTATTATAAACAAAAGGTGTGTGCCAAGAAGGTCGATTTACAGCAGGATGGTTAACTGTAAACCACCTGTGTTAATGTGGGTACATTCAGCCCATATGTCTTGTTATGATATAATGAAGAATCAACAACATTATGACATGCTTAATGGTGTATATATGAGTGCATTATGGTTAATGCACCACAACAGACCTCGTTTGTTTATATCCAATCTGTGATTATTAGCAAGTGTTCTTGTTAACAAAATTTTATGTATATGAAATTGTGCAATACAATATTCAAATCGACCCTTGCGGGTTTTTTTCCGCTTGGTTCCTCAGTTTGCTACCAGCTCTTTGTCCCATGTAAAGTAGTTTTGAGCCAATATTGATACTAAAGCCATTGAAAAAACTTCTCTATTGTGCCAGAAAAGCAATCCACTGTAAATGTGTGCAATCATCTTTTCTCAGTGAATTTCATCCTATGTAATGTAATGTCATGTTTGTGATTACTGCAACTGGGGAGCCACCATGCTCTGTTTGAGAGGACAAGCATGCACTCGTTCCATAATCAAACAATGATTCCCAAAAACTACTTTCCATCAAGGTTCAAGTTCAATTCTTTTTTTTGTATGAAATGATGGCAATGCACAAGGAAATTGTGCTGAAAATATTTGTGCATAATACCATAAATTTCAGAACGAATAATAGATGGTTGAAGATTGAATGTGATTATTAATGAATAGCAAAACATGTGCCAGTTTATGGCTGCAAAACCAACTACGATGCACTACATATGTGTGAGAATGTAAAGATTGAGGTCGAATAATAGCCGGACAAACCATCTGTTCAGTTTCAAAACAATTATGCACAGAATGCATTCACAACTTAACCCTTTCTATGAAGGTTGAAAACTGTACTTTCAACGTTATAACCATGTTTGAGAAGCCTGCAATTACGACTTTAACATTCCTGCTGAGTGAAAAGTATTTGCTAATGGGGACAAAGGAATTAGCAATTTTCTCTGCATCTCTAGCGACAACAATAGTTAAGTGACATTCAAAGTATATTCCGCATCGCAGGTCGAATGTGGTATACCTGCCGTGGCTATTTCATCTATTGGGATCACTGATATAATTCAGACAGTGTTGCTGTGCTGGGTTATACCACAGTTTGTCGGGATGTTATTGTCCAGATTTCTGGATAGTGCAACGACGATCGCATATCGGTCGTTATATCGACCGCTTTAGAGCTGTCTAGGATAAGTATGGAGCGCTTTTTATAAAGTTATTGAAATATATATATATATATATATATATATATATATATATATATATATATATATATATATATATATATATATATATATATATATATATATATATATATATATATATATATATATCATAGGTTCGCGTAGGTGTGATCTTTTCTGCAGGAAATGCCCAGCATATTTCCCGTCTTTGTGCTCCAAGTAATGCCTACCACCTGTGTTATTGGAATAATATTATTCTTCAGGTATAGAAATAGATAATATGACACTCCACTATAACTGTTATATGTTACAATGAGACATCAATATCACCTGTTCGAATGCCCCCTGAGTAGTATAGAGACTGGAGGTACGAGCACAGCAATCTAATGCAGCAACCCAGAAAACACACATATACAGGGTGACTCATGTGAGTCAGCGAACCGCTCGCACCCCCACCCCCCTATACTATACCATATGAGCCCAGCCCTTCCAGCCCCTATGGTATAGGCCCACACCAGTAGTTAGTCATCATAGAGGTCATTGAGTGATAAATATCTGCGACCGTCGCTGTAAGTTCCATTTTTCACGCGGTTGAGGTCCTGTATAAACTGGGCAACCTTAGCGTGGTTCTTCTCGATAAAGTCGGGATCAGGACGAGCAGTTATCAATCTCATCGTAAAGAGCTTCCAATAGTAGAAAGCCCCCGTCGGCCTCTCTGTGGTCCCACTAGGTCTTCCCAACCAAGGACCGTGATGCTCCTGTTCCAAGCCCAGGCAACTATTAAACCTCCCGTTCGCACTATAGTCGCCGTCTTCAAGCCCCTCAATGGACACCCACCCCCAAGCCACCGTTTCCTTATACTTCTTCTGATCCTTGTGATACACCTGGTTATAAGCCTCAGCCCTCCCCAGGTCCTCAAAGGAGCACAACCTTAAAACGCAGTCGACAAACACCCTGATGGTCGCCACCGGACTGTGGTGCAACCCAACAGAACCTGAGGCTTATACATATTCGGAATCACTCTCTCAGGACTCCGAGTGTAGGGGCACTTTATCTCGAGCAGCACAACCTCCTCAGGATGCCCCAGACAGACAGCATCCACTCCAGCCCGCCGGATCGGGAGCACACAAAAGCCATCCGGAGAGTAGGCCGTCGCGCCGCCCTCAATATAGATATTATTTCCGTAGACCTTGGTGTCGTACACCTTCTCCAATACCGCAATTGCAACCTCCTCAAAAGTCGTACCCCAGAGGCAGGGTGCGCTAAAGCGAACACCCTCGTTGCTAGTTTTTTCTGTCAGCTTCTTGCTGAAGTAGTTTTGCCCTATGATAGAGGAGTAGTCACTTCCTCCAACGCAGCCCTTCCTCGTGGTCTCCCACTGGTCCGTATTTTGTTTGACTCCAGTATGATCGTTGCAGAAAGATTTAATCGCCGCTTCCATTATATCTAGCAACCCCCACTCTTCAAATGGACTGTCAGGGTCATACCTTAGCAGGTCTAGGGGGCGATTCTGCCGCTTTCAAACATTTTGCTTTAATGTCACTTTTCATTTGACTATATTTCATGATCTCGACCGAAGCGAGCTTAAACTCATCATCTGAGATATACCCATCTTCAAGCGCCGCCGATACAATGTCAGCAATGGTATTCAATTTGCTCTAAGCGAGAATGCGGATCTGGTCATGCTTTTTCAACTTAATGGTCAGCCGCCTACTGATGAATTTTCCAGCAATTACAAGTAGCCCACAAGCGGCTCCAGTAGCACCCAACACTGTGGCAATAGGAATGGCAACTACTGTAGACATTACACCTGCACCACTTGCGCCAAGACACATACCCACAGCAACTAAAGCAGTGTCTACAGCGTTCACTGAGTTTACTGCACACCTATATTTTTTGTACATAGCACCATATTTTTCAATTTCTTTCTCAAGGTATTGCTTCTTAAGACTGATCTCATTCAGCCGATAGGAGTGCCCCAGACCACACGGAGGAGGCTCCGGATTTAACGGTGCAGTCGTTGGTTGTTGTTTCATACTGTCTTTGTATACATAAGTCTATTTATTAAGTTCAATTAGGAGTGAAGCTACAGACCAAGTCGCCCCTCTGTTTTGTGTGGTTGTATAAAAGTTAATAACGTTGCCTTGTTCTAGCTGTAAAGGCTGGTCTAAAGTTATTACAACAGCCCGTTGGGCTGCAGGCTTACTTATTCCTACCAATTGATTCGTTCCATTAATAACAGGAACGACTGCTATAGGACCAGTATCAGCACCATCACCCGAAGACAACCCCATACGAATGATCTTGCCATTACATAACATGGTATATCCACAGCTTGAGTCTTGTGAGTGTCGACCCCTTGCCCCATGGCCAAACGACCACTCATATCCTCTGCGAAGGGGGCCACTTGCTTCTGCCCATATAGTAATGAGTGGTTTCGTCTTTTCATCTACGTATCGTCTCAGGTACCTGTTCTGCTGTCTATATTCAGCATCAATATACTTTTTATGAACAGCATCCTTCGGTGAAATTGGGTCTCCCAACTCAACGATTTTATTATCTCCCATTTCAAGGTCTCCAGTCATAGTACCGCCACTTTTATCCATTTTTTTTGGAGTCTACATAGGTCTTTGTGGCATATTCCGAGAGGTCGGCACCCTGAACAGGGCTTGCCGGTTTTTGCCTAGGTCCATAAATACTCGTTTTTATTGACATCTTGTAAATTCAAGAACAACGCTAACAGGTAAGTCGTGGTTATCCAATAGCCTTCCTTTATTATCGCATAACTGAACCTTTAACTCATGCACTGTTCCGCTAGTGACACGCTTACAGACAGGATTAGCGATGTTCGTGGTTATAATATCACCGAAAGAGCCACCCTCGAAGCCAACAACTTCAAGAAGCGTAGTGGGCGCACCATCTAGCATGTTGTGCGTGGTGCTGACTTGATTGAGGTGAACATAAATTATGTTAAAGTTACTAAAGTTGACGGGTCGGGCACCTATGTAAGTACCTGAAGGTATCCACCCCCCACTGAGGCCGTCAAGACCCAACATTGTTAACACTCCGCCTGTTATGTGCGCACCCCCATTGTCTGGAACTGTTAGGGTAATAACCCCATTTACAGCATTACCCTCCAAACCGATACCTAATGGTGTAATATGCTCCTGAAGAAGGCTGAAGCTCAAGAGGCCTGGTTTTAATGAAGCATATCCTCGCTCTTGTGAAGTCCTTGACCGCCATGCAATGCTCTCGTCTGATTCTAGATTGTACCAGCCCACAGTATACGTGATTGACCTTAGGCCAACACATAGATCGCCCGCAGTGTTGTCAATAGGTTTTTGCAGGGTCACAGCGTCGCCGCTTTGAATATTAGACAGAGTGTGATACATAGCGCTATGAATAAACAAGCCTTTAGTTTTAATAGAAAAGCTACATATGAAACGGGCGGGGTGTATCCAGCCTCATATGGTGTGGGAGATAAACTAACCCGACAAACAATTCAAGTTGTTCACAATGGTGGTACATTCACAGCAAAGTTTCCTGATCTATTCAGTAACTATAAGGTGCAACAGCCGGCTGCGGCGTGTCATCCCACGATCACCTCGAGGCTGGGATTCCACTCGAGAAAGCTCTCTACACCTTTCACCTTTATTACACAGTGCGTCGCCTATTAGCAGAACTGCAAGCGCCTTTACCTCAGGATCATGCCTATGACCCCTATAACAATACATATGACAAGAGGGCATATGAGAGACTCTGCACTAACTTTGGTGTTCAACCAGACACAGACTGGCGCCAGAAGGCAACCGTAGCTAATAGTGGTCTTGGTATCTTATATGCACATGATGCGTATGATTACGGGAGTGTCGTCAAGGTTGCTGGTCGAAACGTTCGTTATGACCCTACACGGATGGCCTTTGAGGCGGAAAAGGATACAAAGCCAGGTTTTGCTCACGCGAAAAACCTACAATCCTTTCAGGAGAGAATGGGTGCTGTTTTACATCTAGCACAGGGACCTGAAGCAGACAAGGCCTGGAGTACCTTCATACTGGACACGTCTGAGGGTTTTACACAAACCGGCGTTGAGCGAATTAACGACAGCATCAGGACCTATGTATGGGCCATTCTTGAGGCTCAGGCGCAGACCCGCTCAGAGATACTAGGTGTTGGAACGTCCTTTGATGCTCAAAAGCAATTTCAGGCCAACGTTGAGGATGCCATCAACTCCCCAGTGGATATTCCGTCATCTATCCGACGGTATCAGAACGTCCTCCAGAATGCCTCTTCAAAGGTTGATTATGTGTTTGGAACGGGCCTGTACATGGCTCCGTCTGATATGAGCCTCGCCATTGGAGACGTTGCTGGGTACAACAATCTGATTACCATTGCAACTGAGGAGCAGCAGATAGGCAGCAATGCTGATGTCAACTCGGTTCCGGTGGTTCCGGATAGAGGAAGCTTTGACCCTCCGCCAGATACAGATACAGATATGGAACTCCCCTCTCCAGGGCCGGCCCCTATGGCCGAGACCGGTCTGCGTGGGGCGCACGAGTATGAGAAAACCGCTCTTATTATAGGCGGAATCGCTATAGGCTTATCTGTGCTTTGGTTTGCTACGTAGTAAGTCACGGAGTATCAGGAGGATAACTCCCCCACCGCCACACCTGCGGCCCATACATGTTCTGCCATCCAACCAGCCACCTTTGCAGCTGACGTAAGCAGCCATGATACGATGGAGCCAATGATTCCTGGAAGGGCAGCTGTTGTCTTACCGACTAGGCCCTTCAGGACGTTTGCCAAGGAGTTCAGCTGTTTTTTATTCCATTCCTTTACACTGGGCTTATCAGCTGGCGTCGGCGTTGGTGCCGGGGTTGGACTAGTGCTCCCTCCGCCCGTCAAAGCAACTACAAGGGTCGAGATTGCCAATCCAATCGCAGTGAGTATGGAGGCGATTGTTATACCCTGCTCTCGGAACAGAGTGCGTACACGCTCAGCTAGCGTTGTGTCCTCGTTAAGAAGTCTGTTGATCGTTTCCCTGATGCGGTTAATTTGGGTTCGCAGACGTTCACGGTTTACAGAGGCAGCCTCAACACGGACACGCCGCAGGTCCTGCAGCTCTGCAAGCTCATTTGCTTGGAATCTCCATGCTCGACAATCACCCCTCCCTTCCTCCTCCAGGCTTGCCATTTTAGCTTCCTTAAGTTTTATATTCCTTTCTATCTCAGTTATCTTAGCTAGGTTGTTGACCAGCTCACCCCTCTGGGTCTGCATAGCCTTATCAAGCCCCATAAGCTCTCTGAGTGGTAGTTCGTTGTCTGTTTGTGTACCTAGGTCTTCTATGGCGTTATGAACGCCCTCTATGAAGCTTGTTTCTTCCACACCACCTTGCTCTGTCATGGCTTCGGGGCTGCTCATTTCTAACTTCGGAAGTGCAACCTGGGCCGCGTCGTGGTCAAGAAAATGACAATCAAGATTTCTGGCAATGAGGTCATGTCTATTGATGACAGCGATGTGTACTACTGTTACCACGACTTGTGGCGGACTGCACAGGAGAGACAGGGCATTGACACATCAGATGACAGAAACGCAACTAAGATACGAGTGGGGGCAGGAGACAAGGATGAGGCCGAGGAAGAGGACAAGGCGGTAGCCGATGTGTATGGTAACAGGTTCTAAGTTCCGCTTGATTTTGAACTCCTCGAGAGCCACATGCCATTCTACCAGAGTGCGCTTAGTGACAGACTGGAATACGAGCTCACATTCAACGACTACAACCGCGTGATTCACGCAACAGGCGACAACGCTGCAAGCTACAAAATTGATGACATCTCGCTGGAGTATGACATGGTTACCCAAACAGAGTTGGCCCGCATGATACGCACCCAGTACACAAGTCGGCTCTCGATTCTGTATGACCGTGTGCTTCGTCACAGGAAGCTTGTATACAATAAAAGAGATACACTGTGGAACATCAACCTGAACGTGCCGGCTCGCAGCATGAAGGGCATCCTACTGCTCTTTGAAGACCCGACCAACGCCTCATACGCCAGGAAAACAGAGTCGTTCTACAACCCAAAGATAACGAAGGTCGAGGTGACCATTGAGGGCATCCCCAATCAGCTCTATGCCCAGGGCATGCGTGGCTACCAGCAGTGGAACGAGGTGAAGAAGGCCTGTGCAGCAACGAGTAAACGAGACCCCAGTGTAGCAATAGCATTAAAAGACCTGGCATTGTCAGACGTTTCCCTAGGAGAGTACCTAACCACCAAGTATGCTCTGTGGCTCGACTTAAGGACGAGTGATGATGACCAGCTGCACGGTAGTGGCAGGGCTGTGGAGAATGCGTCTGAGGGCATCACCATACAGATCACAAAAAAGGCAGAGGCGGCGGGCGCATTGAACGTTTATATGTATATAGTAATGGATGCACAGCTTAACATTAAAGATGGTAGGTTCGTCAGCGCTGTCTACTAAGTTTACATTTCCAGATGGTCCCTGTTCGGCAATTGTTTGTGGGCAGACAGGATGTGTGGAAAAACCGCGTTCATCCTCGACCTCCTTGAAGGGCCCTTCTTCGGTGCCTTCGGGCATATTGTAATCCTCTGCCCTACCATACGTTTCAACGAGGCCTATCAGACGCGGTCATGGGTGTGGGATGATTCAGAGGTGTACGTGGTTGATCCAGGGGAGCGGCTCCATGACCACCTGAGGGCTTTCTACCATTGTTTTAAGGGCGAGCCAACCCTGTACATTATTGATGACTGTTCCGCAACAAAGGCCCTAACTAAGAAGAAAGACATGTTATCCGAACTGGCCTTTAGCGGCCGTCATGCGCAGCAAAGTGTCTGGGTCCTCACCCAAAAGTACAACTCTGTGCTGAAGGACTTACGTGAGCAGACTCGCTGGATGGTGCTCTTTCACACCAAGGACCGTGACTCGTTTGAAGACGCCTTACGTGAAAATGATGTAATTCCAACAAAGGAGCAACGTGCCACAGTACACCAACTACTAGCAAAGACCAAGCACGCAAAACTGCTGCTGAAGACTGATCAGCCTACTGCATATGCCGTTGATTGAAGTGATATTGGCCTTGATAGCAGCCGCTGCCTCAGTAATCAATTTAGGTTTCTTCATCTGGGTAGCGGTGCAGTATTTTGAAGCTCGAAGGTGTATACGTATATTCATGGATCCTGATACCATTATTGAACAGGACTCGACTAGCTTAGTGGAGACAAAGTCTGGGGGAGCGGAACCTAGTTGCACCCCTGGTGTAGATATGTCTTCTAAGAGAGATAGGCTTGCTGCCATCATAGCCGGCGGTCAGGCCCGTCAGCACCTTGGTTTGGAGCGCATTACAATTGACCAGGTTGAATCAATGTCTGATGAAGAGATCATAAAGCTGTATGTGAGATACGAGGCTCGGCTAGGCGCTAGCATGACGCGCACTCTAGGTCAATCATTGCTACAGCTATACTCAGGTATTGCTTGTATGTTTCTACCAATCCCACCAGAACACCAGCCAAGGCTAATTACAGACCTCGAGACGGACCCGTTTGTTGGACACGCGCTAAGCACTGCCACTTGTGAGCTATATCATCGCTATGGTATGTTTTTAGCTCCCTTAACTGCGGCTTTAACAACAGTTAAGCACTGTCAATTTGGAAAAACAAGCACCGAAACAACAGGGGCCGGTGGAGAGGAAGACACCACTTCCTTGCTATAGTATGTGTTTAACTCCGCTATAGCATGTGCTTAACTCCGCTATAGCATGTGCTTAGCTACGCTATAACAGGTTCTTACTAAGAGCTGTCAATTGGACAAATAAATTTAGTAAGTAAACATGGAAGAAACAAACACGAATCAAGGGGAGACAACACTGTGGAGATAACGTCAGTGACAAAAAACGCTAAAAGGGTTGCGGCAGGATGAAAGGGTGCTGCAGCTGGAAAAGCCAATCAAAATAAGCTTCTGAGAGAGCTCCGAGAGGCTAAGGCAGCGCTTACAGATGGTAGAGACGAAGCTGTCGAGTCAATATCAACGAGCAAACCTCCGGAAAGGTGGGCATGGCCAACATGGGCTGTACCTTTGGTTGTCGGCGGTGTTGGCGTGTTTGGACTAGCATTGTATTGCTACAGGCACCAGATGGTAGCCTCACACCCTAAACAGGTTGTGGTACAAAAGCCTCCGAACGCTCATTTAAAGGATCCGTTTTATATGGAATAAGATGACAACACCAATTACTGATGGAAAAATGCTCATCAACGCTCTGTACCACGGTGTAGTTGTTTCCGGTATTACAATAGGTTATGCCAAGCTTGCTAAGATGGCTCTGGGTGGTGGGGTGCCACGTCTTGATTTCACCCCACGGGACCTGGCTATGGTTGTTGCCGATGTATCACTAGCTATGGCCACAAAGGATATGCTAATTAAACAAGGAATCTTACCAGTTGATATACTGAAGTAATGGCCACACTCACGCTACTTGTTGGGGGTGCTCTTGTTAACGCCCTTGCATTCTCTGGGAGCAACTTTTTATTCTCTAAATTACGAGGCAGCCAAGTGGACGCGAAACGTAAACGTCATGATATGGCAATCGAGCAGCTTCAATCTGCTCAGGCAGCATGGGCCAAGAATAGAACTGAGCGTTTAGACTTCATCAATGAGCAACTGCGCCGCCAGGGACATGCCGAGCATACTTTTAGGGATGCGGACAAGGCTATGCGTGAGTACTCCCTGATTACGAATAAAACCGTCGACCCGTTGGGCTCTGAGCCGCAGCTTTCAGACTTCTACGAGCCCTCAGATGAACAGAGGGGGCGTGAGGTGGCGTTCATTATACTGGGTATGGCTGCGAATGGGCTGGTTGCATACAGGCTTGCCAAGTAGGTCATTTGGAGACTCGGGCATTTACTTTGTATGGATCGTCACATGCAAAAGATCTACTATAGTCCTAAGGGCTACTGGAAAGGCATAACAGCTATCAAGAAGCTTGCAACAGAAGCGAGGGTTTCTGAGGAAGTTGCCAGGGGGTGGCTAACAAAGCAAGCTATATGGAAAATCTACCTGCCAGTGCCAAAACACATTCCCAGGCCAAAGTTTGATATCCCTGTCCCTAATGAGGTGCACCAAGCTGATCTCTTATTTCTTCCTCATGATGTTGTGAAGCGCCGCACTTACAAGTATGCCCTAACATTGGTTGATGTGGCCTCGCGCTACAAAGCAGCTGAGCCATTGACTACAAAAGAGGCTAAGGAGGTCGCAGGTGCACTCGAGAGGATATACAAGCGAGGACCGCTGGGGTGGCCTAAACTACTTCAGGTGGACCCCGGACGGGAGTTTATGGGTGCAGCGAATCAGCTGTTAGTAAAACATGGAGTATCAGTCAGACGTGGCCGTGTGAATATCCATCGAGATCAGAGTATAGTGGAACGCTTTAACCGAACCCTTGTTGAGCGACTCTTTGGTCACCAGTATGCTGTAGAGTTAAGGGATACTGGAAAACGATCGACTGAGTGGGTTTGTCGACTGCAGGCTGTAGTCTCTGCGATAAATAATGAGGTGACACGCTAGACTGGAAAAAACCTAAAGATGCTATAAAGGCAAAACGAGTTGCACAAAAGCCCTCTGCAGTCGTACCAGGACGCCGTCTGGGGGTCAAAGAGCAAAAGCTTCCCTCTGATGTTGGCGTTCGCTACCTCTACCAGCCTGGTGAGGCAGAGCAAGACCACCGGCGGCGGGCCACTGACCCTGTGTGGTCACTCAATGTTTACCGGATTGGAAGCTCTGTCACTAAATCTGGTGAGCCTGTACTATACTATTTGGTGGATGGACCTCTCCGTGGCTTTGTAAAGGAGGAGTTGCTTGTGGTGCCGTCCGATACCCAGTTGCCGCCAGACGGTATTACCAATTAGACTAATAGATATCTATATATATTACAATGGTAGTATTTGACAATAAGTGCCCATGGATATTACTCGGGAAGAAAGACCCCTGTAACAGGCCCTGTACGCAAGAGCAAGAGTTTTGTAATTTACACAGATTTAAGATAAAACATGGTGTCATTAATCGTCTTTGTACGGGTTGTCAGAAGGCTATAAAAAATAATAAGGTAGGATTGTGTGTGGATTGTGGGTTAGATAAAGTCAACCACAGTCGTCTTCGTCTTGCCCAAAAAATTGCTTCACAACGGCCTATAGCTGGGGACACTGACTCGCCAGTCGGCGCCACTGAACGGGGATTCCCCACTGTATAAAAATAGAAATCTTGTGGCGCTGTCAACAACATGGTTTGGCGGTCAGGCCTATGTGCGACGAAGCGTGACACCTTGTCAGAGACGGGTGTTTACTGCGTAGGTCCAAGTCCGCTCGCTGTATTGTCATTGCCTTTTGTGTATCAACGAATTCCCTTTTAGACTAATGGAACTGTATAGTAAACATGACTCATAATCAGCGAGCACGTGAAGCCCAAAACGATTATGTTTCAATTCACGGTTTTAAGCCTCCTTATCCACGCTCTAAGGTTGCACTCAAAGCACTCCAAGTGCGTAATGAATATGACCGTACATACAAGGAGATGTTGGCTAGATTAAAGGCTGGGGTGGCACGCACCCCTGTCCCCACTGCTGCCCCATGCAGACCAGTACCTGCCCCACGCAGACCTGTCCCTGCCCCACGCATCCCCGCAACCCAGTCCCCAGTCCCCACAGCGCGTCTTGCCTTCAAGAAGTCTAAGTGGGCTGTTAAAAACTATTTGCGTGGATGGGTGATGAACGTTCCTGAGTCTCACCCCCTTAGCTCGGACCTTATGATGTTCTTTAAGGGCATGCGTCGGAAGATGCATAAAGTTTTGACTGGTGAGCTGGAAGAGCTAGGTGGAATCAATTGTCAGTTTGCCCTTAAGGTAAGACTCCCCAAGCACGCAGATGATGGCAGCACTGAGTATTTTGAGCCTGTGTTGCGTAATAAGCAGCAGGTGGTTCTCTCCTCAGAAGACATGGATGTTGCGTTGGACCAGAGTGTTGTTAATATCCAAGAGCGGTTGGAGAAGTGGACCAACCAAGGTTCTGGCTGGGAGTTTGAGGCAGTCACAACTCTGTGGATTGATATTGCCAACTACAAACCATTGAAGGGTGGCTCCTACCTGCGACTTCCGGCTGCGCTGGCGGCTAAGCAGGCCATCATAAATGTAAAGAACTGGGACGACTTCTGCATTCTATGGGCTGTTGTAGCCGCTCTGCACCCGGTAGCCAAGAACCCACAGCGACCATCAAAATACAACATTCAGTGGCTCTTAGATCTGCTGGAGGGTGCAGGTGTAGAATATCCTACACTGGTGTCGCATGTTGAGAAGATAGAAAAGCATGCTAACCTAGCCTTGAACGTTTTTGGCTGGGATGGGAAGACCACTATCGTACACCGCATCAGTAAGCACTCTGGTACCCGTATAAACCTCATGCTGATTGAGAAGGACGGCAAGTTTCATTATATGCAAATCAAAGACCTGAACCGCTTGCTGTATGACCAGACGAAACATAAAGAGCGCAAGTTCTTCTGTGAGCTATGTCTGCATGGATATACCTCAGAGGGTCTGCCCCTGGTGCATAAGCCTGAGTGTATGGGGATAGGGCAAACTGCTGTGCGAGTGGATATGCCTGAGGAAGGGAATAACATATTTTCCTACCAGAACTGGCAGAAACAGCTTGCTGCACCCTACGTCACCTATGCTGACTTTGAGGCACTCACAGTGAAGCTTCCGGGTCCTGCGCTTAATCCTGGTAAGAGCAACACGCAGAGAACGCAGGAACACCAAAG
Organism: Urechis unicinctus; assembly: GCA_034190875.2. Taxonomy (NCBI): domain Eukaryota; kingdom Metazoa; phylum Annelida; class Polychaeta; order Xenopneusta; family Urechidae; genus Urechis; species Urechis unicinctus. The sequence goes on from CM067342.1 coordinate 29,183,887, forward strand.
ATGCGGCTACGGCTATGTGGTTGTTTGTTGTGACGGTAAGACCGAACCCCCTGTGGTTTACAGAGGAAGCGATGCTGTGGAGAAGTTCTTACAGGCTCTGCAGCAGGAGGAGCAAAAGATCAAAGCAGTTCTGTCCAAGCCTGTCCCTATGCGGATGACTCGAGAGGATAGAAGGGCACATAAGGCTGCAACTCACTGTCATGTGTGCAAGAAAAAACTGGGCTGTGACTCTGTTCGCGATCACTGCCTTATAACAGGCTTGTACAGAGGGCCAGCCCATAACGTGTGTAACCTGAAACTTCGGCTGAGTCCCAAGACAACACACATCCCTGTGGTGTTCCATAAGCTGCGGGGCTACGACTCCCATCTCTTGATGCAGGGCATAAGCAAAGTGGAGGGGAACATCAACTGTATCCCCAACAACATGGAGAAATATATCTCCCTGTCGCTTGGACAGTTGCGCTTCATTGACAGTGCACAGTTTCTCCTGGCCTCGCTTGATAAGCTGGTGTCTGCTAACAACCCAGATGCCTTTGCTGTGACCACGGAATATGAGCCAGACCAGATGAAGCGGCGGTTGCGGTTGCGTAAGGGAGTCTTCCCCTATGAGTTCATAGACAGCTGGTATAAGTTTGATTCCCCTCTGCCGCCAATCCAGGAGTTCTACAGCAAGCTCTCTGAGGAGGGTATATCTACTGTACGGTCAAATGTATTCCTACATTGGCCTGCTTCAAATGTCATTCCTAGTGCTACATTATAGACGCTAGCAGCACAGGTGAACCCAAAGAAGTAATATTTATAGTCGTATGACATCGGCATGTTGTTGATTTGTTCATAGGAAAACACTCCGTCCGCATGTGAATCACCATAAGATATACCCAACATGTCACCCTTCTGCGTCAACCAAGAAGTGTTAACCATCTGAAATGTGAGAAATAATGGTGGTCAGGTATATGAGCGGTGTTCACTATGATAGGAATCGAAAAAGTCATAAATCACGTAGTTTCACCTGCTCGAAGACCCCTTTCTCAACCGATATCAGCTCAACATGTACGGCTTCGATGACCATACCGAGCCGAGACACTCGCCTCCATGTGCTAAGTTGAGCAGTTCCAGAGTTTTTGGCATGTCCACTGATACCTACCACTTTGCCTCGAGGAAGCTGCATGCCGAGAAGTATATTCATCCATGAACCGCCAAGCGTGTTGAGATTTATTGACGGCGCATAACGAATGCGCATATGTTCTGATAAACAAACACATCACCTCTAGATGTATTCAACACTGAGTAATATGTTTTGTTGTTCATGAATTTATTAGTTAGACATTAACCATTTTAGTTAGGTGGCGTTGTCTAGCCAATCATAAAACAAATAACAATGTGACAGATCCATTTATCAACTATACATTATCTGGCTCCAAATATATCCCTTTAATTCATATGGATTGTGGAAAGTCTAAAATGGCAACCCCAAATATTCTAATGTATAACTCGTAACATTCAACAACGTAGAAACATATAAAACATATCATTTTACATGTTAATGTTGACCAATAATTCATCAAAATTATGGTTGTATTTTTCGAGGCGTATACAAATTATTGATTTAATTTTGATGCTCTCGCATAGTTAATTTTGTAATTTTAAGTTGTTTGTTCTCTTATCAAATCCCTTGGCACCAGAAATGTTAATATGATCTTCATATCTTGGTTATAGTATGAATATAAACATGGCATTACTCCATCACAACCATGATGGCATACTATTTTTAACTATCAAACAACTTTGCAGTCTGTACCAATATATAAATATTATTTTGGAATGTGTTTTTCAGAGGCGAAATAGTTGTCAGGAGCATTATTCTAAGACCCATCCAGTGGATTTAATATATATATATATATATATATATATATATATATATATATATATATATATATATATATATATATATATATATATATATATATATATATATATATATATATATATATATATATATATATATATATATGTATAATTAATTAATATATATGAATTGAATGCTGCAATGTCACGCTCTCCTCATAGCTGTCTTTGCTTACAAAGATATCCTCAAAGTCAAAACAAATCAGTTCAGAAATAATACCAATCGATTTCGACTATAGAGAAAAAGACATACCACGATGCCTAATGCCGAAAAAAGCACAATGGCATGGAATTCAGCACCAGCAGTTGGTGAAATAAAGAGATGTTTAAATCTTCATAAATGGATGAATGAATTATTATTACACAGTTAACTTGGCTTCAGATAACTAATAATAGACATGGTGTCTATAGAAGCATTTCATAATGAGCCATAACACAAG
>CM067342.1:29188731-29221502 GCA_034190875.2 Urechis unicinctus
CTTGGGCGGGTCTCTCCCAGTAGGTCAATCACAGGCTGGAAGTTTGGTTTGCCTGGATGGAAGACAGGTGGTGCAGGGTGTGCTACCAGAGCCCTTGCTACCTCCTTCTTCTCATCTTCTGATACACCATCATCGAAGAGGCACAGTACGACCTGCTCTGGCACCAGGTACCAAAGGTGCCGTTTGATGCTCTCGAGCCCTTCCCTGGCAGCCTGTTGTTCCACTGAGGCAAATGCCTTAACTGAATAGTAGAAGCCAAGATCATTGCGGGGTGCAGGAGCTGTCAGACGAGATTTTAGGAAGTAAGCCCCATACAGAAGGGTGATGATCTGCGACATCTTCAGGACCACAGATTTCAATCGGGGTGTCAATGGCCACACGTTGCTGAGAATCTGCATCTTCATCAGGTAGAGCGAACTGGCCATGAAACGTGCTGAATTGGCACCTGGTCGTCGCATTCTGAATCCCCTGGGTACCTGCAAAGACAGACAGTTCATATATACTAGTGGTGTTTGATATTTAATTCATGAACATATTATCTAACTAGTAAGGCTTTTATTGAACTCACATCACCCCCCAGGTAGAAGTAGATGAGCTCTGTCAGCTCACGGTAGTCCTCCCTCTCAAAGGTGTTGGCCACCAACTGGTCCCTGGCCCACTGCTTTGACTCCAGAGCGAGGGTGGTGACCAAGGTGTACGGTCCAGTTCGAGAACCAGCAAAGTCAGCAGGCCACTCCCTCTGTGCCAGCCCATTAGGATCCGGGAACACTTGAGGTGGTACTGCAGTTGCAGCGGCTCTGGCTAGAGGGAGATACCACTCCTGGAAGCGCTTGAATATGGGCTCCACAGGACCTATAAGATATATACTGTTGGTCAAACACACTCCTACTGATTTGCACAATGTACATTAAAACTGGTTTACTTGTATACACAATATTGGTAGACCTGGTCTGTATAGTGTAACTGTAAGTGTATATACATACCCTTTGTGGCAGGTATGAAGCTTGACCACATATGCTTGATGTGTAGCTCTGCCATGTGGTGTCTACAAGCATTCCACAGAAACGCATGGCCAACAGCCTGCTCCAAGCGGATGCAACAGCCTTGCTGGATGCCAGTGTTTGAGGCTGTGGTATCAAACACACCAGCAACAATGGACTCTCGGGGGATATCATAGACTTGGACAATGTCTAAGCATGAGTTGCAGAGCTGTTCTCCTGTTCCTCTCCTAACAATAGGGGCTCCTAAGAATGTTGGGGGACAGTCACCTGGTCCACTTAAAACCACGGCATTGCAGTCATCATGCATACCTAATGCATAGTCAATGATCTTGCCATCCCAGTGGACCACGGGATACCTAGGCCTAACTTTCTTGGCCCGGATTTCTTTAGCCTTTTCTTGTTGGGCAGACCTACGATGGCGTTTGATGGTAGCTGAACTTGCGACAACTTCTTGCATGTCCCCACCAGCAGCTACAACTGTTGCTGATACCATCGCTAGGTGCTGTGTGGAAGACATATGGTATCTGGTAGCCACTTGTGTTGTCAATTTCAATAATGTCTTACGATCCACCCCAGTGCAAGGTATTGTGTCTGTTTTGTTCTTCAGTTCCTGCTGGGTCTTTGCACTAGCCACATACTCTGTATCACTGACATCTTCACAGTTCTCCTAGTGGTCATTGCCAGTGGGAAGAAAATTACTACATACTACTACTATATACATGCATCTCGAATACTAAAGCCACCTGTACCACACACTAAACCTCCACCATGTATTTACTTACTGTAGATGAATAGTTTACACGCTAAAACAGCTGGAAGTAAATGGTATATACAAAATATACAATTTATTTATGACTAGGCTATGCACTAGTTAATAGTAGTTATCCATATGATGTTTCCAATTTGTATTTATGTTACCTTTCATTACTTGTGGATACACTGGCTGCTTGAGAAGTCTTGTGTTCTTCACACCGTCTCCTTGTACCTTCCTTCTGTGCCCTTTGTTCTCTTCGGTGCTGAATCCCGAGAATCTTTTTGTCAACACCTAACATGGATGAACTCTTGGTGTCTTGTAACTGGGACCTGTAGAATGCCAGATCTACAATTGCATTTGCATTCCTTGATGCGCTTAACTTCTCCTCAATGTCAGCTGGGGCAATGTTGAATAGCTTGTCAATTGAATCTGAGTAGACTTCACACTTTGTATCATTTTCCTTCAGACGCTGTATTTTTTTCCATTCTTCCAGCATATCAAGGATTTGTTGCTTTATTTTATCCTGTCGCTTGGTTGGCAATGCTGCCCTGTTCCATACTGAAGTTACTTCTTTGGCAAGGTCACCAGCAAAGGCACTGTTGGGGTAGTTCTGCGCGGTACCATCTCTCATGCCTCTCCATCTTTTCAGGACATCTTTCTTAGATGGGAGTCTGCATGTTACGAACTGCGCAGTTGCAGGTCCGACCAGAGTATGAAGCAGTCCTGAAGTACTGCAGCTGCTTCTGGTAATATACCTCTTTTCATTTTCTCCACTGGTTCTACTTGTTGCACTACAGGTTTCTGCTGGGTTTTCATTTGAATAATCACTGGATATTGATCTTTTTGGAGAAGGTTGCGAGGTATCTCTCCTGGGGCGACCACGCTTACGACCGCTTTGTGTGGGCAAAGTGGCTGGACAGGCTGGTACACTTGACGAGCGTGGTTTCCGTCCACTTCTACCAGATTTTCCAACCATTTTACAGCTACACAAATCAATCTGCTTGTTCCTGATAATCTGCACTAGTTGCACGTATTTGCATTCACCACCGAACAATCATTATTCTGCAGAATTCACTCTGTGACACACAGTAATTGTTCTGCTGCATTCGTTCAGCACCACACAATTATTGTTTTGCTCCTTGCATCTACTGATACATAGCATATGTAAGGTATAGAGCATTGTCACAGAACATGTATAGTTGAAGGAGCATAATACAACAATATTATATCAAAGACTTTTACCACTCTTGCCACTTTTGTGTGTAAAAATGCATGTTTTGCATTAAAATTCCCATTTTGGAGTTATAAAAGAACACAAATAGTGTATAAAAGAACACAAATAGTGCAAAACACTTATATAACCATGATAAATATGTTTAGTCTGTTAAACTTCACTTACCCTAAAATTTGTGAGGAAAATCAATATAATATGTGCAAAAATATATATTTTGGACCAAAAATCGTCATTTTTCCAGAAAACGCTAGACGGGAGGGTATAAAATTAATTTTACAAATCTGAGAAAAAATCAGTGTGATAAGGGCATCATTAAGCACAAAATAAAACCAGGGGAGTACGCGTTTTCAAAAAAAAGGTTTTTTTGAGCCACCCTATATATATATATATATATATATATATATATATATATAATATATATATATATATATATATATATATATATATATATATATATATATATATATATATCTATCTATATATATATATATATATATATATATATATATCTGTTTCTATATGACTGTGTCTATATATATAAATATGTGTGTGTATGTATTGATATAAGTATGTTTATACATATAATATCTAGATGTATGTACATATATATAAATATATATATCTATGTATATATTTCGATATATATACACATATATAAATATATATATATATCCATGTGTATATATACATATATATATCCATAAATATATATATATATATATATATATATGTTTATAACTATATATATATATATATGAATATATATATATATGTATATATATATATTTATATAGATATATATATATATTTATATATATATATATATCTATATATCTATATATATATATATATATATATATATATATATATATATATATATATATACATAATTAGGTTACGCAATGTATATTCTCTATGAATGATTAAAATGCATCAAATGTATATGTATTTACTTGTGACTGTCGAAATGTACCTTGTTCTTTTAACGCTAAGTAAATTGCGTTAATTTTTGTTGGGTGGCCATTTAGTGAACACTCAATAGGCATACAATGGGATGGGAAAGTTAAGAGCACATAAAAATCCTTGCCATTGTTTGCTTCAAGCAATTTCACTTTGTTTGAGTCATAGGTAGTAGAGAAAGAAGAAAAAGTCTTATTCAGCTGCAAAAATGTGATAAGCAACTTGAACTACGTTCCCCATAACATGCGGTCTTATGAATTGTCATGTACACCATTCCCAGCAGCTTCAAAGTTAATCTTGTATTGAAGTGAGGATGAAATAAAATAGAATACAAACAATCAAAGCTAAATATGTCGCTTGGCCGAGAATTGTTTTACAGCGTCGAATGCAGTGCCAGTGCTCAGGATGCGGCCCAGGGACCGTGCCAGTGTCGCAAACATCGCCCACATATAGGTCTAAATGCTGTCAACGCCGGGCTGTGTCGAGAATGAAAGTACTCAAGGCCTGTGCTAGGTGCAGGACCGCGCCCATTTTTTCTGCTGAAACGACTGGAGGTGACTCACCTGAGCAAACCATGGCTGTGTACCCTTTTCCACCTCAAAGGCCATCCGTCTGGGGTCATATCGGACGTAACGGCCAGCAACCCCACCCACGCTACCATAGGCATAAGCATCATGTGCATAGAGGACCCCAAGGCCGTCGTTGTCGACTCTTGCCTTCTGAACCAGTTGTACAAGAGGCCCTCATAGGCCCTGCGATCGTATGGATTGATATAGGGTTCGTGGGCATTATCCTGAGGTAGAGCGGATTGTATCTCTGACTGCAGGCGCCGCACCGTGTAATAAACGCAAAAGGTAGAGTAAGCTTGGACAAGGGGGTCCTTGGCCTTGAGATGGTCACGTGATGGCATTCTACAGCCTGTTTTCGCAAACAACGCTGGGAATTATATCTGGTTCTGCCAAAACTGCATCGGCTTAAAGGCCCAGTTTTGCACTGTATTGTCTGTAGTTACTGGTGGCATCTTGCAACAACTGAACACCCCAGGAAAGTTTACTGTGAAGGTACCGTCGCTGTGAACGACTTGAAATGAGACTCTGACATGCGTTTCGGGATTATAGAAATATGCAAATATCTTAAAGTAGTTAAATTGGTTGATCCGACTTAGCATTTGTGTCTGATTGGGGGATTTAATGTATACATGCAATTTTTTAAGATGCTGCTACTGTCATGTTTGTAGTTTTTGCACCATAACTGTATGAATTTGCTACTTGTGGTGGTATATATTGTCTTATTCATTAGTTGCTTGTTGGGGGTTAAACACACATGCCTACTGAATGTACTAAAAACAACACTATTATCAGAAGCCGTCGCCTTCTACGAAATGACTTTGTCATTAAACAAACACTATTATGTAAATACAGTCATTTTTTTTCTGCCCCAAATCCCTTAATGAGCATTTAATTATAAAGCTATTTTGGGTTTATCTTCCTTGTGCTGGTGCTATTGATGACACGCGTAGCAATTGTTCATCGTATTTTGTGTTTTGTCCCACTATACGCATCATAATTAAAGCCTTTGGGTCATTTTACTTGTATTTCAATGAACACTTCCCCGGATGTTGCTGCTCAGGTCGTTGGGATACTGTATCAAATATGTCCATTGTTAACTCCTATTCGTCACTTTTGATCTGTTGTAGGTCGCATCATTTCGCTATTTGTAATGAATAGTAATTCCTTGAACTTTTGCCAAGATTCGGGTCAGTATCCGCATTTTATATATGATTTGCAATGATACAAATTCATCTTGATGGAAACGTAATAATACAATTAAATAGTATCCACTTGTTAAGGGACCATCAGAAAGATGAGACAAAATCAGCGCGTCATGTATATTTTTAGCATGACTTAACTTTTAATGTTGTTAGTTATCATATTAATATAAATTTTCCGCTTTCGATTATATTCTACCTGCATTTCTGTAATATCTTACCTTTTGTTCCTTTTATTGGTGATTTTACTCCGGGCAGTTTTGACCAGGTAACTAGCTTACATATATATTACGTATAACAGACTGCCTAATGTAGATACTTTTAGACAGGTGAAGGTATATAGCAATCAGGGTTTGACTGGTGTCCATCTGTCGTTTGATACAAAATAATTCAAGACTTTTTATTCTATAGAATGATTAGATGTAACACAACGTCGACTTTCGAAACATAATTGGTGTTGGTTGAACTATTCATATATTTGATTGTGCATGAGTTTTCCTCCTTTATCTTTGAAAATGGAGGTTAAACAGATCAAATTAAAAAACTTAGGAAATGGTGACGTTCTTTGTTTCTCTAAAATACTGAAAATATCTATTTGTAAAGCTTAATTGACAAGAATATTTATAGGTGCTTATAATGCATATTGTGTACTAAGCTGTAGCTTTGTATACATTACATCTGATGTACTAGTAGCTTAAGACTTGAGATAGTCCGCAATGATTTCTTCGTCGACTGCTCAGATTTCTATACGTATATAATATCACATGCAGCTACTAATTGTTATGATATTTCCATGCTTTTTTAACGCTGTGATAGCAATCACAAAGCGTGTTTGGAATCAATAAAGAATCCGCCATAATTACTCCGGCATACTGCTTGCGTTGGATAATGTAATAATACAAAACTGTGTACTCTTATTTTTCCGCTTCCTGTAAATTCACAGTCTCATGACGGGGGCAAATGCGACTAAGAGTAGTGCCTTTCCTTTGTCAACTCATGTACAGTGAGGCGTTATGATTATTCGCATTATGTCGGGGTAGAAATGAAGATTGTATCATTGTCACTGAAGCCACGATATATAATAACAGCCATAAATGTATTTCACTTAGACCTCGTGGTTACGAGAGAATGTCTAATTCTATGTCAGGCAATCACGGCGACACAGTGTAAGGGCCCGATCAGGCGCATGCAGTCAATTAAAGAGAATAAAACGGGGTGGATCAATACATGAACTGTTTTCTCCATGGTAAAATGGCTATCATAATCCATTCGTTGAATTCTTAACGGTTTTTACAATGACATATATATACACAAATGGATCCTACCTTATCAGTCCCCTCCTAGTATACAGTTTCCTGGCCACTTTCTTGCTGTGCGTGGTGTCATTGTGGTAGGCCCTAACTACTGGCACAGCTTATATGGTTTGCATCCGCTGTTCATCCAAATATGATTTTGTGTCCACTGCAGTTGAGAGTGAAACCAAAGAGTTTATAAGTAAGCTTTGACTGCGCACTCGAGTCTCTGCCCGTGAGCCGCTTGTTGCTTTTTTATAGCGTCTCTTACAACCACGTGGAATTCTCTGATTTATTCGGAGGTGTGGTCGCTTCGACCTATCAAATGGCCCCATATCTTTAAGAGACGCAAAACACTTAAACGTTGGATCAGCAGTCCTATAAGTTTTTGTTGATTTCATGGTACTGTTATCTGATTACGGGTGTGTATTGCACTCATTTTTACAATCACCAGGTGTTGTTTGACTGTAAGCATGGTATTTTCAACCAATATTGCCAACTCTGATCAGCACCATATATATTCTACGCATCTCTAAGCTGCTCATCAGTCTACTGACACGACGGCCTTAGGGAATAATAGGAAGGAAACATACCAGACGCCAAGCAGCCAGTAAAGTTAACTTACCTGTTCGAAGTGCGACGGGCATGCTTATGGTTTGTTTTGCCTCGTGGATGTTAAATATGAGACGGCGGGGAGTGTAATTTATCCCCTTGTGAATATTAATATGCTCAGAAGAGCATTTTAAAATGAGCAGCATATCCAAATGGGATCATAAGTAATTGCCTCAATAGGCGTAGAGATCGACACGGTCATCGGTATAATTGCATTCTGTTTCATATTGCTGGTGGGGCTCAGCATTGATTAAATACAGTGAGCTTATCGCATATGCTTATATATATCACGTGCAATAAAGGCAAGTGGGATGGGCTACGGTGTCTTATTTGTGAAAGACTGGTGCATGCATAAGTAAAAATGCGGGATATATGATTGCTAGAAAGATGTCCTGTTTGTTGTTCAAATTCACTGACATTTACGAAGACAAATCAATACCCAGCTTTAGATACTCAATAACTTAATTACACGTAAACATATCCTCATAACAGGAGGAGGAAGAACACAAACTATTTACTAATTGTGTAATATATTTATGAAACATTCAACAATACAAACTTGTCATATTCTCCATGCAGTCTAGGAAAATTCGATTTCATTCTTCCTTCTATGTTATCGTTGCAATAACTTAATAAAATGTTGCCATCGACATACCATATGCCAGTCTATTTTAGAAAGTAAGATATAATGCCATCATCATTGTCGGATGGCAATGGTGATTATGCATTAGCTTGGTTAACGCCAATGATGTTATCAACAGACGACTACTTAAATATTTCTATAGATAATCGGATGCATGTGATAGCACAAACATCACTTACCATATTACTAACCACGAGGAACAAACACTACAGTTATGTAAAAATAATCGGATGGATGTCACACAGTATAGGACAAATTAAATTGCATAGATAACGCAAATATTTGCTTTACAGATTACTAACAATAGGAACAAAGACTACAGTAATGTGAAGATAACCGGATGAATAAGAGATCACTATAATAATGTCAAGTTGCTTTTCTGCTTAATTATCCTTTAATCATCGCATGCATCAAGTTATTTGTTATTATTTCGGGATTATCACTTGATCAAAGATGTTCATGGAAAGAACCGACGAAACCACAAACTGCAAGTATTCGCCAATCGTTAATTCTTTTATCTTCAATATTACTTCAAAGTGAAGCTCGGTGTACATGTGAAATGTGCTCACATACCATGTATCATCTGTGTAACCACATGCCAGAAGGTTACTGCTGTACAAATAGGCATTGCAATTGACTTAGTTTGATTCTGCAAGTTATAATACCTTCGCACAACGATGGGGGAATGAACATGCACATGCAGCCCGTTTGTTTATGCTGATTACACACACCGAACAGAAGAAGGTTGCCACAATGGCTACGAAGTTGAAAGCATAGTACTTATCTGGTGTACAGCAGAAACATGTTCAACTTTTAGTAACGACAAAATGTCAATGTATGTCACATATTGTTCATTCTCCAAAATATTTCATGTCAAAATACGATCAGATGTCTGCAGTAAATTTACTCAATGCGTGATTAAGAACACACAAAGGCAATTAACAATAAAATATGTTCGTTCCAGCAGCAACCCATTCTTCTTAAATGCTACAGACAAGCTAGTTTGGATAAGCATTTTATGTGCAGATAATTTAATACACAACCTTAAAGAGATCTAGTTGGTCAAACGTTTGCTAAATAAGTAGTGTAGCATGTCTATTTTACTCGCATGGTTTTGGCGTCGACTCTTCTGATGATAGCAGCAGCAGCAGCAGCAGCAGCAGCAGCAGCAGCAGCAGCAGCAGCGGCAGCGGCAGCGGCAGCAGAAGACAACTTGTGAACAGAACCATGCCTGTAATCAACCATCAATCAATACAACGATGACAATGAATGATACATATTTTTGGGCTAAACCCGTTAGTGTTCCTGTCGGGGCGTTCAGGCGGTAGACAGAATATGAGAATTGTGAGTAGAGGAATTACCACACAGGGAAGGGTCAGTATGTAGGCCTTAAACCCTAGTCGCTTCTTGGGCTTTGATCTTAACCTTAACACCTTCCAGAGTACAATAATCTTATCCCAGCATCTGTCGAACGTTCAACCGATTCGGTCGTATTATCAAGTATCTCCCACTCTTAGGTTAAAGATCAAAATCAGAGTTGCGGTAGGCTATCGATTGAAACCATATGTGCTGGCATGCACTGGTAAACACAGCGTTAGGTATCCAGAACACAAAACCGTTGTGGTCAAGAAGGACAGTTGAAATGCGAGCTTTTACATCCAACTCGGCTCTATAAGTATCATATAGTGTCGATCTTATATATAGAACAACAGATGAGTAAAGTATGCACATGCGAATTCGACATGCTTTTGGTCTAGAAATGCTCATCCAAATTCCAACAGCGGATAATCATTGACTAAGCGACTTTTAAGGCACCGTGTAATGCTCGTTCAAGCAACTTGCGATTATCATATCTCTATTTCAATTGCCAAATACATGATATGCTATAAACAAGGATATATAATACACATATATATTTAAATTACCGCTGTATATCAGTATATGAATGCCATCAGCGATACTTACGTGTTCATAATTGTAATGTCCGGTTTCCATTGTTTTTCATGGGGCAACGTTATCTTCTTGATACCATGGAAGTCAATGGCATTCCACCTCAAATATTCATCATACCATTACTGTGTAAACTTCATTAAAACTCCAAACTCCATTACAAACAGAATAAATGATGTTTCGCACCAAACCAATTATCCAATCTGAGTAAATATTGGGCACTGCATCAATTATCAACCAGCCTACCATAAAAATCCAAGTGCTGATCAGGATAACTTGCTTTTTTTCGTTAAGATCAAGGTGCATCAACCTTAATCCATACGAGATAGAAACTGCTTTAGTGGTTCCATGTTTTTCGTACAAAGTGCGCTGAAATGGTCGTGAATATTTGTCATGGGCCAGATAACGGGCAAGCAAGTGACGGATTAGTGACGCTTCCTCTGAAGGATCGACGAAATCGGTCTTTCCTTCTCTGAAATTATGGAAGTTATCGGTAAAGAGTACTGGTTTGGAACCGCTAAGTTGTACTCTGAATAAAGCTTGTTGACAAGCGTAAGTCATAGCATAGCAACAATGTAAGCAATATATTAATGCATTGGCTACACGAACCAAATAACGATCAATCCCTACAGTGTCCGCAACCCATTTCAGATGATTGAATTCCTCCCCTGATAGTCGCCCTGTGCCTCTGTAAACAACTGTATGGCCAGCGAATGTGGATGTTCTCTGCTCTACTTCTCCAGTATTACGTGACAATACACACACACCTCATGCTGTCATTAATTAATTAATGTTCTGATCCCCAACAATAGCTGAAAGGGTAGCTCTTTGGTAATTCATGCACATAGCCATCGAGTGGGATTGCGTATACACACACACACACACACACACACACACACACACACACACACACACACACACACACACACACACACACATATATATATATATATATTTAAATGTATATATGTTTATATATATATATATATATATATATATATTCTTATATATGTATACATATATAAATAAATCTATATGTACATACAATATCTATATATATACATATGTACAAGATATATTTATATATAATATATATATAAATATTTATATATATATATATATATATATATATATATATATATATATATATATATATATATATATATATATATATATATATATATAATATATATATATATATATAAATGCGAATGCAACCTTTTTGAGACAATCGACCAACCTTTTTGGAACACAGTCACATCTTCGGACACGACATGAGTTCCAAAAAAATAAACGCCTTTATCCGTGTTTTATTGTATAATTCAGGAATAAGTTTAGGGCGTTTGAAAAAAATTATATATTGGACTGACGACCTTTTTGGAACTCGTCATTCAAAGACTTGTTTCTCGTTATTATCCGATATATCATTATCCCAACCTCTGATATATTGTTTAGAATTACTTCCTTCACGAATATATCCTATCCACGTGACATTCGATAGAGGGAATAAAAAACAAATATATTTGGTTTCGACGTTCCCCAATGAGATGGAGACAAATATATTTTCGCCTGGACAAACCAAAATGCTTAGGCAGGTCGGATAATTCGTAAAGCTCCTCGTGTTTTGAGACGAAGTTGCGTTGCTGGTCGAGAATATCTTTTGATTTGGTAAGCAAAAACCACAACTCTTGAATATATTATGGCGATATTAAAGACGCTTATACCCAAGTCAACCAGATGATAGCGAGAAAATAGATACAATGTCGCTAAACTGTATTCGACAACCTGGGTTCTCAATCTGGGTTTTCATATATTATCGCCCATTATGACAATTAGTCCTTTTTTTTCAACGCTGGTTCGATAGATTGGATATATTGTGTAGTAAACTCAATCTGACATATGAATGGAATCAGGGGCGTATCCATAAAGAGTCTTAACTTGAGTCGTCTAAACTTGAGTCGGCGAGCTTAGCTGAGTCCGCGAACTCAGGCGTATCCACAAACCAAATTGTTTGCGAACTCGGCTGAGACAGCCAGCTCAGGGCTGGCAAACAGCCAAAAAAAGAATAAATGGTTATAATTTAACACGTATATCATCGCGTTTAGTTTGTTTCTTGCACGAAAAAAAGAAAAATATGTTATTAAGTGTTCATTAGACAGAAAATTTAATAAAATTGTATATAATAGACTAGTCTACCGTCGTGATCGTGTGTCAAAATCAAAAGGAATGGCATTGAACACGGTTGTTTGTGAAAAACCTTTATTCGATCAGACTGTACAATATTATGTGATATTGAGTATAAAATGGTTTAGCCATTGGTCACGAGTTTCACATATTTCACAGCACTCCGAGCAGCGGCATTGTTATCCATGAACATGATTACAACGACACCACGAACCATTGTTTGTTTGGGAGAAGATTTACACGCCTGGTATGTATAATAATCGGCAAATTTTATCACGTCTAATCCACACAAGGGAGAAATAATTCAATCAACGATGCTTGCACTAATAACATTATCAATCCACGATGAACTAACACACTTTGGTCCACCCCTTGTCGAGTAAAGATGTTTGACAGTCCGTTGGAATTCGCGCATAGCTGGGTCACTGCACGTGACTTTGTCTTTGACGCATAGACCTTTCGCCCAAAAAAACATTGTCGTAGGTGTGCTGTGGGGGCACTTTCAATATCGCCCATGTTATCATGAAGTGGATTCATAGACTTGTAGGCTAGATACCTGCTTTCCTTATATTCAATTTATACGAAATGTGAATCTTGGTGCCGTTGTTTTGATTAATGAAGTTTAAAAAATTATTTTGTAACATGACCAATCGTGCTGCATATTTTATTCACTCCCATCCACTCAGATAACCCCGCAAAGCACTCCTAATTCGGATCTAGACTAATCAAAACTGCCTCGCTTTTTTTGGAAAACCCGATTATTTGCGAACCACTCTCCGCTTCATTTTTACGAAAACAGTTTGCATCGTTAATAATTTAAATATCTCGACTTTTAACTTATGGGGGAGTGCACTTAAGTATATGGCGTGGTATATGGTAATTTATTAGCCCGATTCAGGAATTTGCTTTATTAATCATATTAATTAGTCATATATATGTGCAGCGCAATGAGAGTAGTGTTTTCGGTCTCTCAGTTCCTACTGACGGGGTAAATTTTCCGGATACAATCTTTTTTTGTTATACCACGGGGTATGTTTTTCACTTCCCATCTGCACAACAAGCTTATGTTTTATCAACATCAGACATGAAGGGTAGTGCCATGCACCACATTAATGCGGATGCGCATGATGCTGCTGGGCAAGTAATCAGGTTTTCAGAAGCTTACTCTAATATATCCCCATATACCGGTTTATGTGTTTTTCATCATATGTTGTTTAACACCGGGAATACTGGGCATCAGATGTGATGCTAGATTTACCCCATTCATGGCTAGAGCGCCCGCACCGGCTCACGGCCGTAGTACCCTGAAACGCAGCCGCTACATGGCGTTTTCAAATGATTAATACGTCATTATAATATCAATCAATCAGTTTACAACTCACATGAAATGATCATACTTCCGTCCGTATTGATCCTGTCACCCTCTTTGTCGAAATAGTTGTTTACTTAGCGATATTGGGGTTGTTTTTCCGACGTTTTGACACATTCTGTTGCTTCAAAGGATTGATAATGCATGTCGGAATGCCTTATAAAAATAGATTGCCTTATAAAAATAGATTTCTTCTCTAATATCAGCTGTGTTATTAAGTATTAAACTCGTTTTGTGAACTGAAGCTAGGCTGTGCCAAATGAACAAATCTCGATAAGGCGTGAATCCACACCGAAATTGAGGGGGGGGGGGGGGGGGTGGGGGAGCAGAGAGACAGCCTGGGATCCCGTCTACTAATCACAATTTACTTTAGTTTAGCGCGGAAAACCATACATAGCGGAGAGGGTGGTAGGAGGCCGTCAAGTTCTTATATGATGGAGGTAGACGGGAAAGAGGCTGCACTGTTGGGGAATTACTTTATAGCCTCCATACTCTGCTGTTTGTTATTTTCCAAGAACCACTAGATCTATTGTACACTATTTTGGATTAGACAGGATGTATGATGTATCTGGTGATATCTGGAGTAAAACTATGTTGAATTCGTATTACGAAGAATGTGAAATGAGAGTAGAAGATAATACGGGCTTAATTAAAATTAGCTAAAATCGGACTTGACTTAAACCGAAGTTTGGACTTGACCTAACTTGGAGTTGACCCAAATCGTGATGCAACAGCATTAAGTGTAAGATATTGAAAATATGCAGAAGATCATATTATGATTTCCCGTATAATACTTGTAACATAATTCAATTTCCTCTGGTCCCTCCATTGGACTCACGTACCTATGTGCTCTCATTCTCAATGACCCAGCCTTGTATACTTTCTGTATGGTCATGTGACGAAAATAATCAATGGCGACCGTAAAAGTCAAGTACCTTCTTGACAAACTACCAAATATACATTATTTCACAGTATTTAACACTGCCGCATCATTGAATACCATATAATAACAAAACACTTACTATATCCACAACCAATACCTACGATCGAAGCGAGTTAGGGTCAACTCGTACCCAAACCAACTCGTACCCAGACCAACTCGTGCCCAAGTTTTAAGATTAATACCGGACTATCGTTTGATCCACATATGTACAATAATGTTGAGCATAAACATCATCAATATAAATTTCCATTATTTTGACAAGCAATGTTGTCGTCTTAAACAGCTTAACTACTCTCATTGCCGACGCACCATGCCTAAAATAGCCCCTAGCTCGCCCGTCACAAGCGACCAGAGCGAGGCGTCCGGGCATGGCATACAGTGGTTGCGCTTGGGTAGGATAGGGTAGGGCGGGGTAGCGTTGGGTAGGGTAGGGTAGCATCGGGTCGGGGAGTGAGGGAGGGGAGAGGTCGGGTATTAATATACATATATATATAAATAAAAAATAAATATATATATATGAACATATATATATATATATATATATATATATATATATATATATATATATATATATATATGCATATATACATATATATATATATATATATATATATATATATATATATATATATATATTTATATATCTATATATATATATATATCTATCTCTATATATCTTATCTCGGGATATATAGACACATACTTATATATACATACACGGGCGGAATTATTCAATAATATAACCGAGGGATTCTGTATAAAATACAATTTAACAATATGTACAGCAACATATTCTACTAGATGGAAGAGCGTGGTAATACAGTCAGCTTGTTCAGAAAATTCGCATTGTCTGTGATATTGGATGCGTGACACAGTACTGTACATAATTCCCATGCAATATATGTATGATTGATTCAACGATGGTAAGAAAGAACGACATAACGTACGCTGGTTGCGATATTACATTATTTGCGCCGAGTTTTGACAGTCATCAACTCATCTATAACGTTATTGTACATAAGCGATCCCGATCGAAGCTACCAAATTCACGCTCTGACCCCAGATGAGCGACAGATCGGCGAAATATACAGCGAAAAACTAGAAGACGATTACCAAAGTCAAGTCACATAAAATTGCTGATCAGAATAAAATGATATTAAAATTCAATTAAACTTATTTTATCACAGCCCTGGTTAAAAATGTTAAGTGTATAGAGGTAGTATACATGTGCCGTGCGACCGGGTATGTTTTTTCGGCCTCTCGTGTTGTACGACGGGTTATACATTCGCATAATACCTTGTACGACGGGGTATACTTTTTGCCATTCTCAACTTGTACAACAGGTACGGGTTTTCGAGGTCCCACGGCACACCCCTATCCGAGTTAGGGCAAGTGCCCCCCATCCGGGGTGCTAAAGCAATGCGGCGGGAAATCGCGGGAATTAATATTTTCCCAAATGGCAGACATCGTATCGCGATTTTTCGGAAACGATATATCGATGGCATTTCTTGAAGAATAGCGTCGAGTGGGGGTAAGTTTTTTGGTGCGCAAAGACTTTGTTGTACAGGCTCTTGAAATATGTTATTTTCTAGATGCGCAAAGCAGCACTTCAACCCAAACGCGTTTTCGTGAACGTGTGGCAAATGTTGAAGCAGAACGGTATATATTTATATTACCTTTCGACCGGAGCTAACCCAGACCGAATTTATATCCATGACCCAATTCCCTCGACGGAACGAGCACGATCAGCTGATCAGCTGATCCACAATTCATGGTCTATCAAAAGAGGGAATACGCTGACTTGATGGTGCAAATACAGACTTGAAAGTGTCAGATATTACCACAGGGTCACCTAATGCAAATAACAACAGCCATTAAATAAGCAGCCTCTGAACTGCTTAACTATCTATTTGTATTATAAATGAGCATCTGTGCTATCAAAACCATGACTATTATTATTATGTAATTTGATAGTAGCTAATATTGAATGTTCTCAGCTGAACAGCTGATCTTGCCTCATATAATTTGCCTGACATTGAATTATGTGATCTGACCTTTGCAGGTAGCCTAAAAGTAAGTGTGGAAACATGAGGTGTTATATTGTGACAATAAATAACCAGCATATGTATACTGGGTCTATCTATCTTCTAACTGCATTGCTCTCCAAGCTTCCATTCAAAATTAGTTCTCTAATATAGATGCAGATTGAAATGCATTATCATGAATATAGAGCTCTGTTAAAGTTTGGACCCACGTACTGTGAATATGGAAGACATTTTATTTTGAACCAACCAGATATGTATATGTCCAGGGGGGGGGGGGGGGCACTTGGCCTTATTCTGGTGTGCCGCGGGACCTCGAAAACCCGTACCCGTCGTACAAGGTCAAAAGGGCCAAAAGCATACCCCGTCGTACAAGATATTATGCGAATGTATAACCCGTCGTACAGATTGAAGCTGAAAACTTACCCCGTCGTACAAATATGAGGCCCAAAAAACCCGTGGTACAAGTCGAGAGGCCGAATAAACATACCCGTCGCGCGGCACATATATACTATCTCTATACACTTTTGTCCCCAAGACTTGTCACCAAAGGCAGGTGATCGGTTACGATCGTGAATTTACGACGCAAAAGATACTGGTGAAATTTCTTCACCATGAAGATAACCGAAAGGACCTCTGTCTCGTACTGCGCATAATTCTTCTCACTTGGTGCTAGAGAGCGCGACGCAAACGCGATCGGTCCCTCAGAACCATCTTGCATAATGTGGCTGATCACTGCGCCTAGACCGTATGGGCTGGCATCGGTCTGCAATAGCAGCGGTTTCGTTGCATCATAATGCACGAGAAGCGAATCGTTCGCTATAAGAGTCTTAGACTCTTGGAATGTTTGGCCGTGAACAGGTTCCCAGCTGAAAGGCTTGTCGACCTTTAAGTTAAAGGCTGCTAGGATATTATTGCAAGTTCATAGCCAACGTATCAAAGTAAATGCATATTTAATGTTACCATTGAAGAAGAGGTAACTGAGGGACTTCTGATTGAGCCAACACCTTTTTTTTCTGTGAGGCTTTGACACTGTCTCCCCCCAAATCACTCTTGCTTCTTTCTCTTCATCAGACCTATTCTTGGAAGAATGAGACCAGTATTTTGGAAATATTTCACTTTTTATAACATATTTTTGTGTTATTTGGAATATCAAAGGCAATAATTTCCAAATATGTGTACCATTATAATGTCAATATTTACCCTGTATAATATTTTTATGACCAAAAATGCCCAGAGGGAAGGAATCGTATGCTCAATATATTGCTTGATTTTACAATGATATCTGTAAATTTTCTTTTGTCCTAGCCATTTCATGTATATTGCCTCGAATGTTTATCGAAATAATGTTATCAATTTTCAAAATCCGGTTTGATATAGAATGTATGGCGAAGGCGCTTTGCCAGTTTTTAAAAAATCGGGCTGCATTTCATTGTATCGATAAATGGAATGTGTTGGTATTTCGTCTGAGAGATCTTAAAACTTTCTAACCTATTGTGTTTAAGTTTGTAATGGTGCTTGAATGAACAGCACTTTATTTATTGTAAGCAACTGTCTTGCCACCCTTTGGTTGATGTTTAGTGGCTCTGCACTTTTAATTACGACTTTCAAAGGAACAGCAGATCGTATCGATGTGATCATTAAATAACTAGAATTACAATTTGTGATTAAGCATACACGTTTCCCGTACCAACCGATTATTTCCAGAGCACTGGTCCTAGTTAAGCAGGCTGCGTAGTTATGCAATATGTTGATTAAGTTGGCAGGTTGCGGTTACGTAATTCCCTCTTGATCTATGGAGTAGTACACAACAGGAGTGTTATTAGTAGTGCTGACGTCTCTTATCTTGGTTAATAGAACATTGAAGGGCAGTAGTTATAATTCCGCCCATACAATGTACAATAAATAGCTACCGTGTATCAAGCATTTATTGGAAATAGACATCATATAATCGTGATCGCGCGTGTGAGCGTGTAACCGATAATTCTCCATTCGATACACTCGAAATAGCGTAATGTGATTGCTGGAGTATGTATTATAAAACTGTTGCGAACTGAACCGATTAGCCTGGACTAGCAATAGAGTTATCACCATTCATGAACGCGTCCTTCAGTTGCCGATTGCGTTTGTTACTCTGTCTTGATTCGTACTAACACAAACTAGATTTACAAAGATGGCCGCCCAAGATCATATGGTGATAGGTGGCAAGGGCAACAAGACCGTTTAGAACATAGGAGATAAATATGAATTGATCTATATAGCATCATACACTACAGGCGGGTTAAAGACTTTAGTCAGCTGACAAAGATTATCGTGACTGGTAAACCGCTCAATTTGGAAATTACTATTTCTTCTTAGTTCTGTCCTAAACTTAGATTTCACCATGATAAACTGATGTTTTCTGTGTCTTGACTGCAAGAATAAATATTGACAACATTGAATCAGATGATAATTTATGGTATGAGAGCCCTAAGAATATGTCTTGTTTAAGGAGATCTCAACCCAAACAATTGTAATCTTTGAGCACAACTAAAATTAGACATATCGGTTAGAGCTTTGTAGCTCGCCACTAAACCCTTCCTTATATGTGTATGTTCGCATAGTGACCATGCCTGAATTGCCTTTTCTCGATGGGGTCTAACGTTACATGGTATGATAGATATAAAAACGCCTTTGGGACAACTGGAGGACGTTCGTCTTATCATAGGGAGAACTCGGTGTGTATTATTATCCGCTGCACTGCTTTGTTTACGCAATTTAAATGACTGATCAAGCATGGCATGTCAATCCCTTTCCTACGACGCCCTGGGCCACACGTCTGCTTGCAACCAGAAGTAGGTTAATGTATCGACACTTTCTGAACGTCTAAATAGTCTAGCATTTTATAGTGCCTATGATAACTAAAATATGAACTGAACGAATCTATGCGGAATGAATGGTGTTGAAATTTTTTGAGATATTTAACGTTATTTGGAGCGAAGCGGTATTTTGCGCGTGAACCTCGGTCAACCGGAAATGAGCATATGGATGAACCCAGGTTCAGCCGCCCAAATCAGCTTCCATATAAAGCACGTTGTCAACTGTAAATTTATAATTTGTTTAGTCTGGAACAGTCATGCCGAAGCGCTGTGGCCGCGAATTGTTCGAACTTTTTTTTCATGAAGCGTTCGATTATTCAGTTTACCTCAGGAGGAGAAATTGCATAAGCAATGGACATCTCAAGTGTGGCGTACAAGTGAAGATTGGCCGGGTCCGCCGACCCACTCGATTTTGTGTAGCGTCTAGCGGGTATTTTGGACCTGAATGTTTTGAGCAGGCACCTACAGTGAGAGATGCACTGGGATATGGGAACAAATGTTCCCGGAATATTCTTCCAACTTCTGTTCCTACCATATTCACGATCGATGAGAATTGCCCAAAATCAAAAGATAAGTTAATTACGTGCAGTGATTACAATTGCTATGGGACTCAATGGTTTGAAGACGATCTATGTTCTGATTATTGCTCCTCGGAACACAAGAATCAGTCCTGTCACTGTGAGATTCGCTTGTACTGTTTTTGGACAGGTATGGTTCGAATCGCTACGGCACAGTACCAGCAACATTCTCTGGGTTGTAATGCTTAAGCAGGTTAGACTCTTGCACCCGCAAATCCATCGCCAAATCGTCCAACTAAAATGCATCGCTCTCCGAAACTTCAACATTCTCCATAGTTTATGGTGAAAACTGCGGACCTGTCAGTGACGAGTTCAACGAGTGACGTCACGAGATGCCGGCCTGAAAATTTGAAAAATGGCGGCGGGTGCCGCAAAATCGACTTTATATTTCAATTTACGTTATGTTCGGGTGACTTGTTGGAAAGTTGAACCACAAAAATCGAATAAATGCAATTTATCTTTCATTCTGTTTCATAAAATAACATGGAAAATTTATGTCAAAGGCACTTTAATAGCATCCTCATAGAATGCCAAATAATTTGTAAATCATGATCGGTTGAGCAATTGCAATTATTGCTGTTATTTGCTGTTATGTAATATCAGCGCAACATATTCATCTGGACGTACCCTTCGTTAATAGATAGATGGAATATACTAACGCCGTCAGCGATGTTACAATGTGGTATCACTTCACTGATCCCGGCAAAACAAGCAATTAAGCTTCAGCAGCTGACAGGTACCTGATATACATATTCACCCATGTGATTCCGGGGGGTAGGCCCGCTGCATACTCTTGCATGTCGTTAGAGTCGACTAATAAGGGGCAACCCGTTGGCCATAGGCTGCGGCTCACGTGGGTAGACAATGGTAACCTGGTGGTTGAGTGGAGAGGTCCTTGCAAATGTAATATCTGAAACACACCACTGTTGCCAGGATTTCACCTAGACGAGCGGATGGTCTGGTCCAGTCAATCGGCTGGTGGTGACATGCCCGAGCATAATCGTCTGGATTTTGTATCAGTAATCGTCATCCACTTTCTTCCATTTATCCCAGAAAGCGGCTGCTCAATAAGGTCAATATTTAATAGTCATTAAAATAGTCATTGTTAATAGTCATTAAATGCGAAATGGGCTGCAACAAGTGGGATAGGTACCTCGTTCCAAGATTGGAAACATAACACAATAACTGCATGTATTAAATTTCACTTGCACAGTAATTAACGTGATATTCATGCCTTAAACGACTGCAGCATGTGTAGCAAAAGGCACGGAAACTGTTAGTTGAGCATGCGCCAATATTTGGAGGCGTTGAATGATACCTTTTTTGTGTTGGTACTGAGGCTGCGTTCTGTTGGGTGTCGTTGCCGTATGCATAAGTCACCCTTGACGGACCCGTATTATATATGTTAAACAGTGTTTCAGTATAGGAGTACGATGAAATGTTGGTGGATAACTTAATGTCATTGAATGTTTGACCAAACTTATCATTCCTTGGCCAAACAACCTGGAAATGCACATCCATCAGCAGCTCGTTTGTTAAGGTGGATGACAAGTACTGAGCAGAAGACGGAAGCCATAATAACCACCATGTTGACAGTCACAAAAATATAACCAGTTACATCGGTAAATAACAAATGTCAATGATAATATCCAGTTGTGTTACAATTCGTCGGCATCTTTCTAATCAATGTCATCTTCTCCTATGTGAAAGAAAACTAATGAAAACGGATAACAATTGTGAACAAATTACATTAATCGTATTTGGCGTGGATAATTAGGTCTAACATGTGTTTCGTTCTCATATGATGATCATTAATGAGAAGGTCATTTCATCCATAATTAATGACGAAGAGGTAGTGGTTGTATGAAAGTATACGTCATGGGTATAATGCGGCTGCAAATGTCTTTATACATAGACGTACAATGTCCCTTATAATTGTGGCGTTGATGCGGCAGTAGGGGGTGCCTCTGATGGAAGTAGCAAGTAAACAAGCTCATAGCTGTAACGCATCATAGCATCAGCCCAACGATATTCGATCATCTCATCGTATTAGTGTGATATGTGATACGAACTAATATCATTCCTGTCGGGATGTTCTGGGCAATGGTAATGGTAATGGTGGGGTTTAACGTCACATTCAACAAAGAGGAAATATCGTGACAGTGATGGATGAGGATGATTGTGATGGTTGGACAGCGCCACGGGAACCGGCTCGGGGCGTTCTGGGGGCAGGCAGAATATAATCACTCCAAGTAGCGAGAGAACCATGCAAGGGAGGGTCAGTATGTATGCCTTAAACCGGGGCTTTCGTTTCAGCCAAAATCGGAATCTCAACGCCGGTCTTCTGGAGTACTGCCAGCATCAGTTTAGAGTTCAAACAATTGCGTCGTATTGCCAAGGATCTTCCATTCTTGTCAGCTCTCCTCTCAACACAATATTGCACTGTATCACTCGCCTGTATATACAAGTTTAGTAATTTCAAACCCTCCTGTACATACAACCTTTACACTGTCATACTCATCTGCATATACACTGTCATTTTTTTGGCATATACATCCATAAAATTGGCAAACGCTCTGTCTCTCCGGTATATACAACCTATACACTGTTTAACTGAAATTTTTTCACACCCCTCGAACACTGCACCCATTAACACCGATACACCACTCATACACAACAATTGTAAATCCTATTACACCACTGATAAACAGCATTTGTATACCCCAATACACCACTGATAAACAGCATTTGTAAATCCCATTACACCACTGATAAACAGCATTTGTATACCCCAATGCACTACTGATAAACAGCATATGTAAATCCCAATACACCACTGATAAACAGCATTTGTAAATCCCATTACACCACTGATAAACAGCATTTGTAAATCCCAATACACCACTGATAAACATTATTTGTAAATCCCATCACACCAAAACTGATAAACAGCATTTGTAAACCCCAATACACCTGTGATAAACAGCATTTGTAAATCTCAATACACCACCTATGCAGAGCATTGTAAACCCAATATGCCACTCATACACATAATTTGTTACATACATACATACATACATACATACATACATACATACATACATACATACATACATACATACATACATACATACATACATACATACATACATACATACATACATACATACATACATACATACATACATACATGCATACATGCATACATACATACATACATACATACATACATACATACATACATACATACATACATACATACATACATACATACATACATACATACATACATACATACATACATACATACATACATACATACATACATACATACATACATACATACATACATACATACATACATACATACATACATACATACTTGTTCTTTTATAGGCGTTGGCGTAAAGACGCTTTTGATGAATCCCTTTGTCCATCCCGGCTGCTTCTTCTCTACGATACTATGAACCGACGTCTTGGGGTCGGCGTCTGTTAAAAACATGGAGTCATCTGATTTGTCGAGGCTTCCATGGCATAGAATTAATCAGAGAATTCCACGTGGTTTTAAGGGGCACCATGACAAGCAAATCATGGCTCCTGACAGGCGGCGTTTCACGTTTTTTTCTCGAGCTGAGGCTTGAGTGAGCGCCCTTAGCGTAACTTTAAACCCTTTGGTGTTGGAACGACAATCCATGATACTTAGCTCTCAATGAACTATTGCACAAGTTAATCACACATGCACAATATTACAGGGAAATATAGTTCATGTCACTGAGAAGGGCCAAGCCAAAAGAAATGGAGGCAATCCTACAGGATGCTGCCACCGTTCTCATTTATGTTCAAATATAAGCTGTTGGCTTTCTACTAATTCGTGTGTGTTTCATCTAATTATTATGGACACATAGATCCATGGGTTATTTATTTAATGTTAAGGGAATATTCGTGCTGAAATGATTACAAGCAGTACTTGGCCTATAATTGTCGAAGTGCTTTACCTTGAAATAACAACAGCAACAACAACAACAACATAATGATTACACGAAGGTATCATAATTCCTTATCTCACATATCACAGGTTCCATGTCGATGGAACATATGCTTTAATTATCAACGTTGCTTATTTATATATATGTGTATACATATATATATTTACATATATATATATATATATATATATATATATATATATATATATATATATATGCATATATATATAAATGTATATATATATATATATATATATATATATATATATATATATATATATATATATGTTTATTCAGATATAAATATATTTATTAAGGTATATGTATATATATGTATAACTGTAAATATATAAACAATTGGCAGGGCACTGATGGGCGAAACAGTCTTGTCGCCCTGACCACCCATCACTGTGGGGGCATTGGATGACCATCATTGTAAATCATTCTTAAACATATGTACGATACACCTCCACACTATGCCTAGAAGATTTGCCGAGAAGGCCTGATTCGTTCAATGTGAATCTATATTTGGCTTGATGCTTAAATAGATAATCGCAAACCGTCATGCCTGATGCGTAAAAATGCAGAATGATCGATATTCACCTGTTCAGGCTACATTGGCGATTCTATGAGCATTGTGCCAAGCTACAGACGATACTTCATCTACCAGCGCTACTGTATATGTTATGGAATGTTTTAACGATGTTGCTATTGGAGATAAGATCTATCAACACCAGCTACACCGCGTGTATGCTGCACCACTCTATTGAGCAGAGGGGAATGATGTAACAGCTGGCTATGAGCGGATGATAAGCACAGAGTGATTGTATAACTATGCAGCTTATTCGAAAAGTATGTAAAATGTACAAAAAGTTATACAATACATGTACTAATAACTTCTTATTGTATCCTAAAATTCACGTTATTGGTCTGTGCGTTGACAGTGACTTTGCGTGGTATCAACCAAATGCATATCGTTAAGCAAAAGCGCTGTCCTGGAAAGTCGAAACGCGCAACATATTTGCTCCCCTTCTAAAAAGCTAAATAGTCTAATCTGACTGGAAAGAAAGACGTAGCAGTGTTCAGAAACATTCGTACAGTTGGCGGATATTCCGATAAAAAAGTGTTTATTTATGACAAGCCGAAATGTCAAAAAGATATGGTCTAAAAGAAAGCTTAGGGATGGGAATGACTGTCGGAGTGAAGCAACATACACAGAGAAATACATACATACATTTATACATATATACATATATACATACATACATACATACATACATACATACATACATACATACATACATACATACATGCATACATACATACATACATACATACATACATACATACATACATACATACATACATACATACATAAATACATACATACAAACATACATACATACATAAATACATACATACAAACATACATACATACATACGTACATGCATGCATGCATAGATGCGTACATGCATGCATACATACAAACACACATACATAAAAACATACAAACATACATACATACATGCATACATACATACATACATACATACATACATACATACATACATACATACATACATACATACATACATACATACATACATACATACATACATACATACATGCATACATACATACATACATACATACATACGTACATACGTACATACGTACATACGTACATACATACATACATACATACATACATACTACATACATACATACATGCATACATACATACATACATACATACATACGTACATACGTACATACGTACATACGTACATACATACATACATACATACATACATACATACATACATACATACATACATACATACATACATACATACATACATACATACATACAAACATACATACATACATACATACTTATCTTTTGATGCCCCCCGTTGTTGTACTGTTACTCGCTGTTTGTTGTTGCTTGGAGTGGGGAAAAGCCAGAGAAATAACACGAGTGCAGGAGTAGAGTTGCTAATTGGTTTTATTAAATTCTAAAGAATGAAGCTTTATTAATACAATTCAATAGCTTACTTCACAGCAACTGGGTTCGGTCGAATTGCAACTGTGTAGTCTTTATCACAATGCTGCCAGTTCATGCCACTACCACGTTGCAATAAATACCTTCGAGGCGGACGTCTGCTGCTTCTCGGCGACTGTCAGACTGTCTGTTTAGGTTGGAGTGGCTGTACATTCCGGCGCATACTGGGAATCATACGAGGTCACACACAGTGCTCTTGCTGCATATTGCATGGATATTTTTAGTGTACATATTTCATATAACTTGATATATTGATTCCCTTGTTTCCCCTCTATCTATTGATATATATTCGAGGCCATCTGAGAATTTTCATTCGGAATTATGCTCACCGTGCAAACGCAATGTTACAGTGATATAGCGAATATACTGAAGATTTGAATAGGAGTTGCGGTTGTATATTCGAGAGAGAGAAAACGAGTCAACCTCGTTTATGACGAGCCATTGATCGATCATCAATCTTGCTAATAAATTAACACACAAACATATATATTTGAACTGATGTTGCCGAATGATGGTCACTTTTAACGACTATATACTTCCTCTTGGGATTCAGGACAATGGGTGTGTTCTGGATAATACATGGAAAGATCATCCGCGTTTTCCCGATCAATATCAAATACCATTTCATCCCGATTCAGGTTTCTATTGCTCTGTTCATACTTTTACTTTGGCTTAAACCGGTTAGCATTTGCATTATCAAGCATTTTGTTAGCTCCTCTTAACAGCATCAGTCGTACAGGAATACTGTACCGTGATTGGCTTATAGGGAATTGACTATCACCCTACCATCGTCGTATTGGGTTACGGATATATTTCCCATATATCCGCATAAACTATTTATGTGAATTTATTGTCCTGATTATTTTACTAATCAATTCAACTTCAAAAAACGTTTGATTGATGTCATTCATGAGTGAGCTTTGATTACACTGAAGTTTCAATATATGCAGCACTTAAAAATGTCTTTGGATAAGTCAATTATAACCAAAGGTATATAATTAATCAGCTACTACTAATAATCTATGGGTGAGGCCAATTGCTCACAAGTGTTGCTAGTCGGATGCTAAAGACATATGCTCTCTGTTGATATCGTGCGTTAATGACTTAATCTAACCGTATATGTCCCCTGAGAGATACTGCGATGCTTAAAAGGCAGTGTAATCGCGAAGGCCATGAATGCTTGAACAGCTGCCAAACCATTATACAGCAACCAAGTGACTTATAATAGAATGCATAACAAGAAAGCGACTATGTGGCGAGTGTTGCCTACTTACTCAGAATCCTTAATGGCAATTCGGTAATGGCCAAAGATGACAGTAAAGATATTGCTATGCAGCTCGAAACTCTCCCGATAAACATTTCTGTAATTGATCGCAGCTGGTTAAATGCTTTTCGTTTTGAGAATTTGCATCCAATAATTTTTCAGATCACGGCATGAGCCTGTCAGAATGTGCCAATTATGTTTTTGACCAGGGACAAAAGCATTAGTTTAAGATCATTGCAGTAGCATCTATTTGCTTTTCGTGACTGTCATCGTTATTCATATATTCTTACATATTATTATCGCATGGAATAAGGTTTGCATTTGGGCGGTCTTTGCTACATTTCGATGTTTTGTTGTGATCGATTGTGATGGTAACTAATATTGACGAGCAAAATATAATTGCATGACTATTGTTTACCATTGCAAATATGATCGACAGTGGCTCGATTCAGAATTTCCCTTCACAGTGCTTGTCCAAACCGCTGTTGCGTGGTTGATGTGGCAAAGTAAGTTTGTGTACACATGTACCGCGTCAAATAATTTTCTGCACAATTATCTTTTCAATGTTATATAATTGTTTGATGGTGGAATAGTTCACATTGCCCGATTATTTGCGTTACCATCATGCACTTTATTTGAGTGACCAGAACAAAACCATAGAAATAATGGATCATATCTGTTTTGTTATGACTATATTATTTTTCTTTTAGGTTATCTAATATCCTTGCTTGAATTTGTCTATTTCCTTAGCATAACGACAGAGGAAGGGAATACAAGCTTGACATTAACGGTTGTAACATTGGTGTATGGTAAATAGCAGAAGGTTCTGATATTTATGGGAGATAAATGACATGAACCCAGTTAGAAATCCTTGATTACAAATAACGCCCGAGCCATGGTATGATTAAGCAGCATTGCAACATATGTACCTGCGTTATCGAACAGGCGGAGGCTCTGTACTATTCGCCTTGCTGATGCGTATTGCCAAGACGCTTGCAGCTCGGTTTACGTATATGCACCAAGGAAACCTAATCCCTTGTAAAACAATAGAAAGCCAGCCATCGGCGCTTGTTGTTTGGGCATCAGTGCATTAACGCCAACTAGAAGCAGCACCATGGGAATGAGGATAAAGAAGGTCAGGCTCAGTTTAAGTGCAATGTGGATTTAATATAAAAAAGCTGGACGAATCAGACGTTAAGCGCGTGTGCATGCGTGCATAATAAGTCGACAGCCAGTTGGCGGATGAAGGGCATGAATCGTGAATACAAAGTAGTGCTCGTTGTACACTCTGACAAATCCCGGGTAGCTGTAATGTATTGCGGCGATGAAACATTATATGTTGTATGTATGTATGTATGTATGTATGTATGTATGTATGTATGTATGTATGTATGTATGTATGTATGTATGTATGTATGTATGTATGTATGTATGTATGTATGTATGTATGTATGTATGTATGTATGTATGTATGTATGTATGTATGTATGTATGTATGTATGTATGTATGTATGTATGTATGTATGTATGTATGTATGTATGTATGTATGTATGTATGTATGTATGTATGTATGTATGTATGTATGTATGTCTGTATGTATGTATGTATGTATGTCTGTATGTATGTATGTATGTGTATGTATGTATGTATGTATGTATGTATGTATGTATGTATGTATGTATGTATGTATGTATGTATGTATGTATGTATGTATGTATGCATGCATGCATGCATGCATGCATGCATGCATGCATGCATGCATGTATGTTTGTATGTTTGTTTGTATGTATGTATGTATGTATGTATGTATGTATGTATGTATGTATGTATGTATGTATGTATGTATGTATGTATGTATGTATGTATGTATGTATGTATGTATGTATGTATGTATGTATGTATGATCAAATTTCAAGCCGAGAGCCTTGTATTTGATCACGATCGTAAGGCGGTATATTTTCTAAAACTAAGACAAAAAAGGAAAAGGTGTAGCTAATGGGATCAATTTGACATCATGGTTAATAACTTCGGCGAAGAAGCAAACTATTGTAGCAGGATTGCTCAGCGCAATCCTTAATTTAAAAAAGGTCGATTCCAGTGCGAGATGTATCTACATTTATCTTAAGTGGCGCGGCCACGGTGGTGTGGTAAGTAAGCTGTTGGTGTTGCCAGAATTCACTCTCATGCTCCGTTTGTCGCCAGAATGTAATCGCAAAGACGTTCTTTATTGTTGCATAACACGGCTTGCATTCCGTTTGCTGTGCTCAGCATTGTGTTCTGATAGATAATGGTCACACCCAGTATATACCCATAGCATTGTAAATATAGTGGATTTCATAGGCGACAGAGTGTTTGCTCGGAAGCCACCAGATCGTGAAGTAAGCCAAAGCACTTCAAGTATGTATATATCACTGATACGAAATGGAGGCTTCCATTTCAGTAATGAAGAATGTGACATGCAATCAATCAGTCGTGTTTTGGACTTCAGCAGTAGCCTCCAGGTTATATTACATCCTATAACTTAAAGCGTACCCACTCTAACCTGAGGCGGTCAGCGAAGAGCAGCAGCAGTCTGCCTAGACGGTCGCAGACGAAGGCATGCCCACTCTTACCTAAACAAACAGTGTGGCGGTCAGTGCGGAGCAGCAGCAGTCTGCCTGGACGGTCTCAGACGCGCACTGTTTGTGGTAGTGTCTAGCAGCATTGTGATAAAGACAATTCAGAGACGATTCACTCAGAACTGGTGAGGTAAGGTAAGTGTCTGAAAGATATTTATACACTTGTGCAGTGCGAACTGTAAGTGGTCTAATACTTTGACATGGTATCATAGTTAAAAACCACTGGAAGAATTTTTATTAGTATTGTTTACTTAGTTAACATTGGAGTCATTTAACAACGATATACCTGTCCTACATAAATATGCATTACTTCCACAGCTAACAGAATATGTCTTGTATAAAATGTCTGGATTGAAGTCCAGTATAAAAATCGCTATTTGACACTTATTCATAGTGAAGCTGAAGGAGTGATGGTTATTACCTCTGTCACATTGATTATCGCCGTCGAAATGACACACATCAATGTTTCTGTTGCTTCACCAAGATGCCGCGAGCTGATAAGCAACACATTGTAGATATGAGGAGCATTGCGCGTTGTCTTTCTCCTGTTCCTTTGTCTCATCAACTCACAATCGTTGGTATCTCAAGCACAATATGTCGGGTGCGTTACCTACCCATTCAACTACTCTATTAATAATCACCAACGTTTGAGTCTGCCCGCACCATTTATCGCCAGTATATGCATACACTATTGTAACCACGAACATTATATTATCCCAGCCAGGGAGAGACAGATTATGTTGACCCTTCAGAGGAAGCTTCACTCATACGTCATCTGCTGACTCGCTACGAGGTGCACGGCAAACATGCTCGACCACTACAACGTACTATTGATGAGGAAAGTGGGAACATCCATAAAGTAGTTGTCAAGTATGGATTACGGTTGATGCATCTTGATCTAAATGAGAAAGAGCAAGTCATGCAGATCAGTACATGGATTCGCATGGTAGGCTTCTACTTAACAACATAAAACACATTTATTAGTAGTAAATGAGGCTGCTGTTCCGAATTCGCAGTCATATAAGTTACCCATACTTATAAGTCTACACTTGTATCGACAGAGGATTGAATATTGAATTCTGAAAGTGATGAAATGCCAAAATATGTTTGATTGAACCATTCAGCAATGGTATGATGAATTCCTGACATGGAATGTGAGCCACTTCAAAGGTATCAAGAAGATAACCCTGCCCAACGACCAAATTTGGAACCCGGATATCACACTTATGAATACGTGAGTATCTCTAAATATAATGTAATGGTATGGCAGACAGTTAAAGTGTCTTAATCGTGCCTACTTTGTGAAGCACAGTTATTTTAAGTGTTTGTTTAATTTTTCTATATCCAGAGCCGACTCATCAGTTAAAGCTCGACTACCTGCTGTCCAAGTAAACAGCAAAGGATCAGTGTTCTGGACCCCTCATGCTGAGCTCACCAGTGCATGTCAGCTTGATATTACCAACTTCCCGTTCGACCAGCACATATGTGACATGTGGTTTCAGTCGATTGCACATTCCAGCTCAGTTCTAGATCTCCAGCCATACACAACATCATTCCACAATACATCTCTTGATCTATCCACCTATCTCGATAGCTACGCCTCTTCACAAGAATGGGAGATACTAAACAATACAACAGAATTGTTTAAGCATTCAACAGATGCTGGGATCAGACTTATGTATTCCAGGAGACCTGCGTTGAGATTCCGCTTTAAGCTCAAACGAAGATCTGGTTTCAAAGCTTATATTC
Source organism: Urechis unicinctus (assembly GCA_034190875.2). Taxonomy (NCBI): domain Eukaryota; kingdom Metazoa; phylum Annelida; class Polychaeta; order Xenopneusta; family Urechidae; genus Urechis; species Urechis unicinctus. The sequence continues at coordinate 29,220,604 of CM067342.1, forward strand.
TGACAGTGCCTTGTTTGATTATCTCACTACTTTCCTTGGTCATATTCTATCTGCCTCCAGAACGCCCCGACAGGAACGCCATCTGTACGTATTAAATATTGTGCTGCATTGACATATCACTTAACACGTTATTCTTATATCTATTCAATTGTTGGTTACAGCTATGAGTCTGTTTACAAGCTGCCTTCTTCTTTTGTTGCTTCTGTCGTCAGAAGCTCCCCCAACTGCTGCATCTACACCAAAGCTAAGTGAGTTAAATACCCATCTACATGGTAGTTAATATCCAGCAAGCCCTTGGCTTAAACTGCGTAGTTGCAACATATCGGTGCAATCACGTCTTATGCTACTAAATCCCGCCTGGAACAGGTTGTTACAGTTATATTTTGGTTTACATTTGGGGTACGGCAGATATAGAAAAGGTCTCAATGGCAGTGGTAGAGGGGCATTGCTCTGCGTCTGATGATTTATTGTGGGCACATCAACAAAATTCCTCGGTCGGTGTTAGTTACACATGGGTGTAATTGTGTTAGAATTTTCTTGTGTCAGTGCTCTATATTGTTAACAATAAGCATATACAGTATTGAGTGGAAAATCATAATGCTTGCCATATGTAGCCCCAGAATCAGTAGCATTGGATTTGTTTGCTGGTAAAATAGTAACTTAAGAGCCAAATCTATAGCAGTATATCAGTAAAAGAAGGGGAAGTGTGCGACAGTATTCTCCATCAATAATAGGCCTGTGAATAGAATACTATTAGATAGCGTTTACTGGTTACAATAAATTGTGTCAAAACATTGTTGATCCTGCACGTTAGTGTTCGTTTCATGCTTATTTTGTTCTTCTCCACAGGTTACTACTATGGTTTAAACATGGTGGCCATCATGGCATCCGTTTTCTGT
>CM067342.1:29224102-29226602 GCA_034190875.2 Urechis unicinctus
TGCTGCGCCAATTGAAATTGGAAAGCGCGTCAATAATGCGCCTTCTTATACACTTGCATCTGTAGCATGAAATGTCAAAATGCAGTTTGAATTACGACAGCATACATATATGATATAATCAGCTGTCGATCATCGCGTTGTTAATTCAATTTAGGTACATATAGCGACGCAAAATAAACTGTTATAAATAAAACATGTCAAATGCATGTTTTGCTGAATAAATTCAATGTAACTCCTTAACTCATGGCCAGGAATCCCAGCAAACTGATTCAAATATGGTATTAAATGTCCAACAGCGTCCGATATAACTTGTTTGACCCAAAATCGTAGCCCCTCATTTTGCCTTCTGTATGATCGCCATAGTAGCATCTTGTCACCTGTTGAGACTCTGTAAGTAAATAAAAATTTAGAGCAACTTCATGTCGTACAATCAAACTAAACATAGAACAAAGAATTACCTATTGCTGATATTGATATAGAGACATATAAGATGGCACCTGTTATATGATATGATATGCTGATGTAGCTTGTATCGTTACGTCAACGGTACCCCCACCGTCTGGTGGCCATTACCAGCTGCTTTACGCTGAATGATACTCCCTGGTAAACATTAATGAAACTATATTCAAAACAGCGAAGCCAATAAATACGATTGCTCATTGCAAATAGTTCGTGAGTATATTAGTTGATTTGACTGTTCAATGTGTATCCAACTCGAACAATTACTACAAAGATGTTGTCAGAAAAATGCGTTATACCTACTACCGGTATGGCTTGGCATCTCTCTTTCTGCACACCATATTTGCTGTTCTTGAATATGTTTTGCACCTCAAAATGCAATTTAACCTGGTCCACAATAATAGTACACGGTTGCTATATGAGCGGCCATGGTGCCTTTGACGTTTACACACGTAAGTCAAACGACTTACAGCTAAGCCCCTTCCCAACGAGAACATGTGATCAAGCTACCTGTGAGCAACACACTGCATGTCAAAACATATTTGTTTTTAAATCATGTCGAATTCTCTTGTTTATCTTTGTGCACGGTCGGCACGAACACGACGATCTCGCGATTTCGTCAGAATGTGCCCCTATATGTCAATCCCGGCAAAGTCGAATAAGCAGTCCCATGTGAATTATTTTGGATACTACGGTGGTACCACCTGACGAAGGGTGTGCACTTTGTATAACTGACGGATTATCAATAGGCTCAGTGTTATTTTGGGTAGCATTATATGAGTTATTCAATATATATGCAGCAGTGGGGGGAGTGGCAAGCAATACATTATTCGAGACGACGACCGTTTGGTCAGAGAAACAATTATACATTATCCATTTAGCGCTGGTTTAAAAGACGCCACTATTGGACGGCATCTATAAATTAGAATTACAAATGATTCAGCCAAAACTGACAAGATAGGTAAAGCGCGTTCATAACGCATATCAAAATATGCACATGCTTCTCGGATACGAATTTAACACCAGTTGAATAGCGTTAATGTTTTTATCATCTTTCAACGTCGTCATTATAGAATCCGTTACATTTAATGTCATACTTTCATTTGAATACTGATAATACGTATGGTTTATCAATCTACAGCTCTCTCTAATTTGTTTCGGGGATGCAGTGGCAGGAGAGGTTATGAACAAAAAACGTTTGATATGCTATCATGAGTGATGCTGTACAGCGGGCTGCAATTAGCTATTCATAAAGTTGCCGTAGAGGCATATTATAGACTTGACCAACTCTTGTGCCTTACAGAAGCAGTGAGCTAACCGATGCTTGTTCGTCATTGAAACGGAGCCATTGAGTTGATTGACATGGCTGTCTAGTTGTAATGCAAATTTGCTGGTGGTCTGAATACAATACACAACACATCAATAACAGAGCGTTAACCTGTCCACTCCGATATTTCGTCGAATAATAGGAATCGCATTTCCCAACATCTCGATCCTCATACGCCAAAGGGACACGCGGCAAAGTCATATATCACATTTGTTTTCGACGACAGCCACACATACGGCACATATAAACAATGCCAGAACTTAGGAACAGCAATTGCGATAGCTTTTTTTATATCAGACGTACGCGTGTTGAGCAATTTCAATTTTACCATTCCTGCCGACCCGGCATAATTGGCCATTAGATCAGTCATTAACCTTTTCGCCTAACAGCTGTCGCTGATTTCCAAAATATGTTGCTTTGAGTGCCAATGATTATTCACTACTTCAGTATGATAAGCACCACATCCTAAATAAACACCAATAGATTTTAAGCATATGAATCTGAAGTAAATCTCAGAGGCAAACATAAATGATAGCACCTTTATTTTCACTCAAATACACACAAGATGGGCAATTGCGGCACCATATTTTACTACTCGGTGTCTCGACTTTGACATTGTGTCAGGCAGTATTAGTGATTTGTTAAGCGCATGCGTAAAATGCAATTATCATGGATACCATACAATAAGAGTTTTAACCTGGTATTTACGACAAA
>CM067342.1:29231602-29283672 GCA_034190875.2 Urechis unicinctus
TATACGAGGGATACCTGCAAAATTATGGTATAGGAATGTCTGACGGGGATGGAAAGAACCTCAATCATAGGCGTTCGTTAATTCATCGAATCGGGATTTAACACCAACAGAGTCAGCCCATCAACCACGCCTAAGTCGAAGGTACTCCATATTCACCCTTCAAGGTCGTGTCTCATCTCCTGATATCCTTTGCTAATAACTATTGATTGCTGGGTTTAACATCCAGATTAAGACAGACGCTTGAACTTTGATTGATTGGCTTGGGCCTCAATACGTTATGCTCTTTCGAGCGCTCAGTCCTTATCCTTAACAATCTCATCCACTGCTCTCTTCTCTTCCGCCTGCCCCCTCTCCACGCTGTTCATACGGACCTCCCTCCCGCTCTCATTGGCTCCTTGAGATGGCACTGACCCTCACAGTGACAATGGACTGCGCACACTTTAGCCAATCCCCACTAATCATCACTCTCTTCTGCCCCACCATTAGCTGCTTCGCGGCATTATTTGATAGGCGTGAGTAGTGTATTAGGTACCTCTTAACACCCCGCGTTTTTACGTAAAGACGACGTCGCTGACTTGGCTGATGTTAGAAGCTATTGCGCAATATATTTTTCACTGACGGATCGTTTCCGGATTTTGGGAAGGTGTTTTCGTCTGATGAAATCCCCTCAGATATTTCATCATCGTCCTTGACGACCTTAGCAAACTCATGTGATGGATGTGCGGTATTTGGTCAAGTCTGTTTGTGTTATTTCACGCATAGCCCTGTCAAAATCGTCGTCATTCCGTAGAGGTGTAGGTTATATTCAATGGTTGTTTACTGACGAGTGAAAATAGCGCAATTCGTATGTTTCTTTGTTGCGTAATAAGAATCCATAACTCCCGTTGATTTTAAAGGTTTAATCGCATTCTTCAAATATATTCTGGTTGAGGCTGGGTACATCTTCAGATAAATTATAGTTGTAAACAGTTTGCAGTCTACCAAATCGCGTATGAGTCCGAATAGCTCTTTCATTAGCAGCCAACACAGCTTCTGTAGACATAATCATCGATAAACTGTCAATATAAAGATCACCCAATGTCATTAAGCTTTTCGTCACAGCACAGGGTGGGGGTCGAAAGATATCAAGGATACTCCCCTGTAACTGCAACTGTATATTCAAAATGCTTGTAATATACTTCCTTGCTCATCCCCATCGCTACTCTAAATCCGGTTTTTTTAACGTCAGTTCGATTAGATCAGGATAATTTGAACAGTAAAATTTAGATTTTGCACGTTTGGTTGAAATATAATGATTTTTGCGAATATGTTCCATGGTGACAAAATAATTTCAGATGAAAACTATTTTGAAGTAAAGTTACCATCCGCTATTTGTAACCCATAACTTCGCCCCAATTTTGAGAAATATCCAATCGTCTAGTTTTTACCCTCCTGCCAGTTATATTCTCAATGAGAGTTAGAACACATTTCAACTTAAATGTATTCAGTATATGATGACAAGTCTCCTGTCATTTTCCCTCATATGTAATTGAATACTCATATGCTAGTAAGTTTCATTCGCATGAAAACTCCAATCTACGGACATACTACACAAAGTAGCGTGTGTATAGCAGTTAACGCCAATCTATCAACAACACCACCGATTATCACCCATTTCCAGACTAGAGGAAATTAATGGCCATCTACAAACTCTAGAGCACCAGCTGACATGAGGTATTACTTCACTGAGTTAAGCTCAGTGCCTTGAAGAAATATCCGAGGAGAGTTGATACACGATTCAATATATAACCTCATGTCATGGGATAGAGGAAGTTAATAGCTACTAATAACCTCGTAAAGACCGTCTTCATATTAAGAGAAACAGGTGAATACTCACGCCAAGCTAACCATAACACTACCCTTGATATCTCAATCTTTCAACACCATCACTGCTAATTGACTTTTAATAGCCATTTACAAACTCCTTGTCAATAAACAACTCAGGACATATCCTCGCCAATGACCTCACCCAAATACCGCACATCCATCACATGAGTTTGCTAAGGTCGTCAAGGACGATGATGAAATATCTGAGGGGATTTAATCAGCCGAAAACACCTTTCCAAAATAGAATGATGTCACCAAAATACCCCGCACGAATCCGGAAATGATCCGTCAGCGAAAAATATATTGCGCAATAGCTTGCAACGTCAGCCAAGTCAGCGACGTCGTCTTTACGTCAAAACGCGGGGTGTGAAGAGGTACCTAATACTCTACTGGCATGAAAGACTCATCTATTACTTTACACTAATGTGTCCTCTGCAAATTATTATCATAATGCCAACAACACCTCTTCTACTATTCACTCCGATACTTTGCTGTGAGTTGGTAATAGCGAGATAATATAGGCAAGCCTTGATTGCCAGTCTTTGCTTACAATTGCAATCTCTCTGGACAGCTAATCAAGCGGTTAGGTGAAACTATTATATATGCAGATAGAGCACTACTTTACTCGATCTGAGAAGCTACAACCTCCTATTCACATTGTCTAAAGGTGACCTCGGGGAAGGCGACATGGAATAGTCAAAGCTGTGCTGCTCACATTGCAGACGTACCATGCTAATGCCAATGTTGAAGATATTTCATCAAGTATTGATTTGCGCATGCCATTTATAATAGTACAGATTCACCAAATTATCTTTTGAGAGTGATGAAGGTATTGCTACGAAGTGCACCAAACTATCATAATATAGGAAAGAGATTTTAGGCCTGGATTAATGGTTTTCGATAACACTATGTTAAATATTGGTATATATCATTTACGCTGATCTGTTGAAGGAGCAGGAGTTGTGATATATGACTTAATTTGTGTCTGAAGTGACTCAGTACGGTATACGCCATGCACGCAGGAGACATGTTGCGGCAGACATGCTTCCGCTACCTGTGCGGTCTCCCGAGTGACACCTCACCACTAACACATAAGATCTAATGAGGTACAAGAACTATCGAATTGATTCTTTCCCCTACCTCAATTGTACTGATTCGGGCGTGTTCAGCTCCTTGATATAAGATGTTTTAGCGAACGTCTAAACAAATATATTAGGCCTAATTTAATCTTTACCGATGTAATAATGGTACAGTCACTCTGTGTGTCGCTCAGAACTGATGCAATAATGGAACAATCACTATTTGTGTCGCTCAGTGCTGATGTAATAATGGTACAGCCACTCTCTGTGTCGCTCAGAGCTGATGGCATAATGGTACAGTCACTCTGTGTGTCGCTCAGAGCTTATGTAATAAGGGTACAGTCACTCTGCGTGTCGCTAAGAGCTGATGTTATAATTGTGCAGCCACTCAATGTGTCGCTCAGAGCTGATGTAATACGGGAACCTCTACTCTGCCTGTTGCTAAGAGCTGATGTTATAATGGTGCAGTCATACTGTGTGTCACTAAGAGCTGATGTAAAAATGGTAGAGCCACTTTGTGTGTCGCTCAGAGCTGATGTCATAATGGTGCAGTCACTCTGTGTGTCACTCAGAACTTATGTTATAATAGTTGTCACTGTGTGTCGCTAAGAGCTGATGTAATTATGGTACAGTCCCTCTGTGTGTAGCTCAGAGCCGATGTAATAATGGTTAAATCACTCTGTGTCTTGCTTAGAGCTGATGATGTTAACCATTTGTCAACCATTTGGTGTAGAAGTACCTACTCATACGTCGTTTATGCCCTGTAATGTTTTACAACACAGCACGATTCAACGACTAAAACACCACCTAAAATGATCAGTTCCTGCTTAAAAGTGGGTCAACAAAAACCCAATTAGCAATATGACACATCTTTCACCATTTTTACTTGGCGGCCTCTGATCCTTCATATAGGAATAGTATACAAAATAAGTGTTTCTTCATTCTGCTCAAACATTTAACAACATGAGTGAGACAACCTGAGACATCTATTCTCTCTGCGCCTGCCTCAATTATCATAGCATTTAATAGCTGCGTTTGAGAAAAAAAGATGGTCTGCTTTCCATTACAGCTCATGTAACCTAATGGACGTAATGACACGGTCAGACAGTTGTTTTGTATATACAAGTACTGTCGCACTTAGCCGATTTTAGCTAATTAGTTATTGAAAAATATTTCATATGGGTTGATATGTACTTGAGCTCATTGGGAAGCTTCTGTTCCTGGTACTGGGCTACTCTATATCTGCACGAAGCCATGTTTTACTCGCAACATGTGCACGCGAACTACTACTGCTCCCGATGGGACATTTCAATACTAGCTGCAAGGACAAAAGAATCTAACAATGTCATCATAGCTCGTTAGGTATACGGCTTACATCGATAATCTTTCACATTTCGATATAATTGAAGGATTAATCCTACAATTAAAAACGCGGTCAATGTCAAGGACAGCCATGCCGGAATAGAATAGGCAAAGGACAAGTGCTGCATATAACATACGCACACGGCGATTTTCGGTTGTTATGGAGAATCCAATGCTCCCCTACAAAACGATTAATATGCGCTAGGCTACATAGGATCATCATTTATAAACAGACAACCGTGGACAGTAGATCTCTGCTACATTTGGGATATAAATATGAATAAAATATATATATATACATATATATATATATATATATATATATATATATATATATATATATATATATATATATATTTATATATACATTTATACGAATGCAACCTTTTTGATACAATCGACCAACTTTTTGGGCACACAGTCACATCTTGGCACACGACCAAGTCAAGATCTTTTTGAGTGATTTTTGTGCAATTTTTTATTTTAAATTGATGTTACCTGGTTAATTATCTCTATTCACATTTATCCATTGCAAGGCTTTGAGCCATGCTTCGCGCAGGACGTTTGAAAAATTTTATATATTGGACTGACGACCATTTTGGCACTCTGCATTTAACAGCTTGTATCTCGTTATTATCCGATATATCATAATCACAACTTCTGATATATTGCTTAGAATTACTTCCTTCACAAATATATTCTATTAACTTGACGTTCGATAGCGGGAATAAAAAAATATATATTTGGTTGCAACGTTTTCCAATGAGCTGGAGACTGATATATATTCGCCCAGACCAACCGAAATGCTTTGGCTGGTAATTCGTAAGGCTGATAATTCGTAAGGCACCTCGTGCTTTGAGATGAAGTTACGTTACTGGCCGAGAATATCTTATGATTTGGTAAGCAATAACCACAACTCTTGAATATATAATGGCGTTATATAAGACGCTTATACACAAGTCAACCAGATGATAGCGAGAAAATATATATAATATCGCTAAAGTGACTCGACAACCTGTATTCCCAGCCTGTGTTTTTAAATATCGCCCACTGTGACATTTTGTCGTTGATCTAAATTATGACAGCGCTGGTTTGATAGATTGGATATATTGCGCAGTATACTCAATCTTACATATAAATGAAATCTGGTCAATGTTTGAGGTACATTATTTTAGCTATGTGGAGCCAAGCCGGCCTTGGCGAATCGCTTCGCCAAGTTCTGTTGGTTAGTCGCGTTTGTCATAATGTATGTATGTATGTATGTATGTATGTATGTATGTATGTATGTATGTATGTATGTATGTATGTATGTATGTATGTATGTATGTATGTATGTATGTATGTATGTATGTATGTATGTATGTATGTATGTATGTATGTATGTATGTATGTATGTATGTATGTATGTATGTATGTATGTATGTATGTATGTATGTATGTATGTATGTATGTATGTATGTATGTATGTATGTATGTACGTATGTATGTATGTATGTATGTAAACAATATTTTGATCCGCGATACAGGTCACAATCTTTTTTTCAATCGTTAGGCGTCAATAATGCGCAAAACCTAGAGGTTTTGTTTTGACCTTGATTTGAAACTAATGTCAAGGTCATCGAATAAGTGAAAAACTAGACATCAAGCCAACAGTTTTCTCATGCGCCCCAGCCCCACTGTAATTGGTGCCTTATTTAAGCACAAAGATTTCTTGGAGTGAGAGCCTCATAAAAATTTATCAGCGCTAATTTTAATGATTATTTTGTTTTATATGTGGATTTTTGGACAGTAGACTACTCAAAACTTCACAAAAAGCTAATTGAAGGTTGCCAACTCCATTAATAGGTCCTAAAAGTATATTACTATCCACAAATATACAACACTTACTCAATAACCACCCTATGAATGTCAGATATTCGGAATTTAATACATAGCAATTTTGGATCCCGAACATTCAGAAAATCTATGTGGTTGCTTCACCTGAGGAGATATTGCCATGAATATTTGTCATAATATGCAATAACTAGTTCATATTTTGCTAAAGCCCTTTCTGTCAAAACTTTATGAAAAAAAAACCTCATATGATCATGGTACACCCTACCCCTTAGATATGTACAACGAGACATGACAATTTCAGCTCAAAAATCAGTTTTGAAAGTAGCTGCTGATTCATTTTTTTATGCAATCACCATGTCTACTAAATTTGATATTACTTATCATCTTTAAGACTTTGATGTATAATGTTATGAATCCTATATACAGAGAATGATGTTTATTGGCCTTTGAAGTCACTGTAGATAGCATGCTATAGAGCAAGTAAATTGTTTAAGCATAATTGTTGGAACATAACATGTAAACTGAGCTATTTAATAACAATTGATATGTTGCATTTTCATTTCAGCATATCATTTTACCCTGATATAGATGTATATGGAATTATCACTATGTATATTCTTGATCATTTCTGTGTAAGTTGCTGATAAGTCATGGATGCACCATATATGGTATAAAATGGGATATGTGTAAATTTACTGCTAAAAGTGTCATGTTGATTGAACAGCAACTCTTATACCCTACCTACCATTACATTGGGAAGCATAAGTGATAGTATTATTGATTTTAAAGAATTGACGAATGTTTGCACACTTATTCATAACCCCTTTTAATGCTAATATTGGGAAACAGCCACTCACTAATAGCCATTGATATCATATAACCACCTGCAGCGTTATTTTGCTGCCCCCCACTCAAAAGCTGCTCTCGCGCTCTGAGTGACACGAGCGCCTATGCGCCCATCCAGTCCGCTAAGACCTCCAAACGATTCATATACCCCCAGACACCTCCGTATACTCCCGTGCCTCAGTTAACTGTAGCGCTGTATGTTCCTAAACCCCTTACGCATCCTACTCCAACGCGAGAATGTTCTTCTGTCCTTACCCACCAGGCGACCATTATCCTACACCGTGGTATCTGTCCGAGAAAACTTCATTGTATAATTTTCCACATTTGTTTTGGAAAAGTTCCTTAGTGTGTGAGGATGTTGTACAAGCAAGTCTGACAAAATTGTTGTATTCTGAGTATCATGACCGAGTTCTTCCGTATTTGTTAAAAGATACGGGATGGAGAGAAGAGGTGAGTTTCCCAAACAATGCAGGTCAAATAGTTCATTGGGATGTTCCAATAAGCAGGGTTGATTGATTCAGCGGGATGAAGTATTTTAAACATGGCAACAGTTTCTGTCACACACGCCAAATGTCTGTAAATCGTGCAAATGACTACAACAGTCCAATTGATTTTGTAGATTAGGTTAATTCCATATCGACTATTTAAAAAAACCATGACCTAATCAGACTCGCCAACCTTTGACAAAGTCGCAATAAGAAATCTCACAAGGACGCGGATCGTTGCCAAGACGCCGAAGAGCGACAGATCGGCGGAATATATAGCGAAAAACTAGCAGACTATTACCAAAGTCAAGTCACATAAAATTGCCAATCTGACAAATAATGATCATTAAAAGTCAATTTAACTTATTTTATCACAGCCCTGGCTAAGATTGATACGATTGTTACAGTATTTTGGCTATTAATGACATTTCATAAATTACGAAACTCGTAAACAATAACTATACTAGGGTGGTCAATCAAAATTTCAAAATGCTTGTATCAAATATGCTTTTAGTTCATTTGAAAGGTCTCACTTTGGGAATATCAAAACTGTGTTTATTATGGTCCATAAATGGCACATAATTTGGACAAGCACTTGACAAACTCCCTGTTTCCCATATGAGGCAAGTTTGGTTTGCCTTTTTATCTATACTAGATCGTTATAGACTAAGGTTTTATACTAAATGGCATGTTTGGGAGCTCCTTAGACAAATTAAAAACATACAACTCTATGATTAAACTGATTTTAGAATTTACGGACTGCCGAAAATGGTATTTTGTGTCTTGGACTTTTTTTTGCCTTGTCCGATCCATTTTTGTCAATTATAGGCCTACTTTGAATGCCCATAATTCAATGCTGAATTATGAAACAAGTTATTTGATCAATTGAGATCAATAGCAGCCAAAAGTACTAGTTTGTGAGGCCTTAGTCTAATTATTTACCACTATAATACTACTTTCTATATTAAATATCTTTCAATGACCAAAAATCGAACTCATTTACACGATGTGGTAAACCTTTGCTCATATTGGAAAAAATATTTGCTGTTTCACACTAAAACTACCAGATATTAATAAGTTAACATCCAGTTGTATCATTAGGAAGTTTTGCATCATTTATTTTGACCCAGTTATTAGATGAGAGCTCTTGGAAGGTGGTATGTCATGAATATATTCCGTAATTTTTTGGCTTTATTGATGGTAAAGAGCTATTTTTCACCCAAAACACCCAATCCATGAGCCTTAAAACTCATGTATGCCGTGCAGCATGCTGTTATTGTCAAGAGGGACTGTTTTAATAACTGAATTGCTCTATATATGTATATTGATGCCATATTAAGGTCGGGCATCAGTAATATTTTTGCTGGAAATTTGAGGGGGGGGGAGAATTGACGAAAACATTGATTGCGTAAAAATATTACTCATAACCCTTCGATACTTTGCAAGGAATAGCAACAGCTTATACACTGCATAAATACACATTGAAAATGCAACTTGTGAAGCTTTAAGTGTCAATCCTTAACCATTTACTATGTGTACCCGCTTAAATTATTGAGAATTAGTGCAGGAGAATTTCCCCCAAAAAAATTAACCTGACAAATTTATGCTCACATTAGGCTGACACACTTCTGCACTAACCTTTCTATTTTAAAGACATTTATAAGCTAATATTATAATAATTGCATTCAACCAATGGCAAGGGAATGATGGAGTTGTACCTACCTTGCATTGCCAAAATGCTAGATGTGTTCAATAATATGACTAAATATGCAGCACCATTAATCACTTACTTGTATAGAACATAACAGTATCAGTCCAAGGTTATTGTAATGAGTACCATTTTGTAACGAGCTGAGCCCTGGCACCACGTTAAGGTAGATACTGAAGCCATTGTTCTTAACTAGAGGGGTGAAATGATATTGTTATAAGTTTAACAATATAAAATATTATTAAGTTCCTTATATAGTTGTTCTGTAAATTATTAATCAGCTCACAACACATGGAATTATATGACTATTAGATGACAATGTTTTGTAATTCATGCAACTTTGGTGGATTTTTTTTATGCATTTAATCAAGGTAAGAGATAAGATATTCCATTAAATCATGTCACCCCAACATAACTATGCTAGTACTTAGCAAACTTAAAGATAATTAACTCCCATACACCATCATTCAGTTACTTGTAAATTCTATTTACACATGTGCCATGATCTATATATACTTACAAGCTTACTCACATCACATGGTAAATGAAATATTTACACACCCAACACATAACTTGCACAACTTGGCATAATAAAGATAAACTCTCACACTCACTTATATAGAACTTATAAATATAGCAAGTATATACAAGTTGCGGAATATGAGTGAACAAAAATTAGGGTGTATGAGTGTTAAGCTGAGCACCCGGGACAACCGTAGCTCCGAGCAATGCTCTCCAAACTCCTGCAATACGGTAATTTACTTTTTGAAAAAATTAAGTCTGTGGCGCAATTGTGAACTTATAATATCCAAACCAACTGAGGTCAAATGGAAATGTTTTTGTGAGTCAAAACCATCCAACCTAACTGAGCCATTTTTATTAATAAATTTACCACTAAGATAAATAAAACAATAACCAAAGTGAGCCTTCAGAGATTTATTTGCCTCTTTTGTAATTGCGCGATACTGATCTAACATTATAGGTAAAAGTGAAATAACCAAAACAGGATATGATTGATTGATGACCTTTATTTGATCGCTCAATGCTATCACCCCTTGAACAACTTGCTCTGATAACTGCCCAGCCATAATATTGTTGGTGCCTATCATTAAAATGCAGACGTCAGATTATTTAACCCAATGGGGAAACTGTCCACTCTTTCTCTCAATTTTTGAGATGTTATACCAGTGTTCACATAAAGTTAAGTTTTGAAGGAGGTAGTTATTTCCCTGGATTTGTGTGTTACAGAGAAAGAGGTACTTTGGGGAGAATTAGGATGAACCCAATACCTTTGTGTCAAATTAGAATGCTCAATTGTGGTGGTATTAAGAAACTCAGGCAACATCATATCCCGCAACATCGAATCACGCACCACAGACACTCTCAACTGACCTGTAAACAAATGAATAAGCATTGTTTGAGTATAAGTATAAGTTTTTATTTCTTTTGAACTGCACAAAAACATGATTGAGCAGTGCGTGAAGAAAAACAGCTGCTACTCATAATGACGTACCTTTTGATAAAAGAGACAAATGTCTGAATCATGGTCAGACAGTTTGATTGTTGAATCAGCCTTCAGATTGTCTGATTCCCCCAGAACATCTACAGGGGCTAAATCCACAGTCCTATCAGAGGATTCATAGGATTGGCATATGGTTGATTGTAAAAAACATTGGTCCAAAGGTATTTGTTCTGGAGGAGTGGGGCAACCTAGGCGCTGACTAAGGTCACTTGACAAAGGAGGAGTGGGCGGAATAATGTTGGTAGATCCTGATGATGAGGGATCTGGCAAAGTTAATGGCTGGGCTTCCATAAATGCATGGGTGCTGGGTGCACTCGGTGAAAACTCATATTGTAATGATACATCTGGGAGCAGGTTTGCACCCCTCCAAAAAAGAAATTTAAACATAACATAATCTTTTCCATCACAGAAACAGAGTTGACCAGCAGAAGTAACTGATGAAAAAGAACTGAAACGTGGGAACAAATCAAAATATGGAACTAAGTCGGTGTGAATCAAATGAGGTATCTACCACTGGGTACGTGACATCACTCTGAAAATAAATCAAATATCATGCCATATAATACATCTACAAATATACTATTGAATATGTTTTTGACTTGACCTGAAATAAGTACAAAATTGGAATGAAGCACATATGATTATAGCATAGAGTTAATATTTCTCATGCATTTGGATAAGTATAGCCCTACACATCTGAGTAGACATATTTTATATTACAGTCCGACCGGGGCAGGGATAAGCAGTACCATAAGCACCCCAACTATCGTATAAAACAAACAGCTGTCTTGGTTGTATGCTGAAATGTTACTGTGATTTCATGTTAAAATGCGCCACCGTATCTATTCCAAATGAACACTGACATCAGATGTAAGACTGCTCCCGCTCCGCCACGGCCATCTTTAAAATGCACGCATCGGGCGTTGGCAAGCAAGGCGGGTAGGGGGGGGGGGGGGGTTACTGGGTCAGGGTTTTTAAATTCTGTACTTGTTACAACCTAATAAACACCCACACAACTCATAATCTTTGTCGAACCAACCTCGGTGATGAATGATTCTACATTAACAATAATTATTTTTGAATACATTTCACAAAAACAATTGTTAAACCAATTTGGTAGAATAAGTGCCACTGGAGTGCAATGCCGCCAACTTAGAATCTTCTAGAATATGGTCATGGAGGCGTTACATCGTTACATATATTCAACCTACAATCTTATTTTATTACATAAAAATATAAATAACTCACCATTAGAAACTTGCACACTTGCTGCTGCAGAAGCCATTACTAATTTGAAATACCTTAATAAGTTGTAGATAGCAGAATGCTAATGTTCACGTCAAAAAGGATTTCGCGCGGTTTTGCTTTCAAATGCTCATGATATGGTTGGTTCGTCCAAGGGCTACGGGCCTAATATTTAACCAATCAAAAAGCTGTAAAAGCCATTGTGGGAGGGTCCATCTCTTCTTCCCGAAGCCGAGTGAATGGGTGAATTTGTGATACCGGCGAGTTATCCGGATTTGAAGCAGAAAATTACGGATTTTACAGCTTTTAAATATCATTTTCAATGCCATTCACTCGGATCAGAATATCGTTTTCATTTTTCTTAAAAATTCTGCCGTTTAAATGGTTGATTAAAAATGATTAAGGTTGAAAAACAAATTGTTGTTTGATAGACTTGTTTGGCTATTATATTTACATGGTGCATGATTTTATAAACTTATCAACACATATCAGTGGTTGCTTATCCACTGTAACTTGGTGTTTCATAAACCTAGCTATTGCCAATTATCATAATATGATAGACCTCAAATGTCAAAGGGTTTCTGCAATTAAAACAGTACTTGGGGGTAGTCCTATTTCTGATGTTGGATCTAAATTGTAAAGAGTTGTCTGATGTCATAACCAAATATCAATTACAATTTGAAGTCACAACTTCACATGCATATTGGGTTGATGCCTATCCAGGCAATGGCCAATGTGATGGTCTATCAGAAGAGGGAATAAGTTGATGGTGCAAATACAGACTTGAAAGGGTCAGATATAACCACTGGGTCATCTAATACAAATAACACCAGCCATTAAATAAACTGCCTCTGAACTGCATAACTATTTTATTGTATTATAAATGAGCATCTGTGCTATAAAAACCATTGCTATGATTATTATGTAATTTGACAATATCTAATATTGAATGTTTTCAGCTGAACAGCTGATGTGGCCTCACATAAGTTGCCTGACATTGAATTGTGTGATCTGACCTTTGCAGATATCCTAAAAGTAAGTGTGGAAACATTTCATGAAGTGCTATATTGTGAAAATAAATAACAGGCATCTGTACACTTGGTCTCTTTATCTTCTAATTGCCTTGCTCTCCAAGCTTCTATTCAAATTCAGTTCTCTAATAAAGATGCAAATTGAAATGCATTATCATATATAGAGAGCTCTGTTAAAGTTATGGCCCATGTACTGTAAATATGGAAGAAATTCTATTCTGAACCAACACGAAAAGTATATGTCCATAAATCTACCCATATATGTTTCAATAATATAGATATCTATGTCAGATGTGAGCTTGAGAACATATCAGAGACCACTTCATGAACTGAACATAACTTAAGTGGGTATGTACTTGGCACAAAATGGATTGCCTTGACACAGTCGGTTTGTTTGCTTGTATCGAGATACATTATATGATGAAGTATTTTTCAATTTTGTACCACAACGACATGTTTGGAACATGGTCCGATTTTCTTCAAATGATCAATTAAATGGTTCTGAAAACTCACACAATATGCAGGTCACATAATCATTAACAAATGTGAAGCAATGGCAGAAATATGCAGTGATACAAACATTGTTCCTCATTGTTCACGTCTGAATTAATGCAGACCCCAGACTTAAAGATGCCAACAAACACAACTTGATTTCTAGCGACTCTGAGTCCGATAAGGATGTCTCGAGAAGAACATGCATCAAAGATACAAGTGAGTATTTTGCATTCCTCTGTGATATGTTAACTAGTGACAAGGTATAAACCAACGAAAGGTTTCTTTGCATTATAAATTAATTCTAGTTAAGTGACCTTCATATAAAAGGCACTACCTACTGCATGGTCTATAAAGGCCTGTGCTATAGTATGAAAGTCATTACAAGTCTGCTATAACTAGAAACTAATAGTGGAATATGAAAACAATATATCAATGCACATGCAGACCGCTTCTAATGGGATACCTAAGCTCTACGACTTGACTTCAAAAGATATATTCAGCTCCCCAATCTAAGGAAACTACTCCCAGGTATGGTTTATATACTTCAGAATATATTGTATTAATCAGGATAAATTTGACAGAAAGATCATTCCCAGTATCACGTTTATCGTAGTTGTCATATATTATATACAATTGTGCACAATTGTGGTGTAGGCTGAATTGCTATTTAGGCTTGTAGATTAGCCATGCATTATCATGTGATGTTTCATGATTAAGTCACTTTATCTGATGCTTTATCAGTAAGTTATATCTTCTATTCTCAGCATTTCACTGCAGACAGATTATTACAAAAGTTGTAGCTGCACTGACTAAATGTACAATCTGTGTAGCTCTATAATAATCTCTCTTATTGTTCTGTGCATCGTTCTGAAGATGTCCTGGTCAATCTAACACCTGCTGAGGTGCTGCAATCTTGTGATCAGCAGCAATTTAGTCTGTAAAACATTTTAGGTCACCATCTTATACAGAATGCATGTGACACTATTTATATGACACTACCCTCACACCAACCTCACTTTGACACCTGGAGTTGTTCTACGCCATTCAATCAGACAAATGTTAAGTTATAGCTGTACCAGCAAGGAACACTAACATTCTGTGGGATGACCCATCAATCTGAACCACACATCTCTTGCCTCCAGTTTTAGTTGAATAATAGAACTGTTATCTCTGGATTAGCGGTGCCAAGTAATTTGCTTAATATGTGTACATGTTGATTGTTTCAGGGAAGAAAGAAGGTCTTAAGTCACAGCTGCCCATGTGACGTTCCCTACTTAAAAGTTCGGAACAAATTATGAATGAGCAGCGCAAGTGCCAATGAGCCTTGTACCACCTCTACATTATGCTTGAAATGTCATTAACTATGCATAATTGTAATGAGCAGAGCTAGTTCCAAATGGATGTGCCACAAACTCTTAATTATGCTTGAAATGTCAGTAGAAATTCATAATTGTCATTAAAGTGACCTTTTTTATCACTATATAGTTTATGGACAATATTACACATGCCCAGTTTATTCAGTTAATGATGCAAAAATATTTCAACTTTTGACAGTAAAAACGATATAATCAGAAATAATAGAGATAACATAGCGGTAGCACGATTATCATTAAGTAATTAGCGTATATTTCTATGAACTATAACAAAAAACATGCCTGTCTGTGAGCTACATTGGATGATAAAAAAATGAAAGACTACATACGACAGAGCTTGAACGATTAAGCGTTATGATGAACCACGGAGACGCCTCCATGGACAAACAAACCATATCGAGCTAAAGAGTGGGAGCCACAGGGAATTATATTAATCATCTATTAATATAACTACATCGGTGTTGGTATAATAGTAGCAGAGGATGATCATTCGATATAATAAATCCTTATGCGGAGTGTGTGCAAGATTGGGGCTTAACCTCGCTTGCAACATCGAAGATCACTTAGCGACGGAGCGTACAGGTCTCGGAAAGGATGTGGAAGAGATGTGGAATGCTACTGAACTATTTTAGCATTTTCTCATTGATAAGACAGCAGGCCCCTGTTA
This sequence comes from Urechis unicinctus, assembly GCA_034190875.2. Taxonomy (NCBI): domain Eukaryota; kingdom Metazoa; phylum Annelida; class Polychaeta; order Xenopneusta; family Urechidae; genus Urechis; species Urechis unicinctus. The sequence continues at coordinate 29,247,118 of CM067342.1, forward strand.
AGTTTATATTCAGACTCTCGGCACATATTGCGCGTTCCATCCCACGAGTTCCTGTATGACTTCCAGTTTCACAGTGTGCATATCTCGGTATCTATTCATGTGCCAGTCTCGGCACTCGAAAGAGCCAGACATTTAGAGCCTTTGCTCCTTCATGTTTGAATTAAGTTGGATAGTACTTCTTTCGATATGGTATAAATGAATCGTCGTTAATTAAACATGCATTGCCCCTTAACTGCACGTTAATTCTATCGCTTATTGTCATTTTAAATTAAGATTCCCCGTCATACAGACAGGGATGAAAGACATATCCCATGGCATAGATCCAAACATTTAATTCCCGTCACCACACTGTCGCATAACAGTTGTTTTTTGTCGTGTCCCAAAACGTTTGGGTTTCTATTATGTGCAAAAATAGTAGGTTTTTTGTTATGTCCCAACGTAGTTGGTTTTTTGCTATGCTCCAAAATAGTGTTTTTTAAGTGTCCCTAATACCCGAACTATTTTGGAACACCCATTTTGATACACAAAATATATAAGTTAAATAATACAATGAAAATCCAAAATAGGTTTACGTAACCGAAACATGTCACTTATCGTCGTCGTTGTTAAGTGAACCTGTATACCCCCGGACTAAACGAAAGCCTCGCACTGAGATTGCGTGTAACAACCTCCTGTGCTTTACTGCTGATGGTGCTTTATTTGAAAATGGAATAAGTCCCCCGGTCACCAAGGTTCCGAGAAATGTGCTTAGAACTGCAAAAAAATACATGCATTGATATGAAGTAACTACTGATTATATACCTCATATGTCTAAATCCCTTTCTTGACGGTCCATCCCCAGGTCTAATTTGTCAGCCTTGTCATCATTCATTTCTGATTTAGGTCTTTTAGGATGAAACACTGTCCTTACTCACACTCTGTTGTATGACAAGCATGAGTGGTAGAAAACGTTGCCGTTACAGCAAGAATAGGGAAATCGTGATTGTGAGTCACCGACCTTAGTCGTCTCAAGCTGTTCCGTGGATACATATATATTTCAACAACTAAATTGACTTAGCTGCATGCATATAAAGACGTCTGGCTGGTGATAGACCGGGTGTAGCTGTAACCCTCTGTTCCTCATCTTCTTTCACAAACATTTATTTGACTTTTGTGCTGGCACATGGTCGTTTGTTAATCAACGCCATATTTCCCCATTCCATCCCCACTCACGTAAGCTTCAGGTCTCATACTGAGAACACCAGAGGCATACAGAAAGAAAACCCGGTTGACAGCATACAAACAGTAACTCTCCGGTATATGTCAGGAATATAATTCACATACAATGTTTTTTAGGGAAAGAATTACATTGTGGAAATTGTTTGCATCAATATGTCTATGAACATAGCATAGAGCAGTTTTTATTGATTAATCTGGCTTTGATTTTCTCTTTGTGAAGTGTCTTGGATGGATCCCGTAAATTTTCTCCAGGTTATTAATACAGAGTTCCAATTAACCTGTAAGAAACTCGAATGAGCTCTTCTCTACGATGGCTAACCTTTATATGGCAACATTGACATTTTTAGTTCACAATCTAACTAATGCATTGGATGAAGCCATCACATCTATCACCAATGATGTAATACCAGTGAACATTAAAGTGGAAATGTACAATTGAGAACCTACCATTTTACTGATAAATTCAGATTTGACAATGTGTCATTGTGGTTGCATATCTTGATGTTGTTCTGGACGGTAAATGTGCATGCGATCGAGACATATTTTGATTCAAATCAGAAGCACATATGCCAGTTCTAACATTCAAAAAAAGCTTTTGTCATGCTATTCACTTGTAAAACTACATCTGTTTGTATCATAGCTTTGGTAATTTGTACCGGTCGCCATTTTGATGCAACTATTCAAAGCAAACTATGAAGAAACTGCTAATTGCACATTAGGTCACACGCTATTGGTTTAGGGTCCAGGAAAGATATGCAGGTAATGTCGGCCTGCTTCACACCGCCAGTGATTAGAATAATCGCAGTATTGCAGGCACTATTTTGGAATTATACGTAGTTAATTTGATCATGCTTTATGTATTCACAACTTGCTCGCTTTCCAATTGTTAGGTCATCATCATAAGACGTATGGATACATCTCGCCTGTTCGTGTCGTGTTCCATCGACCATATATAAACCAAGAAGTACAATGCGCTGCGTCATGATCGACCCTCTGCATGTCCATAGGATGCATAAAGAATTCCTAAACAGTAATATATAACTCGATATCGCGAACCACCTCTTTACACGCCATCGACGAATTGTAATGATATATTGGAGCGTATTTCAATCGAGACTACCATATTGCGTCCTGCAAAATAACGCAATGACTCACCAACACGCGATTGCAAACTGGAACTTGCTTACATCAAGTAATATGTCCTGTCGATTTACTCAGCCTATCAATCGTGCGAATAAAAAAACTTTGAAGCTGAGAAGATGTCATATATATGGTTGCCCTGGGAATATCTGCTTACTGTTATGTCGGATTGACTGTAGACTGGTGAGGCACACAGATAATATAAACCCGCCAGTCGACTGGTATGTTACCAAACATAATATCATGACACATCGCCATTGTGGCCAAACCATGAACAGTTTACGCGTAATGTGTCAAACGAATTGTATTCATACACTGATATTTTGAGTGGGCGCTATATGAATGTACGCGTGCCAATTGCTTCCAATGAACCCTTTGGGATTGCAATTGCGAATGGTTGCATCAAGCAGCATGCGCTAGAATGAAAGATCTCTTTGTGCAAACAGCTTCGCATAACCAGTCAATTAGTTCGGACAAATTCCTTCCTTTAATTAAAATTTCGTTTTGCAAAACAACTTTCTTTGAAATTGCATAGCATACTGCAGCAGCAATAGATAACACGCACATCAATGTTGTTGTTATAAGGCTCTAATCATGGTTGACGTTGCTAAGACACAACAAGATTCCATTGTATAACCAAGTGCAACTGTACTAAATAACACTGAATGTATTGCTGTAATGATCTATTAGGGTCGGGCCTAAATGTAAAACAGGCAGACAAATTGATGGAAGTTACCATATCCATAATGTTCGGTTATTTTGTGCGTTCATACTTCTAATAAAATGTTGATCCTGTATTATTGCCTTTATTAACCGCAGGTAGCATTTTGCATAAAGCTTCGAGGCTTGACACAAAGGATATTCCAGTCACATTGGAAGCCTTGAAAACGCAATATCATCAGATTGTGGGATTTCATTTATGACGCACGAGATCCGATATGATCAGAGCAACGAGGCGAAACATTCATCATCCATCCTTTCCACATTGCCAGCTTACTTTCAGCCAAGATGGCTTGAGAGTTAAATTAATGAGGACGTCTTGAATGCATATGAGAGATGCTTTTAGCATGTCTAGACAGTGAGGTACAATAAGCGTTTCTGCATCACTTATTTCTGATCGCAAGCATTGTTGGGTTATTAACAAAGCGGTATCCATCTTTAAGATGGGATGGCATATGTCAGGTTAACAACGACATAACATCACGAAGACAAACATTTTAAACAGCCTCAATCTGAGACCACCCGAACGCAATAGCTATACACGGACAACAATCATAAATCTGGTCAACTGCTCTAAACTATAACTATCATTTTCTCTCAAGATATTTTGCCCCCAACGACCCAGTTTATAGTTACGCAAAGGTGGCTTACTCTTATTTACGATAATCATAAGGCCAAAACACGCGAACATCGTGGCGGCGCTAACTTGAAATCAGTAGAAAAGTCAAGGTACCGCTAAACATACAACGCAGGAATTCCGTTTTTCAGATTCTCTTGTAAAAATGTCTTTGGATTGTTGTGTCGACCTCTTTAAACCTAACAAGCAATTGCTATGCGCTTTTTAGAGAGGACGTTTTGACACAGATGGCGTGGCCATATATTTTGGTCGATCCAGACTCAATTCAGCCCTTTAAGTATAACTATGAATTATTTGATAAAATAAGCACTGTCTCTTAAGTCGAATTATTTTGCCTTTACCTACGTCTTATGTGAATAAGCTGCTTGCAGATACACAGTCACTTTGTAGGCTTGTGCACTTCTGTAACTTTATGCAATCTAATGGTTTTGCGGCTTATGTAGGCCAAACCACCGGCGTCTTATGAGACAACGGCCACTGCATCAAAGGGCGATTCTAAATCACGCTGTGATTAATTGGCACATACGGTCCACATAGACCGTGCACGAACAGTGCAACAACCAGTCTCGTGGCATACATGGCAGGCTGCTGTAGTGGTCGACTTTTGGTAGCTTCATTACGGAGGAATATTCCTATTCGGGAACATGAACCCTATGGGTAAGTTTTCTCGACCTAAGTAAAAGCCTATGGACTACGTGGCTAATGGCCGGTGCCCTTGAACAACATGTCATTCACCACTGTTATCGGTAATGCGACCAGATACACAGTTGAGCCATATTCTGGATATTATCCACCCACTAAACATTTAGCATTCTTAGTGTTTTGGTAGTTACTGTAGTTGCAGTTAGCATGGCCTTGCGATATGGTCATTGAGACTTTGTGCTCGCATAGCCACATTTACCTTTTACGAAGAGTTATCAGGTCAACCTGTTCACCAGAAAGTGATTTCAGATATCTAGAGTTACTTCTAATACGGCTAACATGCTTCTTTTGCAGTTATGGGCATCAGAAATGCAATTGGATCGCGTGGCTGATAGTTGTCAAGAAGTTGAGGATATTCAACTCCCTATTATAGGGATGCGAATATACACACATCCTAAATCCATCACTCGGTGTGTGTAATCTGCTATAAGACAGTAACAGAAACCGACTCAAATAGTTATAAATGCAGCGCAGTTGAATCATCATGAAATGCATGAAGACGAGTTACAATGTATGTGATGATTAAACCGGCATTGCGACTGGGGCATAATCCACCATATTTGCTCTATAGTCCGTTCCACCACAAAAACACGGCTTGCACCGATAATGACTGCAGTTATGGGCATATCATTAGTCGAACGACTTATGATGATCAAATGGAGGGTTAATCTATTTCTGTTATGGACTAGTGATATGTTATCAAGTAATTAACATTAATTGCTCAAACGTAACTGAGCACTACAAATCTTAAACACGATAATATCTTGCAGTATCTTTCTAACTATTCGTGAGATGTGCCATACACGGACGGCATATTACTTAATCCGATAGGATGATGAAAAGCCGATTCACATTTTATGCTAATGCGTAAGGTGGTCTCCTATAAACTCATTTAAGCTGAACATACTTCAAAGCATAATACTCCGAACAATAGAGCATCATACAAGCGGAATTTACCGCCACGGTCGTTGGTACGGTCGAGTCGCAGATTTATCACACTGTATCACCACTTTGCTGACTGACGGATGCGTAGAAGCAGCGTCTTCATTGCGACAAATTTAGCTATTACCAGTTGTAACCGATACATTTTCACTTTATTCAATGCATACTCCTCACTAGCACACTCTTAAATCTTAATTTACCTTCACACGTCCTGTAGGATGTGTACTTTTCTGGGTAGAAGTTAAACTTTTGTACTTCATTTTCTATTCCATTAAATAATTCACTCACAGTAATGACAAATAACGGTATAATTTAGAACGTACGTTCTTGAGAAGTCATAATGTAGGAATACACATACACAGTGTCATGAATCGATTGCAGAGGCAAATTTGTCATGATGTACCAAACAGAAATTACAAAACCAGGGACAGTGTTAAATATTTACGGCAAACTTTAAGGTAATGTGATCGCCCTAGTAAATGTGTTTGATTTCACTCCCTTGGCATGATATTTTAATGATAATGACAATCAAATTCTGCTGTCGATGCGGAAAGAATGACTAATATCATGTTTAAGGTTGCCAGATTGCATCTGTAGGACAGACATGAATCAAGCTTATATGAGCGATGGCTCAGTTGTATATTGCTATACCATAACGGTTATGTTGGTATATGATATAAATCCATTGTTCCTAATATTGATTTACCATAACAGTTCTTGGTGTGCAAAAATGTAAACTTTACTAAACGTGATGCCATAACCTCAGACATTTGACTGATAAAACGAATAAAAGAGATACTGGAAAAGCCACGGAAACTCTATTTTGCGCATAATTCCCTTAACTAACACTTGACACCCAGATTGGTGAAGTTTTACGAGCATCCACATCACATTGCCTAATCTGATCCATCATATGGAGGATCAGCACAGTGTGCTAAGGGTGACTACTGTTTGGTATTTTGGAGCACCACTCCAAACTGCGTCATAGATGCTAACCTATTCCCCTCGAAATTACCAAATAAATTGTATTCATATCATAACGATCCCACGGGGCACAATATAGGACGATGTCGTATATATTTATTTAGGGTCGATTGAACAGAACCCATGAGAGTTGCTCGAATGGTGTCCTGTTTATATGCGCTAGAATTCATGTCGCTAGCCCTTCTTAAAATTTGTGTGGCAAGACTAGTAGCTGGGAAAAATCGTATTCTTCAATACATAGGTCATTTAGCCAAACAGTTTTCTATCCTATTTTGGACATTAAACAATGCTATTTCCTAGCATGATGTTATTACAAACCATGAAATATAAGCGCAAAACGACTCACTGACAATGACATATCCATTCCTCTATTGTGTTAAATGAACTGAGCGTATATTAAAACTTATGATTCTGTGTGATACTGAGGGATCAAGTAAAAGGCCTGTTTAATCTATGTTTGATAAGGTTGTAACCCTTCCTAAAATAATTAATCTCTTACACAACTTTGTGTAAACAAGGTTTGTAAAACATATGCTTAACATGAGCTATGAGGCTTATAACAAAATACATGGCGCTGAAAGAGCCAGCAAAATCTGCATTATATAAAAAAGGCCCATGACTAACTTTGCCACATTGCTCGGCTTTCCTTTTAATGAATTGCACCCAATAATAAAACACCATTTGACGCTGCCGGTAAATCCCCAGATGGCCATCGCGAAACAGAATTTCCAGCTTTAGATGCGTGGAAATCCAAGCCTGGTGTGCTTAAAAAACGACAAGGACGAAAATATTTACCAAAAGTCATGTGATTTAACTAAAAATTAATGTTTTGTCAAAACTGACCAGAAAATTTGCTTCTTCCATGAACTTAAAAATACGAATGCTCAAAATATAAATCTACTTACAATGTTATGTAAGAGGATAAATTAGTGATTAATATATGATGTATCTGCAACGCTTGAAAGGATTTGCGTCGTTTTTGTGGACATTTAGGATATCATGTGCTATATACAAACGCAACAATTTCATGATATTTTTGTCTTCTCAACATTCCACATTTGATTCAAACCGATAATTAGGTAGTTAAATTTTGAGGTTCATTTTTGTCGCCAAACCAATAACACTAAAACACAGCGTAGTCGCCTTTATGAACGAGACAGATAATCTCATCTGACATCGTTCCATTGCTCTGTCACACGTAAATCACGTGATTGATGAAGTAATATTGGTACATAGTATGGCGCTCAGCTGAGACTCAAAGCGTAGCCGCGCAGTTGCATTAACGTATTGTGAATACCCGGAATGCACATTATGCTCACCTCTTGGAAAGCTAAGCAATTGTTTGGGTGCTCGAATCGCTACAATAAATGCGCAGGTATGTTCGACAGTGACATTTGCCTGTTGTTCACTCACCGTATTAAATAATATAAGCAATATTGGCAGCAGTGTCAGTGTATCATTCCGGCAACATGAATCCAGGATATATGTGATAGTACCGCATTACTTTTACACTGCCTAGACACAATGTGTCGTTTTGAGAATGTGAATAAATTAAGCATCTTACAATACTGCTGTGGAGGACTTATTTCCTTATTTACCAGTCATACCTACCATTGTCTAGGTATTTCAACAAAGGCAATCAGTTCTGAATCGCTTAGTTTAATGTGGGGGCTTTCACAATTCATAGCCACACCCACGCTGGTGATTATTTGGCCAAACAAAACAACGTTTCAACCGAACGCATGCAATCGTTTGTATCCACCCCCCCCCCCCCCACCCATACCGACTTCCCATAATGCCATGTAATAGCAAGGGTCCATGAATCCTAATTTACCAATACGACCGGCATGATTAAGTACTGGGGGATCTTTTCAAGGTGCAGAAACGGATATTTTGTAGACATGCAGACTTGTACAGTACAAACAACCTCACTCTGATATTGACGCTCCGATCTCCACATCTTGATATATCTATGTAACATTATTTGAAAATAGTCTATTTATTTTACTTTAATCAATCATTCACATCCACTTTCTTAACGTATAGTATAGTCCAAAGAGACGCATGGTATTGCATAGTATCGTCCGTTGTCACTTAACTCATTCACCTGGTCTTTAATCCTGTCGTTATTGGTAAACTACACCACACGTGAGAAGGCTCCCTCTGAACCCCACAAGCAGTTGATTAATTAAGATTAATGGTTGTTACATTCGGTGTTTTGTACATTAATAGAAATGGGACTGTGTTTGGTACATCGAGTAGATAAAGCAACGGGAGTATAACATTTTCTGTTGTAATCCCCAATAAGTTATTAAAAGGGACCGAGGACAACCAAAGACATGACATAATATATCACCGTCATTACCGCTTTGTTGTTTAATAAAATGAGAAACTTCAAACTGTAAAGTAGGTAGGCTGATGCTGGCGCATGCGTGATCTCCATATCCACACAGGTACCATTGTATCATGTTTGTTGCGGCGCTTCTGTGCAGAAATATAGTACACAATTGGATGATGGGCTCATGGCATTGCTGTAAGTGCCATTGCGTGGGATAGAGAGTCCAGTAAATTGAGCATTATTCATAGTTATGATGCAAGTGTAATTAATTTTCATGTATACACTCCGATGTACTATTATTTAACATTAGCACCCTCCTTTCAGTATGAGTTCTGTCGGAATTTCCGTAAGCATTATCGATGATGCAAAACCTCAGCCGTAAGCCCTTAATTCTTGGGTCTTTGTTGCATTAGTAAGATGGTTGTCTCTGCAGAATCAAGCACCAATTGAATGTTTTCGTTCATATTGCGTCTGAACAATGGTGACATTTAGATACATTGCAATTATGTTCTGCTGATATGCAATCATAAACCGTCGTAGGTCTCTAGTGTAACGCAGCAAGTATTCATATACGCCCATATGTTGTATGTATTCAACGAACAAGTTTATCAAAACCGTGTTATTATCCATCCACCTAACTAATTAAGTGTCATTCACGCCGTATTGCTGAACATTGCTTACTTTTCGTGCATGCTGACATATTATGCCAGAACACATCATAATTTTCGCCTACCTATTATCCACACAACCACTTTTATGTCATTCTGCAGCGACTGTAGTGACCTAACCGAATCATGGATAAACATATATGGTTCATGTTGCATGTCATTTACATATGGTAGAAGTTGTACGATGTGTGTTGAAGCGATCAGGTAAACGAGTGGGTATCATGATACTTTCGTGATACTTTTACGTGTTATCTAATGCTAGTGTCATCTTTGTTGTGTTATTTAATGCTAGTGTCAACGTTTTCGTGTTATCTAATGCCAGTGTCAACTCTTTTGTGTTATCTAATGCTAGAACCATCTTTGTTGTGTTATCTAATGCTAGTATCATCTTTTTTTGTGTTATCTAATGCTAGTGTCAACTTTGTTGTGTCATCTTTGTACTGTGATCTAACGATACTGTCACTTTTTTGGTGATATAATGCTAGTGTCACCTTTGTACTGTGATATAATGTTGATGTCATCTTGTTACTGGGATATTTTGCTATTGTAACCTTTCTACGGTGATCTCTACTGTTACCTTGCTACTGTGATATAATGTTACTGTCATCCTCCAGGTTTGGTTAAGGTAGCTCAAACATACTCACATTACTGCTCAAACGTAGTCACTAGATCTACATATATGCATGAAGAACAGCGGACCAACAACGACTAATTAAATTCCTCTGAGTCGCAAACTCAATAGGAAGTATGCGTTACATTTATAGAGTCCTGCTCATTGTCTGATATATGATGCGGAATACACACACAGCAATCGGCAATCGAGAACAGGTTGCTCTTTTAACTTCATTATTATACATTTGGCAGGCAGTTAAATAAAGAATTCGCTGAAGCATCTTTATTCTACGTGTGTCTCACAGCACAACAATAACGAGGAATTGTTCTTTGCCATTTCAAGAACGCCCAACAACTACATAACTGGAATCATCTGGTGCAGTCATTACGTCAGCATATGAGCATTTGGAGATTGAAGAGGAAGTTGCTCCGATTTTTCGACATCAACTCTCAAGGCCATATTCGGGATGACAAATCTTTATTATGCTCATATGTATATCACATATAAAGCGTATAACTACTGCATGACAATAAGCCTAGCGTCCCCTTCTGCATTCGATTATCGTTTGGCTCAACTAATCATGCAGCGCAATATGACTACTGTAGAAGGCATTTTCAGGGGATCATCATCAGTTATCTTTGCAACGCGGTAAATCGAGCAACAGCTTTAATGCGGTTCAATAGGAAGCAGACTGCCATCAAGTTGCTCAGGAATAGCCAAATCAAGGACACGATATAAATGAGAACAGGTATTAGGTATTGGTGCGCAACCCTAAATATATATGTGGAAGTTGCTGGCGCTCGTCATGATTTGACATGGCCATTCGACTAGCAGGCCATGCGCCTGAAAACCGGCGGTTATAGAAAATAGCAATATCCGCATTAGTGTACTTTTAAAGGGTACAAGTTCATTATACATTTGATGTTACGATATATCAGCCGCAGCCACAACAAACTTATATTTCCTCGTTTTGTATCCGTAACTGCGTATATTATCCGATAATTTATCCTAATTCACTAACTAGACCGGTTAACTAGCTAAGCGTCACCGATAACCATCAATGTAATTGGTAATTGTGCTGAAGCAAACCTTATTCGACTGCAATAGCTAGATGCAAAATATCTCACGACGCAAATGTTCATAAAAACATGAAATCTGCCCCCAATAACAACCAAAGCGACTGACTTGTGAGTTGGTTTATTATTTTGTTATGCTTGCATTGCAGATCATTCGGAACAGATGCAACATAAAGGCACTGATGCATATTCCTTTATCGGCTATGCAAAGGGGCATTCCAGTGACGGGCCGATTTTCTCATAATATGTACCTCGCCACCAGGCGGACACGTTAACAATCATCAGTACCTATCATTAATCGATATCGGCCATGAGTTTACTTGATCTTATCCTTGAACTGGCTCATTTGACACTCATCCATATCGTCATTCACGAGATGCCGCTCCCAGAGGATTTGAGTAGAGGACGCCATCCGAGTCCACAAGTAGGCAATTCATTTTATTGGCTATTCTCTCAGGTTCAATACAAAACCTTTAATGCGACTACATACGTGATACGCGAGTGTCATAACATTGCAAGTCACTTGGATTTCTTGTTACAGAACCTGGTTATGTTGGATATCAGTGGTTGTGAATGTAGGTAGAGGTTGTATCGTCACTCATATTCGCTTTATTACAATGAATAACCTGATCTACATTATTCAGATTTATAATCCCGTGATGAATGCAGCATTGTGAAAGTTGAATCCTTACGACTGATAAGCATCCGACGAGTACAGTATTCAAGTTGTACGTCTATGATCGCCTCGATCTTCTGCTCAAGCTTCCCGAATCCAACATCATTGATGCCTGCTAAGTTCAGTTCTCGTTTGTCGAACACATATCAATTGCACGATGAGTTGTATATGCGCAACGGTTCCCTTGCATTGAGATTGAATGGTTTGTTTGTTGACATACGGAGAAGAAACAGAAACACCGACACAGTTAATCTGATGTTCGTCTGTTCTTTCTTGTGTAGTCGTAATCCAGACATTCTCCCAGTAGAACTTGTCGTGGTAATACTTTATATAATAATAGACGTTGAGCCATTCTCAAATGTAATCCGTGTTCGAAAACTAATTTTAGTAATAATGTCCAAGCGCCCAACTGGTGACCGATGCTACGTTGATGGACTTTCTAAAGTTCCATTTCGAATTTTAGACGGGACATGAATTTTAGCCCAAATATGGCACGCGGTAAGCTCTACAATATATCCGGGGCTGAAATCGGGTGGTGTTTGATTGATAACACCAGAAAATGTCAGTTTAGCGCTCGTGTAGTCATTGGTCCAGTTTTAATTTTTTACAAAGCAAAGTTCGGAGGCTGCTTTCAGCGCGCCTTAATCGATTACTTATCAATAATTTATTGTTCCCAGTAACATATAAGGATGATATACAAGTCATTGTAGCAACTTCACAAAAATGGAAGCAAAATACAAACTACAAAACATTGCCAGAAAATTCATCATTAAACGCGCCAATTACCTTTGACGAACACATGCAATGCATAAAACCAGAAGCGCTCCTTAGCTTCAGCTGGTTCTATAGTAATTGATCATACCATACCAATCAGGATTTAATCAGCGGTAAGGTCGATGCGACTGCTGCCCCACGGCCGTCGGAATTAGAAATATATCATTCATATGCGTGTCACAAGGATAATCCACAGTTAGGCTGTATTATCTCCTAAGGTGCTCATTCATTATGAACAACATGCAACACTTAATTATGAGAGAAACAATGTGATAACACTGATTCTTTCTGATTTAAACTTTGCCCGGTTGTGTTTTAAATGGAATTTAAGGTAAACTGCTCATATTTGAACGCAAACATGTCCGTTTTGTAAAAATCAGCTAATTGTGTCGCTGTTCCAAAAAAAGGGGGATGATGTTATCAGTTACAGCCTCAGAACAAGTTATTTTCATGCACGGGCTTGGACTAGAAATGAAATGAATAATTACAAAATTACATACAATATTTTTTTTAATTAATATGCATTCGTCGACCTCTGTTTAATGTAAACATTAAAGGAGGCATTCGATATGTTATTTGCTAGTCGTTAGATTTAGTAATTGTTACATGTAGACATATCAGTGATATATTTAGGGATTTCTGTCATATTCTTTCGAGGGCGAGTAATATTCTGTAATTATATAAGTACATGCCCCTCCTGTTCAAGTATTGGTTAGACTATTCAAATTGACGATTCCTGAGCGACGCATCGCAGGATGTTAAACTAAGGGTCTAAATCACTGAATCGTATATGCCGATTAAATGATTAATGCTTTTTTTTAACAGATGCATCCGCTATCGAGTTACTTCCAGGCACTCTGATAAAGGACAATTTCTAAAGCCGCTGTTGGATTCTACCTGTACAAAGTCTAGATCAACTGGAAACAATCAGTAGGCTGTTAACTGACATCACACCTACGGGATACTGATACCAGTTCTTTGTTTGTGCATTGCGCAATGAGTAGCTTCCATATTGCCTTTATATTGATATCCACATAAGTCAACGTGAGAGTGCTTTGATGCCAATGTGTATCGTCAGGATAATACAGTAGCTTGACTTCAACCATATCTACTTACAATCATTTGAGGAAACACTCGTGGAACGTACGCGACCTTCACCCACTTCATACATATATTCAGCGTGCAGCGCATTGATCATTCACCAGAGAGAGAAGACGTCAATTGTTTAACTGACATTAACGGTTGCTTTTACAATATGTGATCTCACAGCGTTTGCACTGCTGAGCCGGACATCTGTTTTACGAAAACAATGTACTGAATAAATGCATCGTAGCCAATTAAGACGTGGCAAGAATACGTAAGTCAATTCCAATATGCCCAATGATGTCACCAACAACTATTTTGCCCATAAAACAGAGCACTCCACGTCCACTTTAGTATGATCGCGCTTCTGCTTGCAATGGCAGCAATGTATCTTATGTTGAGAAGCTGCGGCAATCTTGTTTTATAGAGGGTTATCAATATGATCGGATTGATAAGCTTACCTTATTTTGGATTTCATTATATTGAATATATGTTTAAAAGAAACCTCTCCATAACATGGAAGGGTGCGGGGGTGCATACCATACGTCATATTACACGATGTTCCGCTTGTACCATCGTATAGATACCGTGTAGATCAGCTAAGCCAGAGACAATGACTTGTGGCAGCCACATGTTTGAAATGCAAAGGATTCATCCATAGCTGACAAGGGTGCGAGCGTTCCTAGAAAACTATAAATATAACACACATTTTCTGTTTAGACGAAAGGAGATGTGCGCTTCTCTACGAATGATGCACAGCAAGATAGAGTTTAAGCGCGATTCTTACTCAGTGACAACATGCATAGTTAGCGCTGCCTATTATTTATAGTAGCTTACGTAATAAACTTAGCGCGTGGTTTTTGTCACGCGTCAGAAATGTCTGCCGAGCCCTGTGTTTTTACCAACTGATAGAGAGTGTCATTAGTTATGTTCTTTGTGACTTTCCATTTGATTTATTGCTGGTGCCACAAACCCGAATTACGTAACACTATAACGAGCTCAACGCTAATTACCTCCTAGGTCGTATACAGAGACACACATTGTTATGTTGTTTTAATATTCATTTCCATAACAATTATAATTATATGGGGTACACGTGGTAGTGGGTCAGCTGATACGGTAAATAAGACGGAAAAGGAAGTAAGGAACTGCTGGGCAGCAGGGCGTGAGGCAGAGCCGGTAATACTCTGAGCTTACACGCTGGTTTTACAGGTCAAGCAAAAGCTGTTTATGGGGCAGGGTTCGATAGGAAAATTGAAAATAAGATGCCATAGTGGGAATTAAACAGTTTATGCTAGTTCATAAAGCGTTTGAAAATGTTCTCCACCAACGGTAAGCTGGCAAACTTATGGCCTACGGCAGTATCGGCATGGATAAATGAAAGGCTAAGTAGTAATAGACTGGTGATAAACGACATTGAATTATGTCACTCTGAAAAAAACCCGCATAAATATGATGTATGGCGCATTTGGATACAGTTCAGCACGTAGATTCAATTCACATTTTCATACTAATTCACTGTTGGAAAGAACGCACGGACCAAGCTCGTCGGTGACTGTATTTACGAAATGGCAGTATCACAGTGATTTCCTTTCAAGTAAAGGTAGTCTAAGCATTTATATTCTGACTGTTTCCGAGAACAGTAGGTCATTAATTTACGGTAATGAAGAAGCCCAATTACCAGAATACTCCGCTAAGGGGCTATTGGGGTCACGTTTATACGGATTCTCACATGGACCGCCAAACCAGGAACTAACAAATGAGAACGCAAGGTAACAGCAAATGTACCCAATTAGTCCCGCTATCATCTGTTCTAGATGCTTGATAAAGCATTGAAGTGTATACTGTCCTGGGAGGTCGACGTCAAAAGTGTACTTGTATATTCCCAATGTAAACAGAGGGAAGTTAAATCGGATTACACCATTGTTGGTCGATGCTACAGGACTGTTGATGCATGGTACTAACTCCCCTTTGTAATTATCATTTACTATATATTAACCCAATATGGCAGTTGCACCATGTTGTTAGACTTTGAATGTTCGTCTACATTAATGTCTTTACTCTTTATCAATGTTATCATTTCTTAGCAGTAGGATACAATTGATTCTTTGTTTTACCTGAATATGTTTTTCATTTCTATGTGCATCTCGTTGTGTTGGATGCGTTCAACCCTAACAAACCTTGATGGAATAAAAGAAAATTTTCAATGCATGTAAAATTATTTCCTTTTGGCTCTATTTACCACCATAACATCATATACATGGTTTTAAATGTGTAATTAATAGCCAACTGCATGCTCTAATATGACCAACAATTTCCACTGCATTTAATCTGACGGAGAAGGAGAATTCAAAAATAATCACCCAAGCCCTATACAGATGGCATCATTTTGTGTGAAGTGCAATTCGGTTTACCTTGTGTGTCTGTTAATAATAACATTATCCACCTTTAGCCTCTCGTTCACCGCTATTCAGTCTATTAGAGGTATACGTGCGAGAGAACAAATTATTGTTAGATCTTGATCAGCCGGGTAGACCGCTCGGGCACGGGGGGAGGCGGATCATAAAGCATCTGATATAATCAAAGCGTATATATCACATGTACCTACGGTGACGCTATTCACCAAGCCTATGTCCAAAATATCAAGGCTGAGCATTAAATGTGTACAAGTTTCCTATAAACTACTCCATTCGCAATACTTCTCGACAGTCGCCTCTTGCCTGGACCGACCCACCTATACTGACCTCGTTAACCATAGCCCCCAGGAGGCAGCATTCTGTGGCGAGTTACCATTGCAGAGGCGGCGCTTTCCTTTCTTTGTATCTTTGCCTATACACATGATAGATGCATATACAGCCAGTATCTACACAGAACACATAGACTATAAAGCAGGAGCTGCCTTGTCACTTGGAAAGCAATCACAGTAATTGATATCCGACTTGAATGTGGTAATGGATTCAATCAGCACAAAAGGCGATCCGATCGGGTAAAGTCCGTTAACTTCAGCGATTGTCTTATGTATTGCCTCTTTGAGAATGAAATAAGTAGCTACGGCCCGCCTGCTGTAATGGGTGCTTGAGGCGCGATCGAGCCATTCCAGAACACATAGCCGACATCAGTCGCTCAACTGCACCATCAACTTACCATGAAGAGTAGATTGGGATAATAACCTGGCCTGTATAATGTATGGGCTGTATTGAAATCCTCGGCGCCATAGACTCGACTTATAGACCCTGGTGTCGGACAATACAATTGTCCATACAAACTATGGGAATTAACAGCTCCCAATTCAAACATGCTGTGCTGTTATCGCATGGCTTTGTTAGAAAATACAAAACGACGTTAAATGGCAAAATGTCTGCACTATTAGTGTTTACAAGATTAAGTCATCACCATCAGAATGGACGAAACGGTTCCACCGACTATCACTCGTTCATAACAAGACGACTTTGATTGGCTTCCTGGATCACATACGTGCGCTTAGTTGTTGAATGATTAGCATTAAAGCCAAACTACAGATTGTTAGCACCGAGGAACATGTTGTCATCATTATGTTATCTGATATTGTTACTAAAACTGCGCAAGTATTTAAACAAATGTACATGACTGTGCTTGCACAGAGGTGAGCAACAGTGATATAGTGAGTTAATTTTGTCATTAACCTCTTAAGTTTAGACACAGCCCTCACAACGTCTTATATCTAGAAATTAAGAGCACATAGTCACGGAGCCAAGGGTTCACTTGGTGACTACTTGCTTTGTGAGGTACTGCTTGACCACATCGATATTGAGGCGCATAGGACATGATTCGTACGCTGTCAACAACAACGCCAAGCGACCATAGACTGACTGTCCGCTTAACAGCACGGTGTAGCTGATTATTCAACTCCATTGATGTCGTAGATTGTCAAATGAGTAGTGGGAGGTTTAGTATAAAACGTCACATTGACGCCCTCACAGTGTACCCAAGTTGACAGTCAGGCCATCAGTAAGCCATAAATGGTCATGTAAGCTAATACATCTATGTTAACCGTTGCATCACTTTTTCAGACATTACTGGTCGTATGACAGTTTCGTGAACTGTCCTTGTGACGACTAACACTCTATGGCACCATGGAAAGTACGCTAAAGGCAATACATCAGGCAGGATGTGGGAGTGATGGAGCGCTTTCAGCGGCCATGGGTGTTCATTAACCTACTTGTCTTGCTTTATATATTCCTACTTAGGATTTATAACCTATCGTCCTGCAAAGACTCCATCAACGAGCGTGCATGCTGCTGAGGCTGCTCATGAAGCCTACATTTGTGCTGGGCGAAACGTTCATTAAGTGACACCAACTTTTACTACCTCATGCGTTTCTTCTCCTTTCGATGAGATTTTTGGAGAGCATTTTTAATCTTTATAGCGTGGGCGTTTTCTATATGGTTATGAAAATAGACATTTGTAGTAAGCTAAGTGCTTTCACAATTCCCTTTACATTGTTAATAACTCATTGTTTGAAGAAATGCTGCACTTACACACGCTGAATCGCTATTCAAAACGCACGTTCAGTGATTTAAGGTTTTTCTCTTTCCGTCGATAGACTTAACCGACATAAAATATATATGCAGCTCGTGAATTTTCACAAAATGCGATATGATGATCTTAACAACATTCTCTTCATAGCAAATTCGCGTATATGTGGTGATTAAAATATTCTATAGAAATACATTCAAAAACATAGACGGCTCCCCCTAACAGCTTTCTTTTTGTTAACAAACACCTATATTACCTAAAATTTCAGGAGTGTAACGGATAGTAAGTTGGATGATGTGTCAGTATAGGACATACCTAATGTGAATAGGCTAATGTTATGGGGCATATTCTTAGCATTTTGCTGTACCCATTTAATATTGCAAAGCGCCTTAAATAACGATCGGATGATATCGTAGCTATAGAATTTGCAGCGGGCGTATTTATTTAATCAACGCAATATCTTTATGATATTTATTTGCCACGTATTAAAGATATTATGTTGAGCCTGTACACATAATTATCAACACAAAGTTGGAACTCATCAACCAGACCATATACGAAACTGACTTGGTAGCTAAGGATCGGCTTCATCATTTTTCACAAAGACTATTTTCGCCGATAAACTGCTTCCCATAGTAATGGTTGCATGGAAGTTTGATTAATTAATTTAATTAGCTTACTTGAATCGGTAAGCGAAAGCGCCATACGAGGCTGATTAGTTTCTATATATTGGTGCTGAAAGAAATCTCATGGAGTGATATTGCAGGTACAGATACGTCCCTAAGCCGGATGTAACGATTATGAGTGGAGACCCCTAATTAGTCATCTGTCACGAGCTAGGCGGTGCCATGTTGTTATCTACAACCAACACGGAGCTTTATTTTAATTTGATAATAATCTAAAAAAAATGCAGCAAGTGCCAACATTCCTATTTTTGCCTTTGTCCGCCATTTAGATGGGAATACTGACAGATCACTGATCATTAAGATATTCGCTCAGCGGTATATTTGTGTATAGATAAAGACACCGCTTTCCGCAAACAATAATATACATATATATATATATATATATATATATATATATATAGATATATATATATATATATATATATATATATATATATATGTATATATTATATATATATATATATATAGACATATATATATATCTATATATATATATATATATGGATATATTAAAGCTGCCAGGTATATATATATATATATATATATATATATATATATATATATATATATATATATATATCTATATATATCTATATATATATATATATATATATATATATATATATATATATATATATATATATATATATATATATTCTTAGAGAACAAGAAGAAACCAAGACCCAAAACTTGCTCTCTTGGAACCTGGCAGCTTTAATATATCCAACGCTATTGCAACGACTCTCCGATCCTAGCCACATGCTGTTGGTCGTAAAGAGAACAGTATTTGGGCAAGAGGAATTGCCGTCGTCGGAATGGTATACTATTAACTCGCAAATTTTAAATGCCAACTCAAGCCATTAACACGTCTACAAGTGATTATCTGTGCTGATTTCTAGCAACACCACAACACCACGCGTGGCTAGTAAGCACAGTTACTACCGAGAAGTATTCACTGCCATGCGACACGTATATACCATCATTGAATTCGTTTAGAATGCCCAGTGTGGAATATAATAGCGTTTTGACATGACCGGACATGAATACACGATAGGCGCATCTGCATTTCAGGCATGAAAGACACATGGCTAACGAAATCGTGTGAGTATATATATACAAATATATGCATATATATATATATATATATATATATATATATATATATATATATATATATATATATATATATATATATATATATATATATATATATATATATATATATATATATATATATATATATATATATATATATAATGTATATGTATATGTGAACCAATTTGTCGCTTGATTTAAAACCCTTTTCCCCTACTTATTTCGAATATGTTTATACCAACTATAGACAACTTGCCAAATCAATAATTGGACAACACTGCCAACAATTTTCTAGAACATCTTGCAATTTTCCACAAAAGTTGAAAAATGTATATTTTCATTTCACGCTGCAACAATTTAACAAGCTTGGCTTTGTCAGCAATTTGCATACGTTGAGATTTCCATAGGCGGCATATTTCGAAGGTTAGTCAGCGCATTCTTTATGGTTTTCCAAATCGATTATAATTCAATGATAGTGCATAAATATTTAACTCTTTGACTTATTGATATGCGAACTGACTGAATGTCTAAAAGTGATCTAGACTGCATGGTAAATTAAAATATCATGCAGTCCGGTTATTTGGGCGATATCAGAGTGTACTTATGCCGCTAATTCCACGCGCTCCAGGCAGCACATGTGGAAATATAGCCGCGCCTCTTCGTGCAGTCTTCAAATTTAGGTTGTGTATATAGTATGAGTCAAATTGGTTGCATAAGTGGAATGTAATAATATGGTTGATGTTTTTGCATGACTAGTGGTGCCTGACATTCGTGAACCGCGTAAACCAATATATATATATTCTCTACAATAAAATATTTATAAAAATTAATTTAATTTAACTGCTGCAAAATATCATCGGACTACGATAACATAAGCTAAAAATGATTTGTCATTGCCATGATGTGTTTTTGGGCAACAAACTAAAAATGGTGGTATATATGGATATTGTACAAAACGGTAGCTATTGTAAGTATATATATATATATATATATATATATATATAGATATCTATAGATATATAGAGATAGATATATATAGATATAGATAGATATATATATAGAGAGATATAGAGATAGATATATATATATATAGATATATATATATATATTTATATATAGATATAAAAACTATTTATATTGATATATATATACATATATATATATATATAATTATATATAAATATGTAAAACATATATATACATATATATATACATAATAAATATATATAGATTTGAATATATATACAAAAATACATATATAGATACATACATATATCTATACATATATGATTGTATACAGATAAAATATATATACATATATATACATATATATATCAACAATCATTTATATGTTTCTATATTTGAATATACATATAAAAATATATATATATACATACATATATTTTTTACATATATGCTTTCATTCATATAAATATATATACATATATTTATATATATTTATGCATGTATAAATATATATCATATAGCTATATGTATAGGTATATATATAAATGTATATATAGGCATATATATATAAATATATTTGCATATATATATATATGTATATGCAAATATATATATATATATATATATATATATATATGTATATTTATATATAAATTTATATATATATTTTTATATATATGAGATATATACATATAAATTTATATATATTTTCATGTATATTTATATATAAATAGATTAATTTACATATATATATATATATCAATATATATATATATATATATTTATATATATATATTTTATATATATATATATGTACATATATATATGACTATTTATATTCATATGTATATATGCATATTTATATATATTGATATGCATATATAAATATATATAAATACATATATATACATAAATATATATATATATATATATATGTTTCTATATTTGAATTATATATAAAATATATATATATACATACATATATTTTTACATGTATGCTTTCATTCATATAAATATATATACATATATTTATATATATTTATGCATGTATAAATATATATCATATAGCTATATGTATAGGTATATATATAAATATATATTGGCATATATATATAAATATATTTGCATATATATATATATGTATATGCAAATATATATATATATATGTAGGATTTATATATAAATCTATATATATTTTTATATATATATATATATATACATATAAATTATATATATTTGCATGTATATTTATATATATATATTAATTTACATATATATATATATAACAATATATATATATATATATATTTATATATATATATGTACATATATATATGACTATTTATATTCATATGTATATATGCATATTTATATATATTTGATATATGGCATATATGCATATATATACATATATACATATATATAATATATATATATATATATATATATATATATATATCTATGTATATATATATATATATATATATATATATATATATATATATATATATATATTTATATTATACATATATATATATATATACATTTATATTTTGAATACATATGTAAATGCACCTGATTACCAGGATCCACTTGACGAGACCAGGATGATGAGGCCAACGTTCAATCATCTACTGGCAGCAGCAGAATCTTCTAGTTTCGATTTTGTGGGACAGATGATAGGGAAAAGGCTATTTATGGTCTGACTTTAAATGTTGTACAGTAGATTTATGTGGAATGGCATACCGCTTCAAGGCATACACGTGTCTCCACCAACCCTAAACAAACTTTCTGACCCACAGGATGTTGCTAGCATGTGCAGTTCAATTCAGCAAAAACGGTTTATCCTGCACTCCCGGGCGACAGGAATGTGACACCCTCCTTAATATCACTCAAAAGGGATTGCTTGGTGTCACGTGATTTCACAGATAGATATGATATCAAACAGCCTCTTTGCAAATTCTATAGACGGACAGAAAATGTGACACGCGTCGAACTGCTGCAGCCAGGCACAATGTTTATGTTAACATGGTATAAAGAAACAAGCAAATTGTTGGCAAAAGGCTGCGAGACAATTTTAGGCATTCCCTGCAGGACGCAAAGTGAATCGATCCCACACTTGATTGAATAAAAGGAATAACAAAAACTGTTTTATAGGCGGGTTTTTTTTCAATCACCAATGCAGTCATAAAAAGTAGTGACGCCCGATTAAAGAAACTCTTAAAAACTCTGTGACCTATATTCCTCTACTGAGGTTAGTATAGGCCATGGCCATGTATCCTAAATACACCTGGTCACATATTCATGAATAATAACCAACGTCAAAGTGCAATGAATAAACTGGCAAAGAGCAATATTATTTGTTGACTAATGCACTAACTATTACTGTAGTTCTTATAGGAGATTAAACTATAGCTCTTTGAAACACTTAACTGTTACATTGCTTAAAATCATATACTAAAGAAGGATTTTAAATGAATAAATCTAACGTATACCACGACACAGATAGGGCAATAGGGTGACAACCAGGATTTTTTTCACATCCGTATCGTGCAATATTATTTAGTGATCAGCAAACTCTAAGTTGCTTTTATGATGTGCTGACTTTTTGTCATGATACACAGTAAGCTGTAATACGAAGTCAGACTAGCTACTATGCTCTCAAGGTCATTGCATTGTAAATGGTACTGTCAGACAATTAGTGTATGTGATGAAATCTGACGATAAACATATCAGTAAACTATCAGTTAATCTTGAACAAATAAGTGATTTGATACATTCCTTGTGATCAAACTTCTTCGAGCAATTGTGAATCATGACTGCTAACTAAAGTTCAATATTCAATCCAACTGTGTTGCGGCCATATCCAGGCTGTTCGATGAATATGCCGTTCGTCTAAATGAGCAGTTCAAATAATCTAGAAAGTTACTGGACGCCATACGCAATGAAAGATGATATATATATATATATATATATATATATATATATATATATATATATATATATATATATATATATATATATATATATATATATATATATATAGATATATATATATACATATATATATATTTATACATATATATCTATATATAAATATATATATATATATATATATATATATATATTTAAATGTGTATATAAATATTTATATAAATATATGTATATGTTTAAATATCCATGTTTATGCATATATATATATACATATACATATAAAAATATAAAAATATACATACATAAGCATCAACATCAATATATATACAAATAAATATACATATACATGTATATATGTAAACATATTTATAAACATATAAATATATATTAAACAATATACATATATTTACATAGGGTATATAATTATTCAAATAAGTTTATATATATATACATATATATATATATAAATATATATATATATATATATATAAATACATATAAATATATATATATATATACATATATATACATATATTTACATCAGGTATATAATTATATAAATATGTTTTTATATATATATATATATTTATATATATATATATGTATATATATAGCCGTATATATATCTACATATATATATATATATATATTCATATTTATATATATATATGTAAATTATATATATATATATATATATATATATATATATATATATATATATATATATATATATATATATATATATATATATATATATATATATATATATATATATATATATATATTTATATATATATATTTCTAGCATTTTCGTTTCATTGCTGGTGGGTGTGAAGAGTCTAAGAGTGAACACATGGAAACTAGTTAATTTGGTAAGAAATCTTCTTGTCAAGAGATGGAGATGATGAAAAAACAATGTGAACACGGGTTCCTTGTAACTATGGTCACCACAAAGTGCTGTTGTAGGATTTGGAAGTTCGAAAGCCGTCGTACAGTCAAAGAGTTTATAGCTTCACTAAGAGAGCTCACTCCAGGCTTCCGTCCGAGGAAATATGTAAAAACCGCCACCTGTTAGCCGTAGCGTTGTTGTCATAGCGTCCTGTCATAGCGTCTCTAAAAACCATCGTTTAATTCAGATGACTCCATATCTTTAACAGCCGCCGAGCTCCGAGACGTTGGATCAACAGTCCAATGTGCTTTTGTTTCATGGTATCGTTGTCTGATGTCGAGGGAGTCTTTCGAGTAATTTCATAGTCGTCACGCAGCTCAGCATAATTATATACTCTTCACTCGAAACCTTCACACCCCCTTGACATGCCAACATTGTTATGTCGCCCCCAGGCCAGTTCACTCGCTTCAGACATTTATTGACAATCTAAAACTAGCATCCACAGACATGAGGACCGTAAACTGCGCGGACGCTGTTAGAGGCTATCTATCAAGCTGACATATATTAAGCAGAGTACTTGCTATTTTCGCTATTCATAAGCCTATTGTGCGACGTGTTTTGGCAGTGACAAGGCTCTGTGAAAAGACATTTTTCCCGCACTCAGCAATCGCTGTGACGTCAGCCCAGTATTCCCATGTGCTTTTGATTGTGTCACGGTAACGCCACCTTCCGACTGAAATGTATTATAATTATGGAAGCGATCAACTCAGAGCCACTCGAAGTGAGCCCTCTTAGCGTAGCTATACACTCTTTGGTACAGTGGCTTCACTTTACCTTTAATGTCTATTCTATAATGAGCGACCGGAAGAGTTCAAATAAATGAGCCATGCTCCCAACAGTAAATCTTGAAATTGTCATTTACCTGGAGGAGGGGGCTACTCTTAACCCTTGAGCCTCCGCCAAATAATAAACTTGAAATAAACTTGACGTTGATCTTACTCCATGAATAATTTAAACTACACAATATGTCACTTTGTTCTAACGTTGCGTATTAAGTTAAGCATGTTTTATCTTTTGGGGTTAACCGGTACGAAATAGCTAAGTAAACAGTCTATGTTATGTGCTGCAACATGCCAAGTTAAGATCATTGCAAGGTTTTATCGTTCATATGTTCGCCGTTGCAACGAACCTCGCTAGACGTATTCGATGTTGCATTAGATGATCGCGTGGCATGAAAACATCACAAAATAACTCTTGATACTGTTGTAATATTTCACAAATTGAACTGCAGTGCCTAATAAACTCTAGAAGGCGACTTATGGAAATACGTTAGTGTGGAGTACATTGTACAACATTCACGGTAAAAGGGACAACAACTAACTTGTCACGACTACGTTCGATGAAACATATGTTTGAACATTAACTTAAGTTGAACATACGAGCTTACCTCGAGGTAGAAAAGGGAAAACGACACATGGTTACCTTTGCATGATACGGCAATTTTCACAATAAATAAACTAATGAACTATGATTCCCCCAATATCTATGGCTATAACTATTTGAACAATCGGTATTTGTATTTCGGAAATTCTTACTCTTGAGACTAACATGAAATACGACCGAATAGACGGTTGATGGCATTAATAACAGTATTATCACTGTGAGATATTTGTCCACGAATATAGGCCATGTCTGGCGGTTGAATTGAAACATATCTGTTGAGACCAATATTTTGTTGCGTGTGCAATGACAATGGGTATTGTGTAAAACCATCATCACTTTTCGCTCGTCGTATATCTACGTACATCACTACGACTGATTGACAGGGGACCTGAAACGGCATTCCAACTTATTTGCGTTGAAAATTGAAATAAACCAATCTTTAGTTTTGTCATCCTTACGACACCACAAAATGTTACATTATACCTTGGGAAATTCACGTGTGAATAATGATTCGGAAATGCATTTGAGCAGCAATTTGGTGCAACATCAGGGAGTTGTGTCCATTTAAAGGCCGAACTGAGAGTACTAGAACTTTTTAAACAGGGGAACTCAGACAGGGAACACGTATTGCTTACAAACGCTCATGGAAGGACAACGGATCAAGATAGATTTTCATTTGAGAGAGGTGACTTGAAAATAATTCTACTAAAAATGGTGACTATCTGAATTTTTATACAAAAACGAGTTTGACCCCATGACGATGTAATAAACCCTGCTCTTTCGAGGCTTAAATGCTGTCGTAAGACTATCGAAGGGACAATGACACAGCAAGAATGAAACTGCAGTTGTTGTTGCTATTATATTAGACTCGCCTGTTAATGCATCAGATCAACAAATAGTCATATTTGTCTTTGAATTTGCCATTAATTGCATGGGGAAAAGCGACGATTTGCCCAGAAAACCAAAAACCTTTATTTTCGCTGTCATTTATACGGTTGATGTTAAAAGTGAATACGGATAACGTAGATAATGTGGTATCTTTGCTCTCTCGTAAAAGACCATCCAATTAGGGACTGTAGCACAACCAGGAGTATTTTTATCGATAACTGTTCTCATTAACCCACCACTTTCTTCTATCCCTCTCCTCGTTCTTATGTTTGCAATTGCCAAACTCGGAGACGTCGATTGTGGTTATTTGGCCACATTGACGCAATGGTAATGCAGAATATCACAGATATAGGTAATTTGACGCCCGCAACATATCGACATATTAACATACTATTGCAAAACGAATCTGCACCTTGGTCAGACCGTAATCACGTCATATCAATGAGTCTATTTTCGAGCCATTGTGTATTGTTGATCACCCTGCGCTCAGTGGATGTTTGATGATATTTACCGCAGTGTCGGCTTCTATCCTATAAACGCTTTCCGCTTGAATGTATATAAAATAAGGTTTCTTTCACACAAATTGCTTTTGATCCGTTCATTGATGGACATTCTCTGGAACCGTTAGGCAAAGGATATGTTTTCATATCTAACCATGTTTGTCGACCATTTATGTTGTTCGCCCAATTTGGGATATCATCGGCATCTCAAGTACCCGTGACGACGCTGTCTTGCAACCGCAGAATGTGGATGTTACATGCAATTATCCGCTTTTGTATTGAAGATGGTGCACAATAAAATTGCTAGTATGTAGAACACTTATCAGAGTACAAGTATCAATATTGTCCGTCATGTTGAGTTGTTATAGCTCCAACGCAGACGCTAATATGGAGTGGATCATACCCTCATCGTCGTTTCTAATTACCTCGAGGTGGCTTGATGTATAATGCTTGAAGGTAGTGGGCAGAGGGATAAGTTTACTTTATGGACTTTATTGAGCTATAACCCAATACCACAAGACTAGCTTTCGATATTTTGCATCAAATACGACAACTCAAATCCAGGCAAAACAAGATTAAATCGTCTGTTAATCATTTAATTCGAAAAGTTTGATTTGTAACATTAAGAAGGCGTGAAGATGTCAATTGACAACTATAGCTTTTTATTTTTAGCTAGCATTGTGAATGCCAAAAAAACAGCAGTAAAATGCCTCCGATGCGCATGTATGATATCATATTAAATAGACACATATTCATGTATCTGTACATTTGCTCATAATTGCGTCCTCGATTGTTGCTGTCCTTGGGCCATCCGCCAAATTCCTCTTTTGAATGTTCTGCCTACTAGGCGATGACGTTCGACGTATCTTCTTGAGTTTCACACTTGCCTGGAAAGGTTAGGTGGTTCAGTATATCATCTCTTTTTTTGGTCTGCCAAGGCTATATTTTGTTTCAATGCACGCCCATTTTCGTAAAGGTTACAGTAAATATAACGTATGAACTATGAATCTAAGAAGTAGTATGGATGCACCTATATATATATATATGCTATTCTAGACCATTGATATAGGGTGTATGGCTACTCCAGTCCATTGCAATATTGTGCAAGACCACTCCTGTCCATTAAAATATGGTGTATGACTACACCAGTCCATTGAAATATGGTTTATGGCTACTCCAGTGTATTGATATATGGTATACTGCTACGCAAGTCGATTAAAATATGGTGTATGGTTGCTAGTACATCGAAATATGATGTACAGCTCTCCAGTCTATTGAAATATGGTGCATGGGCCATAGTCAATATACGGCACCTAAAATGGACAGCAATGCTTACATTTGGAAAAAAACCAACGGGAAACAAATTATGTGCCATTCACGTAAGATGAAGTTTGTATGCAACTAGACATAGTCAGATGTACACTGTTTATTTTGACCATTATCATGCTGTATGGGCCTGCATTGACATTTACAAAGAATAGTATCTACTTTGGTACATTTGTAAGTATCATGCGTTCTCGTGTTCTGCTTTCTTGGTCAGCGGACCAGGTGAGATACCCCGTAATGATGACCTCAACGACCCCGGTAAGAAGTATATCAAGTGGTGAACAGGCCTCCTAATTGCTAATTTGCCCAACGATACGAATAGTTAAAATAGGCTCTTGCGTTGCAATGTAAGACTGGGCGTGCTCCAAGGCGTAAATCAAGTGGGTAGCAGGCTTCCAAATTGCTAATTTGCTCAAGGATACGAATAGTTAAAATAGGCTCTTGCGTTGCAATGTAAGACTGGGCGTGCACCAATGCATTAAAGATGATGATACCCCCCTCCCCGTTAATGCTGCCTGTTGTGTATGGAACAAAGATACAGTGAGCCAGCTTCGCTTCCCATGGCTCGATCAATTAAGTTATGCAAGGTATCAGGTATCATTGCTATAGAGGACAAGTAGTGTGGAAGTGGAATTGTACATAAATGTTTTGTAAGGCAAAGACATTCGGGTGCTTATGTGAAACACCATCAAGTTAATTCTTTACACGATGGAAGCTATCAATAGATAAAAGACATAATCGTTGATTTATATAGATCGCAGGATTGCTCAATGACGTATGTATTCATCAAGCAATTAATTTAATCAAAACTAATTCGGATCATATTGAAGGCGACTTGAAGGACGAGTATACTGAGCTATAGTCCAGGGCATAATCGTCTGTCCGATTCAGAGGTTTGGGATACTTGGCATGCTGCATATGAAGGGAGATGATCTAGATTGATGCTGAGCTTAATTGAAGTACAGTTAATCACGAGAACTGTACTGCAAAAGTGTACTTCCATTTTAATGTTTACCGAATGATGATGACTTATCCTTGCTGCTCTACCACTCTTAACACTGTACTGACTGAACCCTTACAACGATCGTCACTCCACCTCGATCTCCGCCTAACTAAGGTGAAATGGTTTTAAGCATTGTTTACACACACATTGCAGCAGCGAGAAAATGTTCTCAAGTGCAACTAACGATGCCCTTAAGGTACGAATTGCGTGGTACATACTTAAGACCAAAAACACTTTTCAATGTCAAACAGCCCCAAAACGATTATCATGTCAGCTTTAGTGCGTTTTCGTCAACGATTCTAACGCTTCTTTGAGAAAGAATAAGTAGCCGTGATTAGCCTATTGTCATGGTTGCTTTAGGTGCTATCGGGCAATGCCAGACCACGCGATTGCTATATATGTGGCTCAGTTGCACCATTAACCTCCCACGTCGAGCAGCATCGAATGATAAGGCAGACTTCATAATGCATAGGTTGATCATGTCGCTTCGGTTGGAAGCATATTGGCTGATGGGCATTGCATTTGATCATTATATAGCGTAGATGTCGCTTAACAAGAAGTTAGACCAGCATCATGGCACATCTTCATTGAGTTTATTTCTTATCTGTGCAAGCGTAATTAGACATAGTTATTGAGTCAGCACTAATCGGTGCAAGCATAATTAGATGTGTTTATTGATTTTATGATGTATCTGCGCAAGCATCATGCGATGGGCTTGTTGTAGTAATCATTAATCTGCCTCTGTAGACTGCATCTGATAAACAGATTGTAATAGGAATCCATTACACACATCTGTTATACACAGGTGTCTGTTATCCACAGGTATCTGTTATACCCAAGTATCCATTACACACATATCTGTTATACACAGGTGTATAATACTTACAAAACGATGGTGTTGTGACGATGTACGTCTTATAAAGCCCCAGTTCATCTCTGTTTACAAATCTGGTTTTCTGTTACGGGATGAAATTAGACAGACGGCCACAATTCAAGTATTCCTGGTCCAAACCACCAAGTTTAAGCACCACACTACAGAGGGCGGCACAGTGAGTAATCCCATGTCTCAGGTATCATATAAATCGATGCCTTACTCAGTCAGAAAAATGTGAGCTCTATTGAATCAATGTCTCTCTGAGGTCAAAGACACAGAAAGATATTAAGGCAATGTCGAATCTGATATTCAATTTGCAAAATTGATCCCATGATCCTAAGCGGCTGTCTCTTCATATCTCTGTACAATGGTCAGTTTCGCTGTATTCACACCTTTCGGAGGGGGCGCAACATGGGGTCGATGATTATGAAGACATAATTTTGTAATCGGATCATTGCCAGTAGAATGTGCATACAGATATGTGTAGGGTGTGAGAGATATATATATAGATTTAGATATAGAGATAGATATAGAGATATATATAGATATATATATATATATATATATACAGATAGATATACAGATATATATATATAATATATATCTATACATATAGATATATATAGATAGATCTATAGATATATAGATATATATATATATATATATATATATATATATATATATCTATATATATATATATATCTATATATATATATATATATATATATATATATATATATATATATATATATATATTGCCTGATATCTGTACCTAGCTCCTGTGTTGCCTGCCCTACTGGCATGATTGTGTGATTGTGAAGGTATGTCTTTCAGAAGAGTATCCACACAGCGGCTACCAGAAACAGAAGCCAGCGGATGAGACCCAGAGATAAACAGCACTGCATATTCTACAACCGGTTTGGCCGATGTCATCGCAGGATCAAATGTCAACACATCCACGACCCCAAACGCATCACCATCTGTACCAGGTAATACATTCATCGTATTTAAGAGCACCATGGACAGCCAGTTTCGTTTGTATGCATTATATAAGCTACCATTTGCAGACAGCATCACTACCACCTGATGCTAACGGTGATAACTAAGCCGAATTATCTTAAATTCAAATACCATGTATAAGAAGTAGGGCAATATGCTGCTCACATGATTTGCATCGGGCGGGGCAACATATTAATGCCAGTAAAGAAAAAAAGCTTGCGTTCGGGCGACGATAAACGATGAACATGCTGATTTGTTTTGGTAAAAGTAATCAACACTTGCCAGATATTTGCTAATATTTACGAGCTCTAATACAGTAGAAGTGAATCATGCGCGGAGATAGCTGAATATGTCTTCGTGTCACTCGCTCTAAGCTATTCAGCTTTCAATTATAGCTGATCAAATTCCTAATCGGCAGAATGGATATTGTGCTGCATCCCTTACAATAAGATCAAACTCGTGTCTTCCATTCTTTCATCTTGCACCAGCTACCATGCTGCCATGGGGGGGGGGGGGGGGGGGGGGGGATGGGGGTGGGGTGGGGCTTGATGTTAGTGGCTTAGTCCCTTCGTTCCATACAAGGCATTAGTTTAGTCCTTCGTATTATTAGTTTAGTCTCTATCATCAAATACAAAGAAGAGCTGCTTTGATATCCTCCTAGCGTGGGTACATTGGTTTTTGAGTCGTTTGTTTGTAAATAAGACTAGAAGAAATGAGTTCTACGCGGCCACGCTGCAGCTGACGTCACTACTGTTAGCCGTTTTCATATTACTACAATTCTAAACACGGTGTTGTGTGTCATATGTATAAATATGCATATAGACAGAGGATATATATGTAGAGAGGAAGAGATATAGAGATTAGATATATATACAGAGATGTATATAAGAGATATATCTATATAGATATAGATATATATAGAGATAGAGATATATATATATATAGATAGATATATATATAGATATAGATAGAGATAGAAAGATATATATATATGGAGAATAGATAGATATAGGAGATATATATCATATCTGATAGATATCTTCTCTCTCTATAGAATATATGTATATATAGAGATCTCTCTATATGATATGAGATATATATAGATCTCTATATGTATAGTCTCTCTCTCTATAGAGAGATCTCTCTATTCTCTCTCTGAGATCGCTAAGATATCTAGAGATATATCCCTCTCTAAGAGATCCCTATCTCTCTAAATCCCTATATCTATATCTTTCTCTCTCTCTCGTTTCCCTCTCTCCTCTCTCTCTCTCTCTCTATATGTATATATATCTCTATAGGATCTCTCCCTATATCTCTCTCCCTCTCTCTCTCTGTCTCTCTATATATATCTGTCTCTATATCTATCTCTCTCTCTCTATATATATATATATCTATATCTATATATATCTATATATATACATATATAGCTTTATAAATATAAAATGGCGATCTGCTACCACGTGCAACAGCTTGGATAAGAGACAACTGGTTAGCTAATCTATTGAGCCTTTTTGTGTGTTTCTACCGCAAATTATATGACCACCAAGAGACTCGACGACCCGGAATGCAGCCACTTCTGTAGCAATGTCCCAATTTCTGAAGAGTGGTGTTCGGTAGGCAGGCAATATGTATATCAACAAGGATTTCATTAATTAAAATTCAACATAACGGACGTGTGCCTTACAGTCTAACTATGGCTATAACGTTGAATTTGCGATGCATAGCATGGTTGTATACCAGCATTAACTTAGCGATATTCATCTGTTTGCTGCAATATTCCGTGATGGGGAGACATATTCATGCAATAAACATATTAAAATAAAACTTTAGATATAAATTGCCTTCATAAATACAATTCTCGCAGCAAAAGAGGGTGTGAATG
The DNA here is from genome assembly GCA_034190875.2 of Urechis unicinctus. Lineage (NCBI taxonomy): Eukaryota > Metazoa > Annelida > Polychaeta > Xenopneusta > Urechidae > Urechis > Urechis unicinctus. Next base: position 29,280,689 of record CM067342.1, read on the forward strand.
ATATCAAACCCGGCTAAAATTCCCTCTGACTGATTTCGTTGTATCATTATAAACCATTATATATATATATATATATATATATATATATATATATATATATATATATATATATATATATATATATATATATATATATATATATATATATATATATATATAATGGTTTATAATGATACAACGCAACGATATATATATATATATATATATATATATATATATATATATATATATATATATATATATATATATATATATAATAGCACGAACGCGACCTTTAGTGGAAAAACCGCCAACCTTTCGTAGACTTAGGTCCACGAAAGGATATACCAGTATGTCCACATAAAGTCAACGCACATTTTCCTTCGAAATTATTGAAAATATTTGTTTTGACCAGTTTAATATGATAGTATTATGTTAGTAACGTACAAGATAATTTTTCACGTGTGCTTTCTTTGGATTTTTAATATAATAGCGAAATATAATATTAACAACTAACCATACGTTGATATAACCCGTAAACCTCTATATCGTCCATACAACCGTGTATACTTCGACCCAAATTGCCGAAATAATGTTTAATCATGTGTATTGGATATGTTTATTTGAAAAATTTAAATATTTGATTTTTTTAAAAATTTTATTGCCGAAAACTTTATTTTTCTCTTTATTCATCAATCTACCACATTGAATTAGATCGTAAAATGTTACCAATGGTTCATAATGATCACATCTACAACTTATATTATGCTTCTAATCCATGATGACTGAAAATGTTTGAAACATTTCCGTATTCCGCAAATATTCGAAAATGTTTGATTTATACGTATAAATTAATGTCCTGACCTTTTGTGGACAACTTTTCGAGGACAAAACGTATATACCAGGAATAAAAAGTGACAAAAAGATTTTTATTCGCATAAATCTATTTCATTGTACCAATTAAAATAAGCCGAATAAATAATTGATAATTAATGATGGCAAAAATGTATAACAAAAATTTGTCCATAAATGGTTGGAGTCCACGAATGGTTGTAATCGTCACTATATATATATATATTTTATATATATATATATATATATATATATATATATATATATATATATATATATATATATATATATTTATATTATATATATATATATATATATATATATATATACATATATATATCGCTATACATGTAAACTTATCTATATATAAATTTATATACATGAATAAACATATTTATATATATAAAACATATTTATATACATAAATATGTATATATATATATGTGTGTGTGTGTGTGTGTGTGTGTGTGTGTAGTGTGTGTGTGTGTGTGTGTAAGTGTGTGTGTGTGTGTGTGTGTGTGTGTGTGTGTGTGTGTGTGTGTGTGTGTGTGTGTGTGTGTGTGTGTGTGTGTGTGTGTGTGTGTGTGTGTGTGTGTGGCAATATTTGTCCTTGAGAACTCTGCGTATATATAGGAAGTTTGGTGTAACGTCCATAGTGGATTGCCTGCCAAAACGAATACACATCGCAAAAAGCAATCGTGTATTTTGCCGAGCCTTTGTGCCTTGGTTTACTGCTCATTAGTAGGCTTATTGGTGTACTAAGCATGTTGTCAGTACAAGTGACGGTCGTTTGCTAGCACGCTTGAGCAGGTTAGGCCAAACTAATCAATGCAACATCTCCCATAAAGTCATCACCCTTAAGTGGGTGATTCGACATATCCGTTAACCGTCACCTGATGGTTATCTTAAGCTTAATCTTAAGCTCTCCAACCTTTTTTATTGTCAAGCAATAAATTCTTGGCATATGTAGTTAATTGTTCTACCGTATATTGGATTCATAAGACGGGATATGATAAGGGTTCAATGAAGATCGAATTTACGAGACATATAATGTGGCATGACAAAAACCGTAGGAGATAATCGGATTGCGGATAAGTCGCTTGTATACATGTTTTCTGCGGCATGTTGCATGCATGAACAGTTGTAATAGAAATTGCACATTACTTACTATCTTTTTCGCATCCCTATCTAAGCTGAGATCAAGCTGGTATTTCTCTAGTCGCAACGACAAACAATTCTATAAAGATGACATTTCATTCATATGACGAAAACCACTTTTCACTACAGTTTAAGATGACGCAGTTTGCCTGCATCAACAAAATTGGGCACGAACGAGGTAACTGATATGCTGTCATACATGTTTATGGCAATAAGATATGGCGTAGCAATAAATGTCGTAAGTGGAATCTGCTTCTCGGCAACCGAGAGAAGGAGAACGTTCTAACCGTAATCTATCGAATTACTCATGTATTGTCATGAGAACAACTCCAAGCTTTACCATGACAGCCAATACTAACCAGTAGTTCCCAGGATGGATCCACAAACCATGGTGATATCGGTCGAATTGCTACACCATCGAATGAAATAATTAATCCAGGGGCGATGTTTTCGGTGCAACATTCCAGGTGGTTATATTAGACATGCTCCTTTGCTCCAGTGCCCACCACCTTACTACCGTGGATGCGCACGCGGCGATTTTCAATTTGAACAAACGCTGATTTTCACAAATATAACTCCTAGACGAAATCAATGGATATTCTCGCTTTTCTTTAAAACAACCTCCCAAATTTGTGTAGCAGAATGCGCTAAACAAAACATGTCGTTGATACAATAACTCTGCCCTAATCAAAACGACCAAGAGATAATCGAATCTCAAAACCATTCTTCACTATCTTGCGGAGCCATGCACTAATTTAGTGGTCTATTACTTTTGCAAAGTCATTGCAACGCTGGGAGGCTTGCTAAGATTACTGGTTTCTTTGTTGGAGAGTCTATAACATATTCCGCCTTGAGCGGATTAAGACAAGTTTTCAAACTGATGTCAATTCCCATACCAGCCAAAGACGTTCAAGGCTACTTTACCATGTTTTCTACCTTCTCAATATACGACATTGGTGGTTGGGATATTCTACGTCGTCTTAACCTTCCAACAG
>CM067342.1:29283772-29319092 GCA_034190875.2 Urechis unicinctus
TTGTTTACGTATTTTTTGCCTTTTTGTTTTTGAAAGGCTGGTTAATTGCCGATGCAAGATAAGACGAGGATAATGCCAAATGGGTTCTGGTGACGCACACGCTTTCAGTTTGAAGTGAGTAATACCTTTTAGGGATGTCGTATTGAACGAGCAGCACCACAAAACAAATGGGAAAACGCCAGCATAACGGGCACCTTTTGTTCATACAGGGGCGGTTGATATCAGCCACCCACAACACGGCAGTTTTGTTGCCTAGATATTCTCCCTTCTGGGTTTATCAGTAGAATCTTGAGCTGATGCTTTTTCATGTACTATATATTCACATCGTAGACATTCATAATAATTATCAACTCAAATCAATGTGAATGTCCCACGAGTTATGTAAACCAGGTTAGAGTACACATTAACCATGTGTTGGATCGTGCTATCTAACTCATAACATGCATGACGTCATCATATTGATCCCAAAGAAACGAATACGGGGAATTATCGACCTGGAAAGTGTACGGAAATAAGACGTGGAATAATATGCACTTGTGATTTCATTGTCACTTCTTTCAAATTTGGATTGTTGTCTGCCTGATATAATTGTGCAACGTTACGTCCATAATGTTTGTTGAGCACATCGAAGTTTACAAACAATTAACAAGTTGGTAAGCAGTAGAAATATAAAATGCAAGAGTTATAATTAGTTTGTGCAAAAAATACAATAAGCTCTTCAATGGTTAGAGTGGTCGACATACGACTTCCCAACATTGACATAAACGCAATATCTCAATGTGCCTTCAGTTGCCGCATTTGTTCAGTATGTTTCACAAACGTGTGCTAAATGAACCGCTGCAAGATAATGAGCCACGGCTAACCTACGCTCATATCATAACTCATGTCTCTAGATTCTTAATTCAATGATTGCTATATGGAGTATACATCTGTATATGTACACTGCCTTCCACATTAACACATTAAGCAACTTACCTATATGTCTTAATTAGAATGGATCAATTACTTATTGTTAGTCGCATAATTTATAATGCGCGACGAACGTCATTCAAATAGCCATCAGTTTGGATCTAACCTGTCATGAATTTGTACTAGAGAACTATCACCTCGCCAAAATTACCTCATGTGTTGTCTGAAATACACTTAATAACCGCGAAATAATTGGTGATTCTGCACTCGGAGTTTTGCATTTGTGTACTGGCAGTGCAGTTCGGGTTATCAGTAATGCGCATCGGTCAAAATTATACCTGACGACACTATAACCTTGGTTTATATATTACGAACAATGAACAGCAATGAAAAGACGCGAAATATGTATCAATCAAATTGAAAAATGCTAGTGGTGTCAACATCATTTTTAAACTATCATCAGCACTTACTTCGTGACTTTAAATAACCCAAGATTTGCAGTCCTATCGGGATCAAAATTGCCGTTAGAAAAATAATTTTCGATTTCAATGCCAATAAGAGCAAAGCACATTCAATTTAAGTACCAAGGGTTATCTTTATGAAGTAGGCTAGCTATCTGATTCATTTGCAAATGTTTCTCATCGATGGACAAAACATTTGTAACTGAGCACCAAGCTAAATTATAATAACGGGATGCTCTGTGATTGCATGAAAACAATGTGTTTGTTCATGCCATGACGGTAGAAAAAGATTAACATCCGCAACTTATGCTTTAATAGAATACACTCAAACAAAAACAAAAGCAAAACTTAATTGCCATTGAGCAGACTTCCGAATGACCAGGTAATATGAATATGCACACAGTGGCTCGAAAATAAAAATGATGCGGAAGCCGTCCATACGTAGAAATCATAAATATATAAATAATAGCAGCACATATTGATAAGTGTGCAAGACGTTTCTTCACGCTGTATAAGTAATGCTTACCACAACTTATCACAAACCCGGAAATAGGATCATTTCCGTGTGTCCGTAAGGTGCTATTGTAAGGATGTATGTGATTGATATTCTAAACAGCATAAGTACAATAGGCCATTCAATTATCCCATAATTGAGGCAGGTGTATTCCTACAGGCAGGGGTGAGGTCATGGACCATACGAACACCGAGCAAAAGAGCGTATCAAGTCATTTCGAGACATGTTTTTATTCGATACTGACAAATGGTACAGACGCAGTATAGTGGTGTTAAGAGGCTCGTTCAGCGTGCCTGATATCTGTGGTCGAGCATGTGTTCGACAACAATGAGTCATTAAATATATAAACCAGTTTAATGTATCGTTCAATGAACATAAATATTCACTGACGATAGTACTTGTGGCTGCTTATGTATTACCGAACCGCAGCTAATAGTGTGCGAACACAACAAGCAAGAGCCCTTGAGTTTATCGATTATATGTGGTCCAGAATGGCATACTGTTTGGTTTCAAAACAGGGTGAAGTAACTAGCAGAACAGCCCGTTCAGTACATCAATTAGTAGTGAAGGTTTAATTGAGTAACAGGTAGTTGCAGATATTAAATATATACACAGTTTACATCAATACCTGCTACTGGATGTGCTCTATGAAACGGACACGGCCTTTTTACTCTAGCTTGATTAACCTGCATTCACTATATTTGGTCTACCTCGCAATATATAATGGAAGCAGGACCTAAGACGCCTGATTTAGCCTTATATGACTACCAACAAATGCCCCGCAAGTGTGGGGGTTATTATGGCATGTTTTAGCAACAAAGGGAGTATGAGGTACAGGGGCGGTGGTCAGCTACTACTGATGTTTCTTCCAATGTTGTCGGATAAGAGCCAATTACGTTAGTTCGTTTAGGCTATACATGTATGCCCCTCATTTGATATGTATGTATATGTGGGAACGTGTGTGCGTGTGTGCGCGTGTGCTTGTTGGTGTGTGTGCGTGTGTTAGTGTGTGTTAGTGTGTGTATGTATGTGTGTGTGTGCATGTGTGTGTGTGCGCGCGTGTGTGTGTGTATTTGTGTGTGTGTGTGTTTGTATGTGCGTATGTGTGCGTGTGTGTGCGTGTGTGTGTGTGATTTATCAGACTAGACTAGCCGTAAATGGCCTGATTGGAGAAATCAAAAGAAACAACAGCAGTATATATTGGTTCCCATCAAACTTTTTGTTGGTTCAGTTAGCAGAGAAATAAATGTCTAGATGAAATCAGAACCATGTCGTCTCCATTCTAACTGCAATAGCGACAGCGAAACGGATATTGCAGGGCGCTGAACGGTTTAAGCAAAGGCAATCGCCACCAACATTTGCGTTGATACATATGTTTGCATCATCATACCTGAGAGCAAAATAACCTAGGGTTTCTATTAGGACTGTACTGAGGCAATCTCAACGAGCAAGATTCAGCGAACGAACGCAAAATTCTTATTGAATAGCTCTACCAATGTTGCCTACCATTTTTATATCGCTTTAAAAATAGACGATCGGATTGCTCAAAGGCAGCGCGCGTTCTGATGGGATGCGACTAGGGTTGATTGCTCAAATTAGCGGCTCGTGTACTGCGAGCGCTCAGGGTTTACAGCCAACTTTCTTTTACGGCCTCTTCCGTGGTGTCTTTATGTATCCAAATAGAAGGCCGTGATTTAACCTTATTTCAATTTCTTAGTTTCATAAAAATCTTCACATGTGTACTTACATTTCAATGCAAACCACGATATTAAAAGTCTTCGAAAATGTTACTTGTATTCAATACCAACAAAATAAATACATCACTATGACCGTTTCTTGGAACACAAGCACAATACGTCATGTTCATAAACTGGCGTTTATCATTTACTACTATCGCATACAATATATGCAATATTAATTACACTAATATAACCAGAATATTTAAATAACATCTACTGCAATGTTGTCTTAGACATGTAAAGAAGATTGACATCATGCGTATTATTGTTGTTGCTGCTGTGTGTTGTTTGTCAGTGACGTTACCACTGTTATGGCAATGACTCGCGTTGGCAGCTGGCAGAACGTGCAGACGGTCATATTGTGATGCATAGCTCTTAACAGATGACTTGGTGGCTAGCTTCACTCTTCAAACAATATAACGTGCCAGCAATAGCAATTGTAGAATCTACGACAACTAGTCGGGTAAATACGTCCTGTAGTAGTTGATAAAGGGTCCTAGCAAACATATCGTACTTTTAGTGCCATTTTTGGCAATTTCGAAAGCATCCAAATTGGCAATAGCAACGTAACAACGAACGCGTTCCGTAGTTAGTTAACAACTAAGGTACGTAGCAAACAGTTCCTAAGCACCTTCCTGTCGATGTTATTCAGCTAAATAGTTGGCAGCCTTTCTACATAAGAAGCACTAAAATCCCCGCCTTATTAAAACATGTTTTAAGACCGCCTTTCCTGTTCGATGATGGCTTGAGTCGCTACATTATTATTCATTTGGCTCAATAATTACAGGAGGTGTTGCGTTGTAATTGATCCGTTGCACCTTACCAATATTAGTAACCAGATGAGTTTCATCACGTTCAGTAATCTCCACTAAATGTCAATTCACATCAAGTACTACATCGGAAACTAGTGGCTTGACCAGATTATAAATTGTTTTATTCTTTATTTTATTTTTGCGCCGAACAATGTCATATAGTTATTTAATAATGTAAACCGTGGGGATGTTATAAAACTGTTATACAATCCACGCTCAACGTCGATGACATTGTAAATCATTGATGCCATCAGATATGCGTTGCGTGGTAGGATTGGCTTGTGATGACGTGTGTTGTTGATTTACAGCGAATAGCAGCCGGATTACATGGAGCTATTCCAGGTTAGTTGCCGATGAACATGTGCTTCGCCTAAATGGGTCAACGTTGAATGAGAACTGCTGGTAAAATACAGATTCCTATTCTTAAGATATTTACAGCATAGTAGAATCAAGCGCGCAGGGGGGTTCAAGGTCAGTAGTTTTGGTCGTACTTTCAGTGTTTGGTACTACATGCGAATGTAGTGTTGAGCCGTGAGTACTGCGTCGATACAACGGTAGAAGGCGCGCCGTTATTAGGTCACTTGTTATAATGATGTACTTATAATATGAATGTAGAATTAAGTAATTACCCATAATCAGTTCGAAACATGGCACATTATATTATATTGATCTCATTACTAATTACATCTCCATTTGCAGCACGATTATACTAATATTCTACCGACACCGAGAGCAAAAATATAACGACACTAATAAAACGCCACCCTGGTGGGATTACAGCCTTTATTTGTTATTGACTTGGTATTTGTGCTTTGAATATACCCCTCATATGTCGTAGAAATTATTCGTGACAAAAGTTTTGTTAAGCCGAATAATGATGGTTCCCCAATAGGGCAATATTGACGAAAATAAGGTTCATGAAGCAGCAAGCAGGGTGACGTTTATTAGCGTCGTTATATTTGTGCTATTTGTGCCGGTAGAATGTCTCTAAGTCAACGTAGCTCAATATAACTGCATATACGTCAATAAACAAAACATATCTATTGCAGCGTCACAAGCGTGGGGAAGCGCATTGGATATGGAACTTGACTTAAACAAAAACTCACCAACTGCCTGATTTTTTAAACCAGCATAACAAAGGTCACCTTCAAAGTAAACACGTTAACCATAGTTTAGTTAATAGTAAACTTTATGGTCAACACTGGCAGGTTAAGCGTCCGATTGAAAATCAGATTTCGAATTTGAAACACATTTCTGATGATAGCATGGTAATCAAAACTGCTGAAACCACTACCTAGGCGAAATTACATGTAGTAATCCTAACAGTCATAAGGATTCTTTATCGTCTGTGTTGTTATATTTGGTAAGCGCTTTTTGCACGATACACGCTCGCCAATTTAACGACATATTTTGAAGATAATATACAATGCACAATTTCATTATCGCCCTTGCTGATGTTGTGTAGCTGTCTGTCTGTGCTTTGGTTTGAGCTCCAAGTCGGCATCATATTACAGAGTTTTTGAAAAATTGCAATTCAACCAATATCTTAAATGGAACAGTAACAGCTTTGTTTCAGAAAAAACAAGAGAGAAATTTGCTTCTACAGAACCTCAGAAGCATCCCACACCCCCACACCCCCACATACACGCGTCATGCATCACCATGCCATCGATACGCCACTATCTGCTTAAGGTTGTGCATCACAATAATAATGCATAATAGGTCTTTCACTAAACCAAACAGCCATATTGTGGCTTCTTGTTGAGTTGTAATCAGTGCCCTTGTATGCCGAGAACATTTTGCTACTCGTAGTCAAAATATTTAAGATACGGTGATATAATTGAATGTACAAGCACAAAGGCGGCTTCATATGCATTACTGTAAGCTACATAACAATATGAATATTCAAGTATTCAACGTATGGATTATTCGGTGTGCTATCGGATTTTACTGTCTACAACTCATGATCATTTAAGGGGTCGCAACTAATCTTCTATTATTATCTGGTTAATTGCCGATGCAAGATAAGACGAGGATAATGCCAAATGGGTTCTGGTGACGCACACGCTTTCAGTTTGAAGTGAGTAATACCTTTTAAGGATGTCGTATTGAACGAGTAGCACCGCGAAACAAATGGGAAAACGCCACCCAGACCCAGCATAACGGGCACCTTTTGTTCATACAGGGGCGGTTGATATCAGCCACCCACAACAGGGCAGTATTGTTGCCTAGATATTCTCCCTTCTGGGTTTATCAGTAGAATCTTGAGCTGATGCTTTTTCATGTACTATATATTCACATCGTAGACATTCATAATAATTATCAACTCAAATCAATGTGAATGTCCCACGAGTTATGAAAACCAGGTTAGAGTACACATTAACAATACTTTTGATCGTGGTATCTAACTCATAACATGCATGACGGCACCATATTGCGTGTGTGCGCGTGTGTTTGTTTGTTTGTGTGTGCGTGTGTTAGTGTGTGTGTTAGTGTGTGTGTGTGTGTGCATGTATGTGTGTGTGTGTGTGTATTTGTGTGTGTGTGTGTGTGTGCGTGTGTGTGTGTGTGTGTGTGATTATCAAACTAGACTAGCCGTAAATGGCCAGATTGGAGAAATCCAAATGAAACAACAGCAGTATATATTGGTTCCCATCAAAATTTTTGTTGGTTCAGTTAGCAGAGAAATAAATGTCTAGATGAAATCAGAAACATATGTCGTGTCTCCATTCTAACGCAACTGAATAGCGACAGCGAAACGGATATTGCAGGGCGCTGAACGGTTTAAGCAAAGGCAATCGCCACCAACATTTGCGTTGATACATATGTTTGCATCATCATACCTGAGAGCAAAATAACCTAGGGTTTCTATTAGGACTGTATTGAGGCAATCTCAACGAGCAAGATTCAGCGAACGAACGCAAAATTCTTATTGAATAGCTCTACCAATGTTGCCTACCATTTTTATATCGCTTTAAAAATAGACGATCGGATTGCTCAAAGGCAGCGCGCGTTCTGATGGATGCGACTAGGGTTGATTGCTCAAATTAGCGGCTCGTGTACTGCGAGCGCTCAGGGTTTACAGCCAACTTTCTTTTACGGCCTCTTCCGTGGTGTCTTTATGTATCCAAATAGAAGGCCGTGATTTAACCTTATTTCAATTTTAGTTTCATAAAAATCTTCACATGTGTACTTTACATTTCAATGCAAACCACGATATTAAAAGTCTTCGAAAATGTTACTTGTATTCAATACCAACAAAATAAATACATCACTATGACCGTTTCTTGGAACACAAGCACAATACGTCATGTTCATAAACTGGCGTTTATCATTTACTACTATCGCATACAATATATGCAATATTAATTACACTAATATAACCAGAATATTTAAATAACATCTACTGCAATGTTGTCTTAGACATGTAAAGAAGATTGACATCATGCGTATTATTGTTGTTGCTGCTGTTGTTGTTGTCAGTGACGTTACCACTGTTATGGCAATGACTCGCGTTGGCAGCTGGCAGCCGGTCATATTGTGATGAAAAGCTCTTTACGAATGACATGGTTGGACTAGCTTCACTCGTATCGAAGATTATATTGTTAAAACCTATCGTTAACAATTTAGTGTACTTATTGCTCAATTCACGTCCAAGTTCAATAAAACACAGTATAGATCTATGTACCGGCAAGCAACATACAGTAATGTGGGATGTTTATTATTGCGGGTACGACATAGCTTTCCAATTCTCCAGATTTTGTCAGGAAAACTTTTAGGTGACATTTTTCTATTGCAATGTCAACGCTTATTCACGTAGAATGACAATCATTCTAATTGGGACTCAAGTTATCCGTTCAATTCTTATCCATACGCACTGCATTAATATTGGGACTATTTGCTCCCAGAACAATCATTAACCTAATGCACCTCTAAACTTGCAACCAAAGGATTTCCTCCACGAGCCTTTAGCTTTTTGTAAAAGCTGTCTGCTGCAGATGCTTCGTACCACACTGTTAGTACGATACAGCCGCGTTTGGTTCATAACAGTAAGCCAGGTAATGAAATCAGGCATTAATGTTTGTTTGGTATTGGATAAACAATACGACCCATGGGAACCGTCAGTGATGGGGAGCACGAGTGGGTCTGCTTTATCCTCAAAACGTGTGCATCTGTCGGCTGAATGTAGATTTCTGTTTGATTCATATAGCTAGGCATTATTGTCTATAGGGCTAGAGAAGAGGACATATGACACGGACTGATAATCCATATCGCCGCTTTATTCAATAGAGATGATAGCTGCTATTGCAATGATATAATCCACACTATTTATCTGTTGGTCGCGTTGTATTCAATTCAAGGGATCGGATTGTCTGGAAATGGTATGCGTGTGTTTCTACACAGAGGCATCTTCTTTATCATAAACATATAATCTTTCAGCCAGAGAGTTTCAATAACACAAACAATTTCATCACCAGCAAGAGAGATTGGATATTATAGCTGCGATGGATGAATTGTGATATTAGCAAGTTATATCACAATTTATAAACAAATACAAGTATTCTAATCAGTCGGCGATAACCATGAACGAACCATGTGATGAGCTCAGACCAAGACCGCTTGGCGTACAAAACGTTTCTAGCTTATTCTTTATATCCTAGTCCAGGAATAAAGAACTCACTTTATTGCCGATGTGTAGGCTGTAGATCAGAATCAATCACCTGACTGCCCTGACTGAAGTAAAATTGATAGCATAATTTGGCATTGACGCTGAAGAATACGCTATCAGCACTAAAGGGATGTCGGATTGGTGAAATTCCAATATAAACCAGGTGGTCCATTTGCACTATCCGTACTACGACTCATTTGGATGCCAGGCAGCTGGTTGATATCTGAACTGTGGAAACCTGCTGCACGAGTTTCAATTGTTCTGAAATTTTCATATATGAGCTTGAACCATGATATCTGCTAATTTGTCGACGTTTTTTATGTTGGTGGTGGACCAAGAGACCATGCATGATACAGAAGCTCATGTTAAGTTCACCAACATAAATAACCGGAGTAATGTTCCACTTTACTTGTCGGTCAGATGAGGCTTGTCATATTGAATTATACTGACGCTAAGACATAAACATGGAGGGTTCCCTCCGTTCATCCACAAATTATTGCTCATAGTGTGTGGGATGTAATTGATCGACTACTGGCATTCCTCTGGATAATGATATTACCTGGCCTACATTATGCTGAGTCAGGTTTATAAAGGTATCGACACTGTTGTAAGTGATGCGTTAGTGACCATTGACAACTTTTGTCATATTGAAATCGCCAGAGCCAGCCATTCACGGTAATTGTCGGTGTACTTTACGACAGGCACGGGTTGAGTGGCATGTCGACCCATCAAGGGCAACTAGATATGCACAAAATAGCATGAATGAGCCACTATGGTACTCGTCATTCATGTCATTATACTACGGGGTTGTGGTGTGTAGGTTGGCCCTGTACTTAATAACCATTCTTTCCATGATGCCACAGTATCTCTTGTTTAACCTGCGTTTAACCACACCCCGTAATTCATGCCTGCATACCCGCAGATGATATTGCCATACTCATTGTGATCATAGCCGTCAGCCATGTCACGAGACTATTGATACTAGTATTTGAGTCAAGTCGTCTAAGATGACGTACCAAAGCCCTGACCATTAAGGGCCAGTGGAAAAGTCTTGCAGCGTAAGAACCAGGGGGAGACGCCAACCTCGACGGAGAGAGAGATCTTTTTCGCGCTAATATTTCTTTTCAGTTTGTGCTAAGCATGGGGCGTGGCTGCTGTCAATTAAGCTATCACAGTAACTAGTATAGTTGTCGACTACTACGCTTCTTTCAACTGCTAAGCATTGTCATTTTGTCGAACACACTATGATTTGGCGGATAGAAAAAGCAACAAAAGGGAGAACATATTAGCAGGGTGCTTGAGAACTGAACATTCACTGAAAAAAGTATGCAAAAGAGGTTAGTGCTGGTAAGGCCAGTGGAGCAGAAGGAGATGGGTGTGGCGTTGTGAGAGACTTACAATGCCAAGAATCCCGAGCAGCTGCGGGATGCCCGACAGCACTACCCCGCAGCAGCAGACAGCATCAGAGATCGGTTAATGCCAAGCCTTGGTATATCCGCCTAAATGTCAACGCCTCCTTGGTAACTGACTTGCTGGCTGATTACTGGTTACTAATCGCTGTAAAACGTTTGTCTCCAAATAAATGGAACATAAACACTGCTCACCAAATGCAAAATTATGATTTCCCATACCTGAATTAATTGTGAATTAATAAATCATTACTGCATTTAAGAGAGTCTTGTATGAATTGTCAGCAAGAGACACAAGTTATAGAGAAAAAAAGCTTTACCAGTTTTGAATAACAAACATAACAAGCTAGGCGTATTGATAACTTCCTAACTCGTTTTGTGAGAAAACAATTCGACACATTTATTGCAAGTTGGGAATCTTCAACATACGCTGGACAAGTCATTTCCAGATGGATCATGTGTAACAGACATGCACACGGTATGTTCACATCACATCACAGAAACATGAGAGATGCTGACTCTCAGCTGCCCGCTACGCCAGGGTAGTAAACATAGTTTAATTTGGTAAAACTATATACCTGTTTTGACAATATACATTCTGTGTGGCTTGGTCCTGTCTTCCACATTACTATCAATGAGTCGCTCGCATTAATGTAGATACATAAATCAAGGGAGCGAACATTCCGATCCATCGACATGCGGAATGCCACAAATCAGTTCGAGGGTTTTCATTCAGCTTTAGTATAGCTAGGTGTTCAACAAGGCAAATAAGAAGTCGTTCGTGCTGGTGCAGTGGCTAAATACAATAATGACTTGATGACGCTATTTTGAGTCTGGGTGTCTTTGACTGATCGCATACATTATTAAGCTGTGCCTGCCAGGAAGTGTTCCAACAGTCAACGTAAGTCAAAGTAATTCATAAAATGTCTTCATATCCTTTTGCAATCACAAATGTCTTGACTTAGGTCATTTCTAGTAAGAGTGCAATTCGCGTAATATGTATATTTCAGCGATTCTAATTTTGATAGACATCAATCTTTTATTGAACAACGAAACTGGTGTTAAATATATACTTGACCCACAGATTTCAACTATCCAACGCATGGAGAGCCTCAGATTCCCCAAGTATGTTTATCACAATGGCACAGTAACCTTTTATCGCTCGGAGGTCTATGCTACAAGACAGACGTCGGCTGTTCTGGTAGTTTATCTTTTTAACGCTTTGTGCCCATGCCCTTCAATAAACAAGGAATGAATAGTGGCTGTAAAATAATCCAGGCAATAAGCTATGCTATCCGAAGGAATCCGTCAAACAGCGGAACGTCAGTAACTTATCAATTACATTCCCTCCCTGACGGCAATAATGTGTGTGGGTGAGGAGAGCTTACCTAGTGTGCTTCAGTATGTCAGAACAATTCATCCAGACGAGCCGGATCTGACAGAAGCGAAACAAGGATTCAAACTTGTGCTATTTCCGACATTGCGCATGAACGATGGCACTTGATACGTAGTCCTACATGTACTGAGAGTAGTCATGCTTACTTTGCGTGGTCTTCTAGAGGTTATGGAATTTTAGAAACACAAAAGCGGTTGCAAATATTATGGTTCATACTGACATATCGAATATTTATACGCATGCATGGTTTTTTTCTGGATACTACAATTCAGATATACAATAACTGTATATATTTTGCGAGCTTTGTTCAACAGTTGGTGATGTTTGCGTACATCTGCAAATTATCTAGTACTTTTATAGCTAAAACATGCAATGTAATGAATACATGTCTGCAGAGCCTGAATATGATTATGTAATCGATTCAACATTGCTTATTATCACTCAATATATATTTGTATGCCCAGATAGAATATATGGCTGATGTCTCAGACCGTACAATTGTGCTAATTGGAAATTTAGTCCATTGGCAAGGTTACAATAGAACTGAGGAATATAGTAACTGAACCCTTATAACCATGAACACATCCATTAAATTCAAACAGCGACCATTGCGTAACGAGGTCATCAAAGGAATAGATCATTTTCCTTTTGAGGTTTGAGTTATTTTGCACCATCGTCGAAAACAGAAAACTATTTGGCTTCAACAAATTATTCTTGATTAATCAATAATTATGAAATATTGAGCATTACAAGTGTGCGTTGGTTGTGCCATAATATTATCATTGTGTTATATTTAGCAATTAGACGCAGCGCAAAGCATCTCAGTTCATGGATTCCCATAGCAACGAAACAAGAAGGACTCTACTCTATTGACTCAAGCAGGAGAACTTAGCTTGTGGTGATTTTTTGAGGAAATATGCTGATGAAAATGGACAAGTATTCCCGCGCACGGATGATCACCAGATGTAGGCAAACTGAACAGATGACGGTTTTATGGCAACCTACAAATCGTCTACAGCACCATTATATTAGAAAAATTATGGAAAAAATAGTAACCGCTACAATCTATGAGCAATCACTGGTATATTGACTTCCTTGAGCCCGAAAAATCATTCCAGTCAGCGCCATGACTCGCAAGAAATATTAGCATGCTTCGATCAACACACATTCATCGCTGCTGCAGGCCATTTTGCACAGCAACCCAGACAAAGTAACCCTGGCACTGATTTGCCCCCATCCAATACACAACGCCTCTCCCGCCACCCTTCACTCCACAAAGCAACCATGATGCCCCACACGCCACAGCTGCTGCACCGACTTACCTCTCCCCCACACACCACAGCTGCTGCACCGACTTACCTCTCCCCCACACATCGCAGCTGCTGCACCGACTTGCCTCTCCCCCCACACACCACAGCTGCTGCACCGACTTACCTCTCCCCCACACACCGCAGCTGCTGCACCGACTTGTAACCCTTGCGTGAAAAAGAATATAAAAGAGTCTTTAAAGGTTATTAAATTAGTGCGGTTTTTAAAAAATTAATCTCATGTGTTTCAATAGTTATAGTACACAGGAACAAATGTAATACACTACAAACAGGAACAGGTCAATAAACTTGGTATTGTGTGCAAAATGATTCTTTATCTTCTCGACTGAACTAATGGGAAAATATTATTCGATTAGCAAGTAACAGTCTCATAGAATAGAAGTTGTTAGAGGTAGGTTGCAGAATCGCACGGTGCTCTCTCTCATTCAGCGGTCAGTTGCAAACACGGTATGTCAATACGAAATATAGCAAGAGTCCACAGGGTAAATGCCAATCTATAAAGTAGAAAAAGTATTATTTATATAACAAACGAACTCATTGCCAGTAACCCAAAGTGAGAAAGATGCAAAATGCAACGGTGGACAGCTTATAGGATCATTTTACAGCGTGGTACGTAACCAATCAATCAGATTAGCAATTAGCAATTATAAGCCAGCTTATAATCCCAAACGATGTGGTTGCGTCGCCTTGAAGCAATTAAGTATATATGAAGATCGAAGCCCATCAAAAAGGCAACGAACTGGGCACACGCACGCTGATCATCGCTATGGTCTGTGGTTGGTATTTGCTTGAATAATACACAATAGCCGACTGTCACTTTAGGCACGACAAAGGAAAATGCAAAAATGATTCAATATCTTCTCAACTGGACTAATGGGCAAAACAAAGCAAATACCTATGATATACATTGCATGTTCTCTTGTCACAACCAGGGCGTTTTGTCAATTGCTCATCCAAAAGTATCGCATCAAAATGTTTGCATCTATTGAGGCCCCTACATTCAGCGCACATCGAAGGCTAGGATTTGTCACGTAGAGTTGGCATGGAATGAATACCAAATCGGGGATGGTTCTTTTCGGGCTCTGTCTAAGAATGGAAATCATCATTATTCGACAAACTCTGCGATATCATGTCTCTGCTGAAAGTGACACAAATCTTAGTCTCCCTATATATTTCATTTTTTCATATTTCGAAGTGGTTGTTGCACGAATATATTCAACCATCTTTATTTTAATAAAATACACATGCAGACAACAAACAACACGCTAACACGATCGTCTGCTTTTCATGGAAAAAAACATCTGGTTGCCGCAAATATCTTCAAGCACAAATAAAGTGACATATGTATTCCGAAACATGTCAGGCTGCAATACAGGCACTGAGAAAAGAACATAAAATTGTTCACATGTGACATCATCAAGATTATTTTATTTTTCCTATTTGAGTGGTGTCTTTCACTATTCCGACGACACCCAGAACACGCTCATCACTGTTAATATGCATAATGCAGACTAAAGGCATCTGGCTTTGCAAGCTTTGGTTTATATACCGGTGTCAGTGGAAATGCTTTGCGGTTATATTTATCAGATTTACGTCTAAACAGAATAGTAAACAGATTGTGTTATTCCCATGTCACCGTGTGGAACTTAACTTCGATCTAATTGAATACAAATAGTTCCACTCATTGCTTGATCAAGCAGTAAACCTATCACAAACGGACATGATGTTACCTTACCTGGATTCCTGGTAACGTTAGCGAGGGATTATCCAAGGGAGGCTTGTAACCCTTGTGTGAAAAAAAATAAATATAAAAGAGTATTTAATCGAGAAAAAGGATAGATTTTAAGTTAAACAACATGTATATGACGGGACCGCCTGAAAGCAGAGCATATTCTAAGTTCTTAGGCGACCTTGTTTCTCATTATCGGCGGATATCCTTGTGCCTTAAGCGAATATATCCCGGCAATCCATCAAATTAGCAGATACGTTAAGTGTTTACAATGCTCTTCAGGCAGACATTCATCGTAGAAGAAACGACAGCTATAAAACATTTGCTATTCTCGGAAACAGCATATATACCGTAAATAAGCACATATGGACGTTTCATTAAACCCAACGTCTATTGTTTGGAGTGTTGGCTGATTGTTACCCATTACAGCTCCTTAAGACGCTGATGTATAGCGCAAAATGAGGGCTTCTAACGACATCCGGCGTAGCAGACTAGGTTAAGCCTCCGCCAAATTATATCCGGGTAAAGTCTGGACTAGGCCTTGATATATCCATGGTATCAAATGGCCATAGGTTATACCCACGGTATTTTGGTCTGGCCAGATTATTCAACTATGCAGCTGTGAGGATCGATGACGGATCAATAATTCCTTCACATATAGGAGTGTGGTAACATGCCAAAACGGTGTCAAATATGTGTTAGTTCAGGGATAACACTTCAGCAACGTTATCCCTGGTATGAGACCTCAGGCTCTGAAATGCCCTGTCATCGAAATGGCTTGCGTTAAAGGTCGCTCTCGGCGTTGGCCTCCGCTCGATGATATACTTTATACTTGACTAACATTTGACACTATGGTTATTCTCCTCTATTACCGAAATGTATTTTAATAGGCAGCTGAGTTTCGCCACCTTCGGCGAATATGTGTTACGATGAACCGTGTTGGCTGAGTTACGGGTCTCACACAGAAATTGGATCATACTGACGTAGACAATGTTATTTGTTATTTTTTAGGCGAGCAAAAAGTTTCCATTTTAAATTGTTTTTCCGCTATCAGAAAGCAATCGGGCATCATCTGACACGAGATGTCATTTGTTTAATAGTTCATGTTATTTGGGAACAGTGGTATAGCATGTGAAATCGGCACGAGCGTGAAGCCTCATAGTCAATGTCTGACAATAACCCTTTTCCCCAGTCAGAGAGAGGAGCTGCAGCCAGTAACTGCCTGTGAACAAATCGGGTAAGTCGAATCAATGGAATAGGAACTGTTGGTCTATTCGAATGCATAAGAGTTGCACATTCATATGTTAACAACGCAAGTGCTCTTGATACGACCTGGGCGTTATGATACCTGCTAAACCGATGGTATGGCACCGAGCCATATTTGCTTTGACTAAATTGCACTACCTTCTCTGATGATCGGGTTGGCAATCCAAAATGGGCAACCTGTTTGTACCAGGTGAGTGATGGCTCTCCTCAGGCGCTGTCGAACCCTAACAATCAACATCAGTCACCGTGGCCATTTCACATTGTCATGGAGAGCAATGACAACCCAGTCGTTCATCTTATTTTTCATTTATTGAAGGGGTTTCTGTATGAATGTATAAGTAATTATTGTATAATACCTTAGATCACTGGAGATGGTGGAATACGGGCGACTGGGAAATTATTCCTAATTTAAGTGCTGATTTCCCGCGTGTTTGGTTTATCGTATAATTTGACATTCTTTGTTTAGTGTGGAAAATATACTATGACATTTTCGAGGAGCAGCATTTATTTGTTGCCACCAATAGCTATTTGGATTCTACACAAAAGATAATAATAATCTACAAAATATTTGAGTAGAACAAACACCATTATATCACGCGACACAATTATTCAGTGACACTAAAATGCGAATTGAAGTTCTTTGGGGTAGTTTGGAAGTTTTGACGGTGCTCTTCCTCATTCAACGGTCTATTGCAAACACGGTATGGCAATGCGATATATAGCAATAGTGTGCAGGGCAAATTCTAGACACGTTGGAACAGATAATTTGTGGTGATTAAGGTCAATGCTGCTCAGATGTCGGTGCCTGTTTACTTGCAACCTTAAACCCAGTCAGGTGCGGGCTGTGTTTTGGTTTTGCTTTGAAGCATCGGGATTTCTCAGACTTTGTAATGTGAACTATCTATTATGATAACCAATTAATCATTGTTTTTTCTCCCTTCTTTCAAAATTTAATTACTTTGTTTTCTCATGCCAATATCAAATATGAACCTGAGCCGAACTGCTACAAATATTAACACCTTGCATGGTATATTCCAGAGGTACCCCTACCAAGTTTGCGTTTAGACTCGTGTTTACTCTGAAATGATGTGCGCATGACCTTGTTAACACTCATTCTATCAATCGCCCTTGTAGTTGCTTGAGTATGATTCATGCGAACTATGTTGCCGGATACTGCGCAGGTGATCAAGAATAAATCTGAGTTGAACAACATGAATAAATGTATTTGTTCAGCAAAAATGATTTCTTTATGTTACGTATGTTCCATGGATGCCACATTTGGTATAATTCAATGTGAAATGATGATCATTTTGCATTTAGACGGTGTGATTACAATAGCGAGATATTGGTGATACATTTGTAATGGCAACACTACGGAGGTTCTTAATATCACACACACTTTACAAGTCTTAAAACGAAGTTTTTCTCAAGAGTCATTTGCTTGCCAGCCGCTAATAAGGTTGCGTAACGCTCATCGGGAAGTCACGGTATTATCCCATCTCCCCGGAATCATGCTGAGGCGCGAAATTGTAACACCTGCCGAGCCGTTTCTACTGCGCTACAGTGTTGCTAACATCAAACAACGGCAAAGTTGGCGGAGCTCTGATTGCCGGAGTTGGGAAGGTTCTGTAAGTCTCACACAACTGACTATCGAATCAAATAAACAAACATGTATAGAAAGAAAAGTATTTATCTAATCATCACTGAAACACAGGCAGCTGAGGCCGAATAGGGGATTAACAGACTACCTCTCTTATTTACAGGTCCCAGGTAGATACCTTACATAACATAGGTTCACGCTAATTATCATTATTAGGAGACTGCGTCGTGCTTGATTATCGCTCCGCGTCCTCGTGTTCTTTCCCCATATCACTCACGTGACCATGCGATAACTAACACATAAAATTGAATGCATATCCTGCTTGAGGTTATTATTAGATGCCTGAGCACTTCGATTAAGGGTGTGTATAATGTTGTACTCTGTAAGCGTGACCCTAGTGAGAAGCATTTATGGGTTGGCAAAATACGTTATGGTGCTCTAAAAATGAGAATATTTTACGACTGTTTCAAAAATTGTTGGCTGTGCATTTTTATGAATATTTGGTGAGAGGGGACTAGCGGTGATGAAGACTTAATTGTACGAGAGATGAAAAGAGAAGGATAATGAGCAAATATTACGGCGAATCTAAATTTTGGTCTTTGAATTTACGCACCGTGTACAAGTTGCATTCCAAAGAAGTACCGCTAATACAAGCAGAAAATATAAAGCCTTGTGTAAATTCAATTAATCTATTGAATATTACTTATAAAACGACCTAAGCTTGAGAGTAGGATACGATTCTCCGGTAGGTGGCACTTGTCGATGAATGTAGTGACATACTTATATAACCACTAACCGCTACTGATGATTCATTAGCACCGCCGTCGCAGATGACCATCCACAATGGGTGTTCTGTTTGTACCTATTAAGTGGGGCGCGGTCCATGAAATAAGGTCAATATAAATCGCGAAACCACCACGCTGATGAGTGCAATGAATCATCAGTCGTTCATTACCTTTCTCATTAGCTGAAGTGCTTTTTGCATATATAACTGTACAAACCAGCGGTGATTAGCATACCGATCAATACACTACTCTATGGCTGTTCCCATGTAAGCGTTAATATATAATTTGAAATAAATGCAACTTGAAAATAGAATATGTGTCAATAAGTAGGAAAGCAGAAGACCGAATCCATGAGCAGGACGAGTCAACACAACAACGGTCATAGGTTACTTTGCTGGATGATGCTGCTATCTTGGCATGGATAAATGTAGATTCTGGACCATTGCCGTGCACTGTTGCTCACTTTTCGTCCCAATGATTTTGAAACACCTTAAATAGTAGCTGTAAGTCGGTTCATTTATGCATTTATAATTGCACAAAGCATCATCGAATCAGGACTAACCACCAGATATCGTTGAAACCTATTTATTTGAAGTGTAAAAATAAACTTACGTAATTTCAGATGTTGTACAGAATAACATATATATATATCTGAAATGGCACAATTCACTTGCTTACTTAAGTATTGGATTTGATACCAGTATTAATGTGTACCGTTGATACCATAATACCAGCCATTAAGGCAATCTGACAACTATCACAGTTTGGAACCACTGTAATGAAATGGTCTGGAAGGAAACGCGGACGTCTACTTTTCACGTCTTTCCATAAACATAAAGTTTCCATAAACATAAAGTATTGCTCTGGGTCCAAAATATTGCAGCTGCTGTCCGTATGAACTTATGATTGACTTTATCGTACAATTTAATCATAGATTTCGTTACTGATTCTGAATATTATTGATGGCCTTATTTATCCAAGATGCCAAGTCAATAAGTCTAGTATCAAGCGTATATAAACAAACAGAGTGTCAGATGATCTACCCCCCATCTGCGTTGGCCTGCAATAACAACAACTGGATAGGAAGTAACAATGCCTCTTCAAATGTGCGTGGTAGGTATAAAGATAACTGGAAAATGACGATATTTGATTTTTGGCCTTGCCTTCCGCATTAAATGGTTTAATGCAAAGATTAATATTGCAATGACGATAAGACACAGCCACAGCCTCACAGAATATTCATAAACAGATAGTACGAATGGATTAGTTGTCCCAAATGCTCGTTACCTTTACTGGTTGGTGCCATACTGTACCACAGTGGAAGATATCAAGCGTGCATAAATGAGTGCTGTCTCTGCATGGTGCTTTACCGATAAGTGTAACTTTGTCTGTTACTGCTACAATAGCATACTGCTTGGCGGGAATGTCAGAAGTGGGTTCCGGCGCATTTTGCGATAGACTTTCGATTGGCTGGTTCAGTTGCAAATGTAATAATTTAATACATTTTCAACAGCTGTTGCAGAATATCGGTATTTGTGAAATTCAAAAAAAAAATAGGATTCAATTATTGAAAATTTTTGTAAGCAACGACCAAAGTTCCTAGTTATACATCTTTGTTGAGAAAGTCCAATAGCATGTACTGTAGAGGTGCCATTCTATTCAGTACATATATACATTACTTCACCAACGGTAACAGGTATTATATAACTAACCCACCTTTGATGCCAGCAATGAAGGTATTATTACAAGCCATTGTTTGTTTCCGTATCCCTAGCTAATGAAATACACGTGCAGACAATAAAAACACAAAGTAAGGGTGTCTGTTTGTTGCTGATAGTTTGCTATAGTGACCACAAACAATTTATGGATCAAGTCGCTGAATGTATATTAACCTACAACGTGGTTTAGACATATGCTGGGTGGAATTAATATCAATATCGGACGTCCCAATGATATCTCGATGATACGTCTTAATGACGTCCACCTCTAAACAGGAACCTAGTGGCAATCAAAGCCACAGCTATTCGGATTTGGCATGAACAAAGGCGCCAAAGGCGGATTTAAAGTGAGGTAGTATAATGCATGATAATAGAGCATGGAGCAAATATTATTGACGTGTTGTTATATATCTCAAACTACATCTACTGTTCCCGCCACTGTCAATATTCACGCATTGATTAGTATATTAGGTTTCCCATTCCGCGGATAGGTGCGGCAAGTCCTTTAGTAAACGAAACATGTTTCCCAGAAGCATTAGCAAAGATATCATAATCCAAGCCAAAGTTCTATTCCTCCATTTACCATCACAGCCATACGTACTAGGGAGGTAGAAGTTCCATTGAACCACAAACTGCTTCCCACATGTTGCACGCCTCAAATATGTAATGCACAGAGAACACCTTATTACCGACCCTAGATGCTTTTTGCTAATCGCATCCTTCCATTGTGCTGTACTACACGACGTAGTACCAGCATTCTCGGTAAGAGCCAAAAACATATATGAAAACCATGATTTATCAATTTGTCAGGCTTATAAGTGCAAATATTTGGTTCAGCTGTGACTCTTTAGAAACTTTAGTCAACTAACTATATTTAGCCAAGGTTTCCTTTTCTCATAAAATATATACATCTTACAATGTATCTTAAATTCCCTACAAATTATTTCTCGCAAGCACCCGACAGGGTACCTTTTAACCTGACTTTGTTATCTTGAACGATTTCTCTGTTATTCGCGTAGTAATGCTTACATTGACGCACCGCCTTGGAAATAATGTGTACCCACAATATTCATAACTTCAACAAGGCAGCTCAATGGAGTAAATAATTGCTTGTTGGACTGGCGATGCATGCAATCGTTCTATTAGCACCCACCAAAACCACTACAGACGTAATTCACATCAACCAGGAAGGCTACATTGGTGTTGCAAATGTATAGATGGCACATTGAAAGCATGGCATTTTCAGTTTATCAGTATGGTTAAGGGTTTTGTCAACAGCCAACACCATGGTAACGCAACGTAACACCCATAGGTCATACGAAAGCATTAAGTACCCCAAATCTCTAGTAATCACTGTCTAACATGCTAGATATAATTCAATTAGAGGTGTAGCCTACAAAACAAGAAAGAAAATAATGAGATAATGCATATCGGTTCATGTTGTGGTTAAGTAAGCAAAATCAATGTGTTAACAGAAGCCAAAGTTTACATGTCAAGAAAGCTATTATTTCCCGAAACAACTAATTGCTATGATAGGATTTTAACGCATTAATATGTTGCTGAGAGTTGAAATATTAATTTGAGCACAATTTATATGATGCAGCTGTAATGGGTATTTCGTCGCAATGGATCAATTCTTCAAGACACTGAATATCAAATAAGTGTCGAATGAAACGTCAAATCATTCAATATCTCTTCTACTTGAACCCTCGCTAAACTGGCTGCTTTTGTGTGGAGTTTTAGTAAGTAGTAAACAATATGATGCCAAACGTTTTTGGGTAATGATTTGAAGTTGTGATCAATGAATGTGTTCAGTCGCCAGACACACCAAACAGAAGCATGTGATGGATGTACTTGTAGCCTTGTTTTCTGATCACCGATATCTGGTGCGAGAAATGTTTATTATATCCTACCACACTGAGACATGTAGGTCTTTTATGGGAGTGCTTTTGCCGAATATGGGAGTGCTTTTACGATACATCTTAGATGTATCTTGAATTTCCCAACAAATTATTTCTCGCAAGCACCCGATAGGGTACCTTTTAAATTCTGACGGACTTTTTTCACAACCATATGTCAAATCAACCGTGTTGGCTAGCTGTTTTGGTCAATTCATGTTACGATATGCTTCAGGTAAACTTTTCATACATTGCTATCCATGTACATTATGCAAGAATTTTAGATTGTGATTTGTTGGTAGTTAGCTAATGGGTACAATGAATGCTGCTTCAATAATCATGTCTGCCTTACGTGAGATAACGCCAAAACGTCCCAACATCACTGTATATCTGATATGAGAGCTCGCCGCTAACTTGTCCAACTTGACTGAGCCTATACCTGGCTCATTAGGCTTCAACAAACCAGACTCATTTCCAGTATGTCTCTGCCTCATTGATGTCCTACAATCACTGCATGAAGCCTACGCGATCTCACCAACTTGGACAAGATAGCGTTAAGTGAAGATTCCGCTGCCGCTAACTTGTCCAACTTGACTGAGCCTATATCTGGCTCACTAGGCTTCAACAAACCATCAGGCTCATCTTTCAGACTCATTTCCAGTATGTCTCTGCCTCATTGATGTCCTACAATCACTACATGAAGCCTACGCGATCTCACCAACTTGGACAAGATAGCGTTAAGTGAAGATTCCGCTGCCGCTAACTTGTCCAACTTGACTGAGCCTATATCTGGCTCACTAGGCTTCAACAAACCATCAGGCTCATCTTTCAGACTCATTTCCAGTAAGTCTCTGCCTCATTGATGTCCTACAATCACTGCATGAAGCCTACGCGATCTCACCAACTTGGACAAGATAGCGTTAAGTGAAGATTCCGCTGCCGCTAACTTGTCCAACTTGACTGAGCCTATATCTGGCTCACTAGGCTGTCACGGGTTCGTTTTCAACAATAATATAAAATGGCTCAGATTATTTGATACAGTGACATGATGAAAAAGAACACAGATAGGGTTAAGCAGCCATTTCGTTTTTTATTTCGAAAAGGGAAAATATGCCGAGGTTTGAAGACTGTCTGGAAATCGGGAGGATAGAGCGATCTGGGAATTACAATTTTAAATATTCCAAAATACGAGATGATGTTTACTATTCTACAATCACCGGCAGTTTAATGTCAAACCAGGGTGTTTCCCGTTCTCCATTGTACTGCTGGGTGTCATAATTCCCTTGTGTAGCTGATCTTAAACAGGACATTACAGTGAATGCAAATGAGGCATTTTCGTTATCAGAAAGGTCTTAAGTTTAAACAGTCAGTGTGAGTAACACAACGATTTCATTAGAGGTCTTGTTGTTATCATGTAATGCACCCTGACTAAGGTGATGGTGGACCAAACACAATCAACATATAAGGAAAGCAACTAGGTGCCGACCATGTGCCGTCCAGTAATATTTTACACGAGTATCCATTTTCATGATTTCAGAATGGGCCGCCGCCATATCCCAGCCTTATATCATTTGATGAAACATATTTAGTGTAGTAACACAAAACGCATTTAAATTTAGCAACATCATAAAAACAGACACAGAGCGATCCCCAAATTAACGTGGGAGATATCCAACTTGCTAGGAGTGGTACATGCGTTTAAAGAGCTGCTAGAGAGATCGATATGTTGCCGTGTGCTCGCTGATAGATAAAAGCAATATTGTTAGTCTCACTCAAAGCCTTCTATCCAATGATCCGTAGTAATTCGGAATACGTACTGAAATCAAAAATCTGTTAACACCGTCACCGCCAAGTAATTCAACTGCATGTTTTATGTCGGAAAGTATTGCTGGACCGGAGAAGTGGCCATTCCGTTTGGCTACCTGTCAAAGTAGAAACAGGCTGAATGAATGGCTGGACGAAGTCAGCTCTATTCCCGTCCCTGATCTGATTGAAAGGATAGTATAGACTGGCACGTGGGGGGGTGCAAAGGGGATCAACTTGGGTAGGACAGCGTGGTAAGGTAAGGTGGACATGAGTCTGTTGGCATCATGGAACGTGAGGGTAAGGCCAGAAACTCCGCGAACCACTTGGAAACAGGTTTTCTTTACGGTCGGGGAGTGAACTAACTGGAGGGGGCAGCGAACTAACCCAAGGCGACTCCTGCCCTAAGGAAATAGGCAGATGTAAGAGAAACGAGATCGAGGGAGGGAGTTGCAGGATAGGTAGGGTCAGTTAGCGTGAGGAGCCCAGGGTAAGAGGGTTATCTTCTCCCTATGGTGTTCATCTTTTTGCCTCGAGCAAGGGACATCAAGGACCCGAGGGAAAGGGGGATAGCTTACCGGAAGGCCTTTAACGCACTAAACCACAAAAATCGCCCCCTAGTCAGGTTTGGAAGCCAGTTAATGTTCCCCTGCAGGTGCCTCCCAGCCAGCCCCTCGTACTATGAAGAAAAGCACACCGGAGTGAGTGGGTGAGTATAGGGTAAAGAAGGTAAACTACCAATGGAGCCAGCCGGCGAAGGTCCCTAAGCTGCAGCAGCAGTATGTACTGGAGATCAGGAACAGGTTCCAAATACTGCAGGATGTCAAGGATATCTCTGTAGATTACACGCGCTTAGCCGAGGACAACCAAGCAGCTGCGGAGGCATGTCTGGCACAAGTCCCGAGGGTACGACGGAAGGAGCAGTGTTTGGACCATTGGGTCGTGAAGGCAAGGGAGGAGATGAGGACCTCGTACGACAAATCGCAAGGTAGAGGAGCGGAGAGAGACCTACAAGCTGAGGAAAGAAGAGCTGTACCAAGTTTATGTAGAAATACAACAGCAGGAACTGACCAAGAAGATCAAAGGCGTGGAGGAGGCACATATAAACCACAGGCACGGACAAAGCTGGAGACTCATAAACGAGGTATCAGGGAGAAAACCAGCTCAATCGTCCAAGATCAAGGGGCGGAATGATAGGGAGAGAGTATCTGCGTGGCAATAACACTTTGAGAAGCTGCTTGGCAGTCCACCGAAGGTAGACAATGAAGATGACCCCATCTCCCAGGTCTTCCAAGAACTTCCCATACCAGACGGTCCAATCTCCATGGAAGAATACCTGAAGGCCAAGCGCAGCATCAAGTGTGGCAAGGGATGCTGTGAAGATGGATTGGCTCCAGAAGTCCTGAAGTTTGTCCAGGTGGATGTTATACCTCTGCACCTGTTCTCATATGGCAGAGCGGTGGATCCGTGCGCTGCTGCGTGGATTACGTGGTACTGAATGATGTCACCAACAAGAATGAGTTTCCCCTTCCACTCTTAGATGAGTGCCTGGACACCTTAGCAGGTAAAATCTGCTTCACCAGACTGGATGCCAATTCCGCGTATTGGCTTGTGAAAAATAGAGCCAGAAGACAGGAGGAAAACTGCATTTGCCACCACATATGGCCTATTTGAACATGCTCACGTAGGGTTTGGGTTGTGTAATGCACCCGCTACCTTTGCTGGGGTAATGGACCTAATGTTACGGGGTTAAATTAGAACACCGGTCTAGCGTTCCTTGGTGATATCCTTGTCCTAGGGTCTTGTTATGAAGTAAGTAGGGTTTGAAATTAAAACAAATAAAGTGTGTTTTACCGGAAAGAGAAAATGTCACAACATGACACCCAAGTGGTCAGGGAATGGCCGGAACCCAAGGGACCTAAGGATGTGAAAAGGCTCTCGGGTTTAGCCAATAAGTACAGAGCCTTCATCAAGGAATTCGCCTATCTACCACTGTACCGGGTGATAGGTAAGTAGGATTAATACTGGGGCAATTCATAGCACTGAAAGATACACCAACCACACCGCCCTTCCTCACATTATCCAATAGGACGGTTGACTTCATACTGGACACATATGCATCTAATATGGCTATAAGAGCAGAGCTGTGCCAGTTGCAGAACGAGGAAGAGAGGGTTGTAGCTTATATATATGGGAGCTACGCTCTAACCAAAGAGCAATGCAGGCATTGTACCACGAGGTTGAAGGTACTGGCTGTGGTGAGGTTCACACGCAGTTTAGACGCTACCTGCAGGACGACCGTTCACCATACGCACAGATCATGCAAGTTTGATTTGGCTATTGAAGTTTAAAGAGCCACAGGGGAAGCTGGTAAGGTGGATGGAGGAATTGACACAGCACAACATGATCCTCAAACACTGGGCTGGCGGGAAACATGGCAATGTAGATGCTTTATCTAGGAGGCCCCGAGATCAATAAGGTTGCCATGAGTATGCGGCTGGAGCCAAATTGTGTGATCTGCCCTGCGAAATATGTTCATACTGTTAACGTATCGAGGAGCGCTAGATGAAGCTCAGGGCAATACGGGCAGCAGAAAAGTGTGAGTGAGTGAATAAGTTTCGGGTTTAACGGCATACCAACACTAATGAGTTATATGGCGCCTAGAAAGGTCAACAGATAAGTTTTACCTGATTAAGCAGCCGCCTTCTAGGATAAATTGAAAAAAGACGGAAAACAGAAGGATACAGGGGGCCTATTCTACCCCCGGACCCACGAGGGATGCAGCAGGGAAGAGGTAGCGTACGGAAAGGCCACGGACAAAATCAGTAAAAAGGCAGTTTACGGAGGGAACTGGAAGGGGAGGTTGGGGAACAGGTCATTAATATGCTCAATGTTCTAGCCCCAAACCTGTGTGCAAGGACATGGGAAGGATGAGAGTGCGGTTGGCGAGACAGGAGAGGAGCCACGGCTAGTGTGGGATCCTGGGGGGCTGAATACCTATCTCGTCCACGACCCATCGCCCATTGCTGTTACTTAACAGGGAACAGAGACAGTAATATCTTGTTACTTTGTAACTGATGCGGATCCTCTGTGCTTGCAGAATCCATCGTGCTGGGGATTCTCCACTGCATATATATGGGCGGCACAAGGAGCCTGTTTTTTATTGATTAATCAAAGTCGTACTAGATGAATAAAGAGCTGATGCATTTCAATGATTGGATTAACTATAAACAGAAAAAAGATGGTGGTTCCCAGTAACATGTGAGCACTGGTTTTGGAGTATAAGGTAAGGCATGTATAGGGTTTAACGGCACACCAACACTCATGTGTTATATGGTGCCAAGAAAGGTTAATAGATAAGATTGACCTGATTAAGCAGCCGCCTTCTAGGATAAATGAAAATGGAGATGGAAAGGATAAAAATGTAAACGATTATCCTAGGGCAAGTCACCACCAGCGGATTGACTGAACCAGGCCATTCCAGCCTCTCGTCTAGGCGAAATCCGGGCCAGAGTAGTGTGTTGCAGGTATGGCCCTCAAAAGGACCGCTCCACTCAACCACTTGGATCCCATTGTCCACCGACACGAGTCGCAACCCACGGCCAACAGGTTGCCCCCTATTAGTCGTCTCTAACGACATGCAGAAGGATACTGTGGACCTATTCTACCCCGGACCCTCGGGGGGAGTATAACTATGACATTCCATCAGCAGGCCACCAGGGGGTTGAAGGAACGAAGGGTAATATTCAAGGGAAGTTTAACTGGTATGGGATGACAGCCGACATTACCTGGTATGTAGCCTCGTGCATCACTTGCAACCAGAACAAGAAATAGGTTCGCCAGGATAATGGGGTTATGCAGGTAAGGTAAGTATATGTTTGAACGGCACACTAACACTAGTGTGTTATATGATGCCTATAAATGTGAATAGATAAGATTGACCTGATTAAGCTAAATGCTAATATTATCCTAGGGCAAGTCACCACAATCCGATTGACTGAACCAGGCCATTCCAGCCTCTCGTATCGGGGAAATCCGGGCCAGAGTAGTGCGTTGCAAATATGACTCTCAAAAGGACCGCTCCACTCAGCCACCTGGATCCCATTGTCCACCGAAACGGGTCGCAACCCACGGCCAACAGGTTGCCCCCTATAAGTTGCCTCCTACGACATGCAGGAGGATACAGTGGGCCTATTCTATCCCCGGAGGTTATGCAGGAATACCATGCTAGAGGCCTGATGGAGCGCGTCCACTGGGCAGGGTAGACCAATTCACAAAGTGGGTTGAGTGTATACCACTACCACCACAAACTGCAGAGGTAACCGCAAGAGAAGCAGTGGACCAATTATTTTCAAGGTTCGCTTGCCCGTTTCAGCTCTTTACAGACCAGATTCGGAAGTTATTGACGGCAATGTGGGATACTCTCCACATTCATAAGACGCGTACGACATCCCGGTTGTCTGCAAATTGACAAGTTGAGAGATACAATAGGACCCTTATGGACGCAGTGCATTGTTTCATTGGTGAATCCCAAAATCGTTGTAAACCATGACGGGACCGTAGCCTACCGCAATGGGTAAGAGTATGGCTGCGGAATAAAGGCGAGAACATAGGAAGCCGATGTAGGTGCCGACGATAAGCCGTACTGCATATACTGTCAACCCTGGCAGGGTAGTGTTATGATCATGAGTGACTCCTGCCAGGAGTGGTACCACAGTACATGCGCTTATGTTACCACAACTGACATACTCAGCATAGACAAGTTCCGTAGTAGACCCTGCAAACCAAAGTGTTTTATAGATTCCCCTCGGTAGGCGGATCGTTGGGAAAGTGATAAACCAGTGGTATCCTTATGTGATATATGTGAGTGTATTGTTTGGTATCTATAATATGTTTATAGTGCGTAACAATGGCACAATCTGCACCAGGGATCATGATGGCAAGGGTCACCAGTCCACCCTAGTTATAACTAGGGCCCTAGTGGATGGACTGATCATGATAAGGGGGCCACCGGTGCTCCAATTGTGGAGGCCATCATTCACCAAGTGGGGATCGCCAAGGAAGGGAAAAACTCGCAGTGGTTTAGGATGCGGCGGAGAGGGCTGATTCCCTACAGCTCTATAGCGGATCCTGGCTGAGTGAGCCTGTGTGAAACGTTGGTAAGGGTAAGAAAACAGCGGCTGAGGATGGATTCCAAACTTACTCGGGTGGAAGTGAATGAGGGAATCTGTGGTCCAAGAATCCCTTAGGTGGGCCCTACCACCAGCGAACTAAAATTTTCTAAACTCATCTAATGGAACAAACAAACTAATTCGCACGACCAAAGAAAGTCGTGTCAATAAAGCGTGTATCACAGAAATATTACCCAGTGCGGTATGCGGTTGGACAAGTTAGAGGCGTGGACGAGATAGCGTTACGACAGACGTCATTCAGAAGCAGGACTATCAGCTCACTTCCGATTCTGCCTCGATAATATGAGTCACGTTGGATATTATTTTTCCATACAGCAGTGTTACAACACGCAGATGCAGCTTGTAGTATGGTTCATTGATTATTTGTACTTTCCCTGACATGTAAATCAACCATCGGGAGTATTGCTATCTTTCTCAATACGACGTTGATTTGTCCGCGTGTAGCCTGTCTCAGTCTTTTAGATTGCAAATATATCTTAAGATCGCCATATTAATCGCTAGCTCACCCCTGCGTTAGTCGACCAATTCAACGTATTAGTTTGGCATTATGCAGTCTCCTAAGAGAATGATACATGCCCTGTTGGCATCTGTTGAAGTAGGCAGATACCAGAATTAAAGCCAATTATCGAGACTATGCTTTAAACAGACCAACTGTTATATCGGTATCTATTCAAACCTAGGTAATATTCAGTATAGAAAATAAATAAATGCAACACTACTTCACCAAATGAGAACTATTCAACCACGACACTAATAAAGTTACTTTTATGATATGGAAATATGAGACGAATTCCAAAATGAAAAACGACAAAACTCTGCTCTCACGCATGTTTCAACAACAAACGAAAGTGTTGAATGTTGTCGATGGCATAGCACTTGTTATGATCATGTATCTTTAATCAGCAAAGACGCGGGGCATAATTTGAACAATGCTCTAATTAATCCGCGCGCAGCTGGTTAATTTAACCATAGCAAGAAGCTTGTGACTTCCTGGTGATTTGTTTGGACGAAATATACATCCGGCCTTGCCATGGGAACAATACATATTCATAAAACGACAAATAGGATTTTCTTTGCGGCGACTGTGAATCAGTGCTAGAGATGCGTACACAACCTACCAAAGAAATACATGAAATATATATATATATATATATATATATATATATATATATATATATATATATATATATATATATATATATATATATATATATATATATATATATATATATATATATATATATATATATATATATATATATATATATATATATATATATATATATATATATATATATATATATATATATATTAATATATATATATTTCAACTCAGTGTGCATTCTAGTCTTCAAACACTGATAATAATCGAGGTGACGCATCAAAGAAATCACAACAGCAAGAAGCATGAGTTTTTTTTGCCCCTCAAGATGCAAAGCTCAGTTGATTTTAAGTCTTTATTGTAATCAAACGTTGACTACTTTAAAATGATGCAAATTCTCCCATGAGATGGTCATTTGTTTTGAAATAAACAAGCTCCCATAATCCTTCTCCCATTACAAAATGAACAACACATTGATATGGTAGAGGAAACCCTGAAGCAATATTAATGTTCAAAGAACCTGATATGCTTTGTATAGGTTAGTGTAGTGACACTGCTGCTGCTAATTTATAGCGTTCCTTTTGATCCGTACCATTTGCTGGTGGTGATATCAAAGATGTACAGGGTCACGTGTGATTTTCGTCTGCAAGGTCCGTCAGAAAACAACCATTTCACAATTAGAATGCAATGAACAATATTTTGGATATCTACATGCTTTCTGTGAAATTGTCGATAAACATGTTACAAATTATGGTAACCCTTTGAATGCCAAGTAATGACAAACAAAAGCAAGTTTTGAATTTGTCCAATTATCAGCTTGCGTACATGACTTTCTGTTTGACTATTCATTCACGATGCAAACATCCAAATGTCGTTATAATCGGGTGATCCATTGATTTTCGAATTTAAATGCAACTCTGTTCACCGAAACCAGTTTACACTGGCAGATTGTACAGACTTAATCAATGTTGGCAAGTGAATAAGTTACGTTTACGTAAATATGCGTTGAGTTGCTGGAGCCGGTATTTCTCCACTCACCCAAATGGCCGCGAGGACACATTTAAACGCAAATGCATGAAAACACAGTGATTGTCAAAGAGTACGATTCAACCGTACAATATGAAGTGGATACGTTCCGCCTCAGCCCTAGTTACATTTTCAATTCGTTTCCAGAAATGCTTAAACATTTATGAACCAGTAGCCCGATCGTACAGCAAATTGTTTTATTACTCAAATGTGAGTATTTTTAATGTGCTTTGCTTTAATAACAAGTGTCCTACGATGCGTCGTTTTTTGTGCGTTGCAGCAGCAAATAGCCAACATGCAAACACATTTTAGCTACAGTGGGTTATTTGATGATTTCATTGTTTGCTACTAAATGATAGAAGCAAAAATATGTTGGCAGTTCTATTTGGTACTGTACCTCAACTAGTGACATTTGGTACTGTGCCTAAACCAGTGCCATTTGGTACGGTGCGCAAACCAGTGCTATTCGGTACTGCGCCTAAACCAGTGCTATTTGGTATTTTGCCTAAACCAGTGCCTGGTACTGTTCCCAAACCAGTGTCATTCGGTGCTGTGCCTACACCAGTACCATCGGTATTGTGCCTTAATCAGTGCCATTTGGTACTGCGCCTAAACCAGTGTCATTTTGTAATATGCCTAAACCAGTGAGTTAAATTACGATACATAGAATAGATAGTAGAAATGAATGCCAACCTCGTGCTGAAGCATTGGATGCTATAGATTCTACAACATCAGTATAGACCGTCATTAAATCATTCATGCATGTGTGGGCCAGAGGATCTAGAAACTACAGGATTTGCTTTTGACTTCAATAAACAAACCCGTTGGGTGAGTCGCTGCCTCATAACACCTGGTGAAAGATGCCGTTTTAAATGTGTAATCCTAAAATACCGGATACTGCAAAATAAATGCAATCACAAACTGCATTTGCATTTGGCCGAAAAGCCACTCGCATGGAACAACAGGATTGTTACATACCCGGTTGGTCGCAATGCTTATTTTATGGCATACTCTACATTCTTAGAACCCAAGAAAGCTCCTTTGTTGTCAAATTATTTCTGGATCCAACTTATCTACACCTCCATTGGCATAACATAGGATTGTAGAAATGTTATCCCCAGGTAAACCTTTGGAACGTAATCGCAACGTATGCAAACATGTTTCAAACATGTTTCAAACATGTTTTAATGATTAGGCAGATCCAACATGCGTGCAGTACTATCGCGTGATCATGCAAATAGCCTGTGTTGAACAAGTCACGTCGTGCGTATGCAAATTGTATTATACTACTTAGATGGTTAAGCGTTACGGACGCTAGAAATGTGGTCCTGTCTGCGCCCGATGCCTCATCACCCAGTGTATATCATATTCACATTTGTAGGCGGTACATTAATTGACCATTAGAGAGAGAATAAATATTTTGCCACCTTTGCATATGCTGTTAATGAAGGCAATACATGAATGTGTGTTCGTTAGGTAGGTTGTTTTGCAAAACTAACCTATGCCACGTGAGCCGCATAGAAATTTTTAAACCACATTTCGCATATATCTAAATGATGTTCGAATGTGCTTACGTATTCGCCACCGAGGCAGTTGGTGAAGTCACACAGCTTGCTCTCCACATCACCTGGCTCCGCATGTCTACAGCAGTCGGACTGCATTTGCTGCCATTCTCTGTTCATCCACACTCAAACAAGTTTATTCGAATAGGACACAGGAGTTGATTCCAAACCCCTTGCTAGTGTCGTATTGTAAACCAAATATTACCTCTCCCCGATCACGCCATGCTAGTATTCGTAGAATGGAATGGATTCCAGGATAAACCATTGCCTACAGCAATTCCCTGTGAGCAAACAAAACAGCTAAGGAATAGAATGGTCGGCGGGGTTAACGTATGTATCTTTTTCAAATACAACTTATATATTTAATCGATATAGTCTACCATAAGGTTGATACGTGAGTTGTTATTGAGGAGGTCAGCCAACATGGGCACATACACTCCGCCATAAACTCTGCCCAAAGACGTAGAGGTCGCTTTGAGAGAAGCGCGGGAAACGGCGGAAGAAGCTGAGTATAGCTGCGTACTTGTTGTCTCTGGCCTGATCACACACAACACGTGTCGAGCACGCACAATGAACACACAGCTAGGAGAGAAATAGGGAGAAGTGAGAATGCATGGCGTATGTTGAGTGTCAGACAACAGCGCGCTTACGTCGATGTCGTTAGTGGCGTAGTTGGCGTCCGTGGAATAGGAGAAGCCGGTACCAGCGGGAGATTCTATATAGAGCATGGATGCCACCTGAAACACAACACATTCAGCCTCCTCACAAAACACCACACCACAAACAAGACAGGGACACATAACATTCATCCTCCTTACAGGAACACATAAACATTCATCCTCCTCACAATACGGAACACGCCTACATCACGCCACAACACGCACCGCCACATACTACAGCATGACGTCATCACGCAAAACAAGCCTACATCACCGCGACATTCTCCACGTTCAGCTTGACGTCATCACGCCCACTCAGATATATGCCCCGTCGATAATACGTACTCTGTTCCAGCGATCAGGATTGGAGACAAGTGTTCTTCCATCCTCAGCGACCTGTAGGAGACGGGAGAATGTGTTAGGCTTATCATGGACAAGACAACCACCAATCCACATGGGTTCATTTGTAATAAAATTGCACAAAAAACGTCACCCGAAACGGCCCATTTCCCTTAAGTAGCCCAATAAGAGAACTGCATCCAGGCCCGCCGTTGAACCAAATCACGAGAGGGTCATCACGAACATTACTTTCTGACTCCACCAACCTACGAGGCACAGAACGTTGAAGAAACCTAACATTGTACTATACATGCTGATGCTTGCCATTGTGCAATGATCGGGGGCATAACATGCTCGGACCTAATAAAAACGGCCATTGACGTCATCAGCTCATGTTATAATGTAATAATGGACGGCATTTATCAGAAGCAATTTATTTTTGCAGCGAGATAGATTGTCCAAAACAAGGAATGATGTCGCCATTCATCTGTGTGTTAATTATATCAAGAACATTACAAGCTTGAAATAGTTCAAATGACATTGGTATGATTGTCATTTGAAAAGGTCAACATGTTTGACAGTGCCGAAATAAGAC
Source organism: Urechis unicinctus (assembly GCA_034190875.2). NCBI lineage: Eukaryota > Metazoa > Annelida > Polychaeta > Xenopneusta > Urechidae > Urechis > Urechis unicinctus. The sequence continues at coordinate 29,318,284 of CM067342.1, forward strand.
CGAAATTGTTGATTGTTCGTTCGGCAATGACCACTGTATCGGCTCATTATTTCAAACGTCACGCATAATGACAGAGTGAAACATATTCAACCATACACAATCATGCCAAATGTTGAAATCGTAAACTGCTAAATGTATTGGTAGATTGTTGTTTTTGAGTGAAGCTATGCAGGTACTGATAAGCAATAAAGTCTCTCCAGTTTAGCGGACCTGAAAGAATGAAGAACATGAACTAGGCGAGGTGACGACCACCAGGAACTAAGCAAGGATCACCAAGACCGGGATTACTAACATTAGTGTATCCAATATGAAAAAAAACAGGGATAACTAACATAAGCTAGATAGTGTATCAAATATGAACTAGTCAGGGATAACCAACATGAGCTACAATATGGAGTGGATAATCAACACGATGGGCAGTGTATCCAATATGAACTAGGGATAACCAACACGAGCTGGGCAGTGTATCCAATATGAACTAGACAGGGATAACCAACACGAGCTGGGCAGTGTATCAAATATGGAATAGATAGTGATAACCAATAACCACACGAGCTGGGCAGTGTATTCAATATGAACTAGACAGGGATAACCAACACGAGCTGGGCAGTGTATTCAATATGAACTAGACAGGGATAACCAATACGAGCTGGGCAGTGTATCAAATATGAACTAGACAGGGATAACCAACACGAGCTGGGCAGTGTATCCAATATGAACTAGACAGGGATAACCAACACGAGCTGGGCAGTGTATTCAATATGAACTAGACAGGGATAACCAACACGAGCTGGGCAGTGTATCCAATA